>UCOJ01000022.1:0-342746 GCA_900474305.1 Cecidostiba fungosa
GCTATAATAAAGGTAGTGGCGAATTACACCGCTTTGCACAATTTTTCCGGGGGTTTAGCGAGACCTTTCGTTTGGCATATCTTTATTCAAGAAAAAATTGTGCAAAGGTTGTCAAATAATGAAAAAACCGTAGGGGATGAAATATTTTTCATTAAAAAATTCGTTATAAATTCAGATAGGGGTGCGGCCCTGAATCCAAGGGGATGAAATTTCAATTCTGATCAAATGATCTTCGATTACCACCTCCGAAACCCCCGGAAAAATTGTGCAAAGCGGTCGATTTCGCTTTTACTAGATTTATTAGTTTATAAGGTAGTCGCGTTGTGATATCAATATTGATAAAGCAGACTGGCTTCCATTATAGGAGCTTAATTCGTTATCCGAATGCTAACATCTGTCTTCAAACGCTTATCATTCATAGATCGCAAAGCGACAAAAAGAAATGAATTGTTAAAATATATCGGATAGTGCAATTAGTCTGCAGAAATCGCTCCTTCTAAAGAACACGTCTTGAAGAGAGAGGACGATTTATTAGTTAGTCACGTTGTAAAATCAAGTTCGATAAATCAGATTTAGTCTAGCTTTCACTGCAGTGGCTCTCTCTCTCTCGGCGCAAGTGAATAACAGCTTAACGTGGGGTAAGATTTTCTTCGATCCTTGCAGGAAGTTTCGAATATCCATTATCCAACTTCGATCGATATCGATATTTTTAACAGGCTAAGTACCTCAAACTAGTCAAACTAGGTAAAAGAAAAATCACGAAGGATGGCTATTTTCATCGGGTCATTTTACTACACACCAAGAAGGTATTATACTGCCATTACTGGAAGGAAGTATAAAGCTGGATGGAATGTGTACGCACCGCCAGAGTTCCAAATCTGAAGGCATTCATAGTAAACAAGGCATCATCTTGAAAGACTGACTATCGTATCAGTTAAGATTAGTATTACAATACCTATAGTCAATACTCCTTCTAATTTAAATATTAATTTTCAGAAATAAGCGCATCTGTAACTGAATACTCACAGGCTTGCAACAACCATATTTCACTTTCTTCAAGATTTTCTTCCAAGCAACCGTAGTCAGGTCAAAGACCGTCAACCTTCAATCTACTAAAAACACACTACCTATTAATAGGCTCAATTAAACTATAGCAATATCTTGCAAAACAAAAGAATACTAGCAGAAAATAGGCTGGTACAATGCTAAATGTAAGCGGTTCTTTTTTGTTTTCCGATATATCGTTTACTTCAATAAAGCCCAAAAAACAAGAAAATTCGAAAAACCGCTTAAAAAATTAGTGGCTGCGATTAGTTATTGCGACACGTATACATCTGTATTATTACCTTTTCCATCTTTGATTAATATTGTTGCTCAAATTTCAAATTCGATTGCAAAATATAGATACCTTTATCATAGAAAACAAATGGTGGAATAAAAAAACAAAATTCATAGTAATAAGGCAGAAAGGATTAGAAAAAACACAAGTCAATGTTATACACATTCGAGCATAATATATTTACTATTTGTACAATAGTACAATGTATCATAATTTCTGCCGTACATTGTTTACGCCTCTAGCGTTGATTTACGTTGCAAATAAATAATAAATAAAGATCTACAGAACGTACAGTGCGGGCCACGATAGGCAATTTCATCTTAATTTTTCCTCGCTTGCGCTGCGATTTCGACGTATACCTAGATATTTCGCTTACATACAATATTAATTATATACAAAATGAGTAAATTTTCCATCCTTATCCGTGTATCGCAATATATCGTGTATAAAGGTGCCAGGCACCGACTTAATGACCTCCCTCTTTCTCTCTTTCTTTCTCATATAAAAAACTAAGGACAAAGTGTCGTATTTTTTTCCTAAATTTCATTAACTCCGTTTTTGTACTGCTGCCCCCTTTGAACCTGACACTACAACAGATTTCTTTCTCTCATTCTAAACTAGCACTAACGCTTCGATCCCAAGATTTTCTTAATTTTTTTTCCTTATCATTTGTCATTATTTTTTACTTAAGTTTAAAGATAGTTAAAATATTTTACCAATTTATGTTTTACTCGTAAAGAAAAATTTTCCAGGGACAGAAAATGTACAGATCTTTTGTTATTTTGCAAAAATCACACAACTTTTCAGTTGTAGTAGTAACTCAAAGATACATCTTTTCATTCGTTAGACATTCAATGAGAGCGAATAACTCGTAGTCCTTAATTTTCTCTTCATTTCTTTCTTTATAATCATGTCATAGAAGTCTTGTACATATTGCATGAAAGCCCAATGTTTTTATTTATGTTTTGCTATACATATACAATATCTTAATTGCGGTTATTCGATAAAGGAAGACTTTTAGTAGTTACTCAGGGCATATCAAGCACTCATGTACAAAACCAGTATAACAAATCGGCACCGATCTCGCGATCTTTCATTCTCCACTGTAAAAATAAAAACATAGCTAAACATGTGTGCGTGTTTGTAGTGTTATATGACTTGACATGATAGTGATTGTTGAATGAATTGAATTTATTCTACATGAATGATTCGAATATGTATTATGCATTTTTGTTATTCATTTTTACCAGAGGACGCAATCGCTACCCATTGCTATAATTACCAAACGCACGTCGTTCGCACTACAGCATAGAGTAAACGCTACATGTAAACTTTGTGTGATAAGTGTACAAAAATTAACGCCGTTATCTGTATACATAAATTACTTAAAATAATTGTACTAAACGCAAAAAATCTATGACCTCTTGTTGGAGTCATGTTTAGTAAATTCATTTTTAATATCATCTCAACGACACGTAATTAATTATCAAACAAAAAATTTGACGCTATTATTACTTTACATGATTTAAATCTAACAAGAATTTCAAAATCGGCATTCCAATAAGGGAAATAGATCTCTTCTAAAACTTTGTATAACATTTAATCCCACGAGTTTTTATTAAAACCATACATAATGTGTAACAAACATATATTCTGTGTCAAAGGAATAAATCTTGTTACAGTGATTTTGATCCTTCACAAACTAAAATCGAATCCTTTATGACTATTTGGTCGCGTATGTTACAATAAAATCAATTGCGCTTTAATATCCTTAAAAATACATTAAGCGATTCAAAGAGACTAGCTATTACCGGAATAACAAAACTTTTCGTCGAAGTTAATAGATGCGATCGTTGCACATCAAGTTACAATCTTACAAAGATATTAGCTTCTTCCCTATAACGTTCGTTATTCATTTTTTAGGCACCCTGCAATTATGGCAATACATTCTCACATATATTCTAAAAAAACTAAAATCAGTCGAGAAACGAGTGTGACTTAGTAAAGCAGAAATTTCATATTAGAAAAAAACACCGATTACAATTTTAAAACTTTAACAGGCTTTTACTTTGAGCAGGATTCCATTTAATGTCAAGTCTTGGTAAGGGCTGGTTATACGGAATAAATATTTGCTTTATTGCATGTAAACCATAAATAATTATGAAAATTTTATATGATTTAACATGAATCTTGTTTCTCTATAATTTTATATGCACTTATAGTGTGTGTGATCATCCATTTTGCGATATACTTTGTTATGATATTTTATTAGTATCGATTCAGCTGTATATATCCTAAAAAGTACTACTTAATTTCCACACAAAAATATTTTAAAAGGTTACATAAATTCTGACATTGCGCACACGCAATCACGCTTGTACAAAAGCAAAGTATTAAATTAATAAACTAGACGAATGAATAAATAAATGGCACGTATATAAGTGAATATAAATTATACATATACAAAATTTGAGAAGAATATTTATCCAGATGTTTTTGGCAAGAAGTATCGATACTTGTATAGAAAACCCAAAATCACCTTGCCACATTTAAAAAACCCATTTCTAGCTACCTAGTCTAGAATTTTTATTTTATTAATTCACAGTTTTTCATTTCAAGGCTCAAAAATTCGTTTCTAAAAAATTCTCGCTACACTAATATTACTATGGTCGAAACGTGGTTTTTTAAAAATTGTAAAAGTGCTTTAGCCTTTCTCAGTTCTTACGTTCGATCAATCATAAGTCTCTCGTTTTTCGCATTATCTAATAGATTTCTAAACATCCAGCAGACTACACACTACTATTTACAACGACTCTCCTTGACGCCTCCTACTCATCGAGGAGTATAAATGAAGTGTAGCAAAAACATCGTCAGAGCACAATATAGCTTGGCTATTATCTCTCTTCCCTTCTTTTTTTATTCTTCGATCCGAACTTGCGTCGAACCCGTGTCACAAAATTCTTCTAAATTAGGCAGTGAATCTTCATTTTCCATCGGTAGTTCTTACGCTGCGCTTATTAATTCTTTTGTGTTAGCACGACACACGATCCCTTATAGTGTATATGTACCGTCTCGAATTTTCACGTTGTTTGAACAATTATGCCGTTAACTATTCTTTCAATTATTTACAAAGTGCGTTTATTATAATATAACGTCTATGATGTATGCTTTAGTACCTTTGAGTAACGCATAGCTCTAATAGAGCCGGACTGTTTGCACGTATAAAACAACTCGGATTCTTCCGAACGGTTTAAGCTGTTGTCTCATGGCCGCTGATGATCAGGCGTGGACTTGAGGATATCGGGTTGTGTAGGAAGACAGCTTGAACCTATGAATATGAAAAAATCATAAAATAAATGTCCCATACTGAATGATAATTTTTTCCAACGTTAAAAAATTATCCCTGCTAACCCCTTCCGGCACCCATTTATTTTGCACTTTCGAGAAAAATAAAATTTTGCCCTGCCCTTATACTGCCAGATTAGGATAGCCGTTTCGAGTTTGAATTTCGACGTCTAATTCTGAATTCTTGGAATACTCAGTTAACCTTGAACAAAGTAAAGAAACCACAAATTAAGCAGTGTTTATTTAAATTGCTCAAAATCATGCCGGAAAAGATTAACAATCATGATGATGCAAACACTAAAGATATCGATCAATGCGATGAATGGATGAATACGATCAATGACCTAACAAGTGAATTCGTTATGTATTGACTGAATTAATATGTACCAGTTGTAGTTCGCAACGTCGACTTTATGGATCGATGCGAGCCATTTCGTGTTAAAGTATTCATCTGTGGCGTTCCTGGTAAAGTATGTCCCAAGGCATTCATGTAGTCTGCTATCAATAAAGTAATTTCTAATATCTGTAACAAAATTGTAAGTCAGTTAAACTTATTGTTCTATGAATAACCTGATTATTATACATTAAATTTTTGTTTACTGACTTTAGGTTTACTCAGAGCGAATAAAAGCTTCTGCTCAGCAGCGCCTTCATCCGGACATGCGACAAGCATAAAGTCGTCCAAGCAGCCACCAAACGTG
Organism: Cecidostiba fungosa; assembly: GCA_900474305.1. Classification (NCBI taxonomy): domain Eukaryota; kingdom Metazoa; phylum Arthropoda; class Insecta; order Hymenoptera; family Pteromalidae; genus Cecidostiba; species Cecidostiba fungosa. The sequence goes on from UCOJ01000022.1 coordinate 5,386, forward strand.
ACGATGTTTGCGTAATTGTATCGGCACATAACGGACATAGTTTGCAGTTCGAGCAACGTAACGCTGTCTTCCGAAACTGCGATCCACACCGTCACTGGATCGGATTGCTTAAGCTATAGGAGAGATTCAAATCAATCGTTAAGTAAATAATTACCGCATAAAACAGTATGGCTCAAGTATTATTTATATATATACCTTAGCTTGATATAATGTTGCGCCAAAGAATGGCCATTTCCTGGTGCAAGTGAGGTAAATTCTTACGCAGTCCAGAACACTGCGTCCCTTCAAAGAGATCCACTTATCTTGCAGTTTTTCTTGTAATTCCCTGAAAATTGTAGGTTTACTTAGTAAAAAGATTTTTAATTTTTTTCACATGTTGATCAAAATAAACAATCCATACCTTAATTGATCGGCAGTAATATTTGAGCGATATCTGACTGGATAAAATTTATCTAAAGCTTGTAATACTAAGTGATGGGGATTGTTACCCGGTCCGCTACCGCGGGCTTTCTCGGTGTTGTACTCTCCGTAGTCGATCTACAAAAGTATAAAATTCAGTCACTGCTGATCCAAGTTTCATCAAATATAAGTCACAAAATAAACGATGTTTTACCTGCGCCATAAGAGCCGCAAGCTCAAATGCCAAATCGCGATTGAGCGGGAACTTGCCCTGCACAACTTGCTGATTGACTTGATAGCAGAGTAACAGCCTCTCGCGGTCGGTTTCCATTTTTGCAGCGTGTCTCCAGTAGCATCGGGACTTGTAAGTCAACTGTATGACCCTCGTGTTCTCGAACTTACCCGAGCCCTTCTCTCGCAGTGCCGTTTCCCACTTAGATATTATATCACATAGCTGAAAGGTGGATAGAAACCGTTTTACCAAAATTCCATCTAAAATCTATAAAAAGTTTCAGGTTGGATCTACATACCTTAGCCTGGAGATCGATAAAGTGCTCGAGATCCTTCTCGATGGGATCGTCGCTGAATAGAGTGAATCCAGAGTGATGCACGTCCCTGCAGCCGATCTCTTGGTTGAGGGTGGCGAGAAACTCCTCGATGGTGGTGCTGCCGTCGAAACTTACGACCTGATATGTGCCGTTGAGGAAGTGTACCGGTATCGCGTGAGGCAAAGAGTGATGGTAAGGGTTCTTCAGGAGAATCGAGAGGACTTCCATGCGAGAGGGTTTTACCTCGCGACAACCGTTTTGGAGGGTTCGCTCCAACGCTCGCTCGCAGTAGGCTGCGTATTTGCCGCATTCCGTTCTGGAAAGAGTAAGTTATCGTTTATAAATTATTGATTGATCACAATTTGTAAAAATATAACGTTTTAAGAATGTTTAGTCGAACGACGCTTTTCGTCTAAGGGGGTCGACTTTTATCGACTGCACATGAAATAACAGCATTTATTAATTTTACGTTACTTAACGTATGAAGCAAACTCATTTAACTTCAAACTTCCTGCACAGTCCGCAAAATGAGTTTGTTTTTTGCATTAAAGTCGTATAGTGTATCAATAAATGCAGTTATATAGTACGCACTGTCGATAAAACAGTTTCGGAGATAATAGAAGGAACTTGGAATCCCCTTAAAATAATTTGTTATGAAAATAATGCCTACGATTTTACAATTATTTCGTAACGAATATACTAACTTCGTATCGGCATTCCTCTGCAGATGAAGCTTGAGATACCACAGCAGCCGGTTGTTCCTGGGCAAAAAGAGCGAAACGGCCAGAGCGAGTAGCTGCCATCCTTGGACGAGAACGTACTGGGCAGGATTGGTCTTGCAGTCGAGCAGATTCGAGGATGAGTGTCCCTGTGCGAGCGGAGGACTGTGAGATGTCGATGCGGTCGACTGAGCATCCGCGTTATCGCCGGCCCCGCTTGTCCCGGGGCCCTGCGTATCGCACGTGAAGAGCGACTGCGTCGCACACAGCAGGAGTTGCTGCAATTTTATGGTATGCTGGCGTACTTACTTTGACCCCCAAATTACTCATTTGTTGGTTTTCTTTTTCATCGCGATCTCTCTCTCTTTTTTATTTTTTTATTTTTATTTATTTATTTATTTATTTTTTTGCAACGTGAATGATTCGCGAGATTTTTATTTTTATCCTCTTTGAGATTTTATTTATTGCGACGAAGGATTTAAATAATTCAAAACTGAAAGGGGACTTTTACTTGAAAGAATTGAAAAGCTTAGTTATTCAGACTCTACGATGAAATTTTGACAAAGATTAATACGAATATTGTCGGAGAATTGTTGTCTTATTATTTTGATGTATCCAATTCATCGACGCTTCTATTTTACAGTACCGTATGGTTTCAAGATGTAATTGAAACCAACAATGAACATTGGTAGAATATAAATGTCGATCAAAAAAGCTACATTATCGTTACGACATATTACTTTTTAAATCAATTCAATACTAATTAATCTAACAAATTGAAATCTCGTACATACTAATATCTTTATGAATTATATATATATATTTTAGATTTAACTATAGTACTCAGTGCACCAATAAGGGATGATAAACGTAAAATATAACGTGGCCAAACTTTTCTCCTTCAGTTAGTAAAAGCGAAATGTGAATATTGAAGGGGACCACTGCAAAGTCTCGACTGGTTAATTGTCACAAATGGAAAAACTCATAACCGAGCTCGCATCACCCGAAAGAACATATCACCGAATGGGGATGATTAGCACCTATGACTATTACGATTAAAAGAGAGAAATAAGTAGAGAGATATAAGAGAGAAAACACTGGCGGGTGGACTTATATAAGCATGACTCAATTAAAAGCTCTATCAATTTCAAAATAACAAAAGGTACTGCTCTATTTGAAACCTTCATGAATCTTTATAACGAAGCGCAATATTTTAGCATCAAAATAAAATTACGTTACAGATGCTTAGACTACACGGAAGGTTTCGAGCTTTCAGTGCTATATATCAATTAAACTTTCTGCCACTAATATATTCAAGTCTCTAAGCGGCATTCAGAACATAGTGAATAGTAGTAGATAATAATCGCAATAATAATAAAAGAAAATAAATGGTAAATCAAAATTAGCTGCTATCTTGGAGAGTGAGCTATAATAATCAAAAAACTGAAGAGAGAACAAACTATATGCAATAAAAAATGTATATATTAAAAGGAAGTATATATATATAAAACCAAAAAGAGAACAAAACAAAAATCGAGAGTATATAAAAAGAATGTAATTTTGTGTGTGATTCTTTTTATTCATGTACACCAACATACCATTCTGCAAGTGTGCGTGCCGCTGAACGTACTTCGATATTTGATGTTTTATTTAGCGCGGCCGATTTCATGTTTGATCTGATGATGACTGGGTTAATACGATAGAGTGATGATGCGTATATTAAGTGGATTGAGATCAAAGTACGTTCGGCTCGCGTGATCGGGCGTATAGGGCGTTGAGTGATATTAGAATGTATGATATGATTGATTTATTTTTAAGCGAGTTTGAGGATAGAGTCGAGCGTTATATTGCGATTTCATCTTCGTTTAGCAAATTTGAACGTCAAAGCAGTTTCATTAATATTCGATAATACACGGTTACAGGAATGATACGCAAAAATTAACATTACTAAACGTATACTTAAATACATTCTATAGAGTTACGCGTGATTAATCGACTCTATCCTCTCGTAAAAGTAGATGTATAGTAGTATAGATTGTGTTAAGACAATTTTAATTCTTATGTATATCTAAATGTCAAAACGTTAAAAAACCATGCATTAATGTGAATGTGAGTATCAGCGGCAGCACATTTAAAGCGGCAAATGAAAGTGAAATGTGATCAGTGGTTTATAACTAAAATTATTGTTAATACTTTGTCAAGTATAATTTGGTCTCGTTAACGTAATGCTACACTAATTACTCTTTGTTAATTGTGATTAGTGGACATAGATACCACACAAATCTACAGCAGACACCAATAAATCCATTTCTTTGAAAAGTCTTAAGAATCATGATTTTGAGCTGTTGCATATTAATAAAAAACTCAATTTTTTAATTATGTCACATTTTTATCATGATGGTTAGAAGAAATTTCAAAGAATTATATGTGTATATTTCCGACTTTCAGGAGTAATATTAGCTTTCATACTTGACCAAGTCTATCCAATGCACAGTTCCTAGCTGATATAGATTTTAACTGATTTTAACTCTCATTGTACAAGTTACTATAGGTATGACACTTTGAAAAAAAGAAAATATTTATATATTTATACACGTAGGTTAAAACTAATTATTTCTGCTCTCATGGTATGAAAATTTATCTAAGAAGTTAAACATGTAATTAAAAACAAAGAACAAATTTTGTGAAAATCAATGATTAGTTTACTTCAACATTTTATATGGAAACTGTGCAATGGGTGAACAAGTGTTGTTTCTTTTGTTAAACAATAAGCAGGACTTACAACGCGCGCAGTACCCAGCGACACAAGTCTGGCGGCCTTTTTTACCTGTACGCCCAAACGATGCTGCGTGTGACGACTCGTCTGTTTTACCAGCGCGCAAATGAATTCCGATTGCAGCTCCGGTTGGTCCAAGCACTGCTGCAGCGCGTTTTGCGCGAGCACCACGTGATAGTCGATGCCGGCCTGTTCGACCGCCACCGACATGAACAGCTGTACTGCCTGAATCGACGAATAACAGTTTACGTTAGTATGGAGCGTTAAGCTTTACTTAATTCTTTCTCCACAACTACCTAATGAAATTATTTGAATTAAATGTATCCGGAGCTAAGGTTAAACCTTTCATACCTTGAACAACTTGACGGCTTCGCTCTGAAGAGTCTCGGAAGTCAGACTCGTCAGAGGACTGGTAATGTTCTCCTTAGAGTGCAGCAGCAACGGGTGCCTCCACAGCACGCAGTTTGGATCGCCGTCCGTTTCCATGAGCCTCTGAACAAGCTGTTCGTACTGCGTGCCTGCACTGGGTCCACCACCAGACACGACCGTCAGGTGATACAGCCAGTTGTCCTTGTCTTGCTTGTGCTGCATAAGGAGGTAGGTAGGTCCCTGATGCGACGGGAAAATACCGATAGTTTGCTCGTGCGGGCACTCCGAGTCGCGCTCCTCGCTATCGCTGTCCGAGACGTGCTCCACCTCTTCCACCCGGGCGTCTCGCATATTTATCTGACCGATCGGGTTCTGTGCGATTTTCAAACTCACGTTAATACGTTTCAAACAACCACCAGTAGTAGAAAGGTAAGGAAAAGTTGCTCACCATGTCATTAGGACACTTGAAGTAAAGGAACATTTTTCCGATGAGGACGCACCAGCACTTTTTCGCGTGGCCATTCTTGACCTTCGTGAGCCAGCCCTGTATCGTCGGTTTATTGTCTTCTCTGCTCAGCAGGAGCTTCGTTGCGTTTCGCCTCTGAACGTTCTGCAGCACCCGTATCCAGTCCTCCATCGTTGCTATACAGTCCGCCGTCAGATAGTACGTTTTCTTGCCCGTCGCGATTTCGAACGTCGCCGCACCCTCCGCTCGGTTTATCCTACAAAACATTAAAATCCCGCAATAATTTTTAAAAAATTCTACTTTCTAATCCATCAAAATATCTTTTCAGAGATAACGCACCTGCAGACTTCGTCGAGCAGGATCTGGCCTTGGGGTTTTCGATTGATGTCGTTCTGGCTCTTCCAGTAGCACAGCACGCCGTTCTTCAGGATGAAGTATCGCTTCCTCCAGGTTTTGAGTTTGCCACCGAGCTTGGCCAGGTGTCCAGTCTTCTCAAGAGACTCAAGCCTCTTGGGGCTCTCGCCCGAAACGCGCATCAGGAGGCTCGGCATGCTAGACTCGAGGGACGTCGAGCTCAGCGCGTCAGGAGGTATGGCGTAGTCCTCCGACAGGCCGGATTCTAAAGAAGCGTCTGTGTGTTACGAAGCAGATATTGGACGGGGGTAAGCTCTTTTTTCTCGTTTCTCACTTATGGTTTTCCAGAGTTTGTTTGTCAGTGTGCGTGTGTTTTATTATAAGCATTAATTGAAAACCAATTGAAAAAACTTAAAAAAGAACTTAAACAAAAGGCCAACAGCGTGTCGCAGGTGAAATCAGTTGGTTGTTTAGACAGGAAGACCTACCGCGTTTGACGCTTTTACTGGGAGATCCACTGGAGCTTCTCTTCGCCGGACTGAGACTGCTAGTAGTCTTGACACTCTTGGATGGACTGCTGCCGCTGCCGAGGGAGGAGTCCGTGTTGTCGGAGGAACTGTTGGTGATACGGGTGTTCGTCTCAGTCTGATTCTGGTGCTCCTCGCCGTCGGAGCTGTCGTCCGAACTATCACCGAACGGCATCGATCTTATCTGACTAGCTCGACCTGTAAATTTTTTTTCGAAGAATTAGTTACTGGAACAGAGTTTATTTATAGTTAAATCCTTACCTTTGACTGTAGCGTAGACTGGCACTGAAATATCGCAGTAGCCCTGTAGGTTGTGTGCGGTGAGATTGTGTCCGGTGTGCGAGTGCTTCGACGAGGTGGTGTTGGTGGTGGTCGAGGGCGCGGACTCGTCGTTCGTTGGCGGTCCGATACCGAGGCCTCCGTCCGCAACCTGATGAGGGAGTTAAATTCAATTATAAAGGTTCGGCTGGACTTGATGTTGGAACAAACGTTGTTAGCTATGTACGGATGTGAATACAGAACTATTGTTTACGGAGTGCTTCACAATACGGAATATCGATTTTCAGGAAAGCTCGTTGTTTGTAAATTTAATTAGAAAAAAAAACAAACAATTGTTTATAGTAGTAGTAGATTACAAGTTGATACCCTGACGTTGAATAGAACAGGGACCGATTGACTCTCATTCAACCGGAGATAAACCAAAGTTTCAATTTTTCGTACCAGTACTGATATTCAATGACGACATCATACGAAAAATATAATACCACGAACAACACAAACCAGCACATATAAATTTTATAAAATAAATTCTCGTTCAAGAAAAATGGCTTTTTCTATGATCAACGAGTAACGAAAAAAAAAGATTTCACACAAACGAAGAATAAAAAAAAACAAAACACCAAAAATAAAAACTCCACGTAGTCTCGAAAAATTTTAACAATACCGTCGGCCTGGAATCGGTCCCTGCGCTACGCGCCCTGGGCTTGGTCTCAAGCGCCTCGTTCGTCACCTGGTAAATCTTGGCCTCCCAGCTTGGAAATCGATGCAACGGTGGCGTTGGTGGCCTGGGTGTACCAACTTCCTGCTGCTGTGGCTCAGCCGTGTTATTCTGACCGGCTGGTGTGTTCCAAGCGACGCCCTCACGACTAGGCGTGTAGATCTCGGCGTAGTCGTGGATAGCTTCGTTGCTGCTGTCAGCGCTGTCACGACTCATGCTTTCCGAGGCGGCGGTTGAAGCTGCGGCTGTACCTGGGATACTACTGGGGAGCATCACCAGGTTCTCCACTGCGGCGGCGAGCTCTTCGGAGAGTAGGCTGTTGAAGAGGGAGTTTTGGTTAGTTGAGTTGTATTTTTGTTAAAGAAATGATGATTAAGTTTCGGTGCTGATTTTATTCATATGTATGCTTGTGAACAGCAACGTTTTGATTTTATTTTTTTATTCCGACTTTTTGTTCAAGTTTCAATGTAATCGTTAGTCAATGCAAACATTAATTTGATTAGAAACACGCATACCGCTGCTCATTCTGATAACATGCTCGATATTGTCGATGGAAAAACAGCTAATAAAATATCACGATTTTAATTTAAAAAATTAAATCAAAATTTTGAGTTTTAAACTTTACTTGCCACATCTGAATGCGACAGATCTTAGAGCAATAAAAGATCGTAAATGAGTATATCAAAAAAATTTTTTACTTACTATATCTTACAAATTTCATTTAAAAAAAATAAAGCACTCATTAAAAAAAAAATGTTACATGTAAGGTTAAAACCACAAAATCTTGAAAAATTCAATGACTAAGGAAAACGCGGATAAACACCGGATAAATCCGCGAGAAAAAAAAATCACCGCACCCACCTAAAAAATCTCCGATTAAAAACTCACCTCGAATCCATGTTGACGTTAGGAATCGGCTGCTGAATAGTACCACAAGCTGAGAGATGCCTCCGATGCCTAGTAGCCGCAGCGGTGGTCTGCGGCTCAGCTCCACTGGACGATGCACCAACGACCGAGTGGGCAACTTGTCCGGCGGCGGCTACACTGCCCGGTTCCGCCACCTGGGCCGTGCCCTCGAGCACCTCCGAGCGTCTGCGCAGGCTCGAATCGACTTCCAGAGATAAGGAGGCTCGCGTCGGCAGCTGCAGTCAAACACGTGAGCAAGTGTGTGTGTGGGTGAGTCAGAAGTTTCTTCTTCTTGTTTTTCTTTTTTTTTTATTTTATTTTGCTGGTATATAGGTAGTGACGAGTGGGTTTTCCAGGGAAGGAATTGGATTAACGGGGCTTTGATGACTGGAGGTCGATGATAATGCGATTAGAGAGGATTAGGGAGTTGTTACAGTACAGTGTTTTGATTCAAAGCGAATTCGCGAGTCTTATCTCAAGACTGAGACTGAGTCAGCGAATAAAAACTCAATAATAATATAAATAGGAGATAAGGAGAAATTTCACTCACCGGCGGTCTGAGGCCGATATTGGTGATGTGATTGCGAAGCAGCTCGAGCTGCTGGTTGCACTTGTTGTTCTGCTCGCGCAGGTGCTGATTCTGCTGCTCGAGTTCGCGCAGTTTGTTCGTCACCCACTCCTTGATGCGAGCGGCTTTTGCCTCGACTTGCCGGGCGTCTTGCAGTCGCAATTGCCGCTGTAACATACGACAGGGAAATGCCAAGGGAAAATTTAAAACGTGAGCTGGAAAGCTAAACGCTGATCGATGATAGTTTGAGAGCTGGGACGTGTAATTGGATCTTTTGGAGACATTGCTTTTTTCTTTTTGGTCTAGACGCCAATTTGATCGTACGCTTCTTTTTTAAAACTTTTTTATTTAAGGGGGTCTCAAACTGTTTTATCGATCGTTCGTTGAACAAAAAGTTTTATTAGTAAGTTATTTTGCCACTAAATCTATCAATTACGTTCTGACTATTTCATTTGAAGCAGTTAGGACGTAACAACTTCATGCACAAAGTCTCTATAAACTTTTGTACACAAAGTATAGCAAATTGCTCATAAATATATTCGAAATGAAAGTACATAATCAAAATTTTATTTCAATTAACGAAAATTCATTTGGATACTTATGGGTGCTGCTGACATGTCAATTTTAAACTTTGTATAACAGTACCAATAAATGCTATAGGCAGTACCAATAAATGCCATTATCTAGTGTACCGTCGATAAAACAGTTTCGGAGATAATGGAGGGATTTTCAAATCCCCTAAAATCTTGAGATGAATAATACTTTGAAAACTTTAATAAAAGGGATAATCTAGAATAACACGATCAATATTAAAAATCTAGCTTCATATATCTGTGATATATTTCTCATTCCAATAGCTGAATCGGTAGCTCGTAAAATACGAGCGATCGCTCACCTGTTCCTCGACTTGAGTCTCTAGTTTGGAGATGCAGGCGCAGTGAACATCCTCGATCTTGTCATTCTGTGCGCCGGAGGTGGAAGGCAGGGAGTGTGGCGGAGAACCGACTCCGGAGGTGCTCAGGCAGTATTCACCCTTCACTAGCCGCTCCTCCATCATCCGTACCTGCAAGTCAACCGATTTATTGCACTCTTTCGATCCCAAGTATATCCAGGATTTGCCGCTACGTTATTTCTGGCACTGTATATATTTTATATGTTTCTTTTTTTTCTGATGGGCATCGCATCTTAATGTTCCCTTTTTGCGATCAAATGCTTTTTTCTTTTTCAATCTCTCGACAGTTTTTTTTTCTTTTCGATCTTTTTTGGTCGAGGCACAGTCGCGTGTGTTTCTGTTTATATGTACAGAGGTGTGTTTGTGATAGAAAGTCATGCATGTGCACGAAAAGTTATTAATATGAGAACAACAGTGTCGATAGATCGATAGCGTGATAGTTTTATACAGTCGAAAAAGAGTATAATGTAATGTCGTCATCCAAATTTTGAGTATATATATATATACAGAGATGAAAGAGAGCACAGTAGAATAAGGAGGAAGTGAATGGAAAATTCTATTATCTAGCGCATGAAACTATCTTTCACGTCTCTCAAAATGAAAAAAAAGTATGCATCTACAGTATATATTAGTATATCTTAATTATATATGTATATAAAGAGGTATAAAAAAGTAGTGTATATTGTAATCTACGATAATATTTCTTGGCATGGCAACTATACCTTTTCCTTAACATGGCTAATGTGTTCATAATGCGACGATGACATTATACATCAGCCTAACAAACGTTTAACAAAGCAATTAACACATATTATCTCACTTATAGATAAAGAAATAGAGAGATTCAAACAAAAAAAAAGACAACCTCTTCCCACATAATCACACACATACATCAGCACACTCGCACTGCAGCCGACGCGACAACACGTGCTTCCGAACTGACGTCCACATACGCGTATGTAAGTGTACCTACATACCTCCCCCCCCCCCATATATGCAAGTACGTATGTAAGTATATGTATACATGTATAGAGTCTCGCAGCAGCTGTCAAAAATCGATGCGGCACATGGGATCTCCCCCTCTTTAGTGCCGGTGCAAGGGGATTCGCCGCCGACGCCGGAGCTAGTGTATATGTGTGCGGGTAAGGGCTGCGGAGGCGACGACACGCGGCACGAAAATCAATACTGGACTTCATCCCTTTTCCCTTTTTTCCCTGCCGACAACGGCGTCGCTCTGCTCCTTCGAACGAAGTTTTTCGCGATGGGTTCGTTTTTTTAGGACTACTTGATTAATTTTTAAGGGGCATTGTACACATTGTAAACTCGTAGATGTATATTTATTTATTTATTAAAATTAAGTATATATTATGGGATCAATTTTCAAGTTTACTTTGACGGAGCCTTGAAAAAAAAAACGAATTGTTATTAAAAAGTTGGTTTGAATAATATATACGCTGTGAGCCACTTGACGATCGATGCACGTATACTTTTCGAATAAGGAGCGTGTGTATGACGTCAGGGATGCTATACTGTGAGCATCGAGCTTTAAACGCTGCACGCACACTTCGATTTTTGATCGTTAATAGAGTTATATGAATTTATATCGTATACTTTGTTACAAAGCGGTTAGTACAAAGCGAGGAAAAATTACAAAATTATATTACTCTAAATATACTTCATCGCAGCGAAAGCTTTCGTATATACACTGGCTACTTGGGACTGTTGTTTATGATATCGAAATCGATTAAGACTACTTTACAAGCTGTTATAGTATATACTGAAATAATAGAGACAAGCGCTGCACACGTGAGTTAGATAAGCGACCGCAGTATATATACGTATAGGTAAAAGCGAAAGTGAAATTTTTGCGCAGACTCTACCTACGGTTCGCAAAGTACGGGTATATAACCGCGTGTGTACATACTGCAGAGTAAAAAATATACAAAAAAGCTTCTTCAAAGTCAGTCTCTCTCTTTCATTCTCACAGCAGCAGCAGCGCATCATAACCTCAACAACACACACAGAGAGACACACAATAAGTTGCCGGTGTTTTTTCATTGTGTGTGCTTTTGATAGTCAAAAGAAGAAGGCGTCTGTCTCTCACCGTTCGAGGGGTCCATGATTCGATCGATTAGAAGAAGAAGAAGACACAAGTACTGAGAGACAGATATATATATACGGCGACCTTCTCTCTCTCTCTCTCAATTAGAATCAATAAAGCCGCCGTCGAGTTGCTGTATCTATATTATAAATGTGTGTGTATGTGTGTAAAACGCTCGCGCAAACCCACAGACTTCCTAGTCGTATCTTCCGAGAGAGCACATCACACACTGTTCACTGGCAAGTGTATTTATAAGAATAAAAGAAACTTCAACAAACTATATAACGCGTCTAATGAATGAATAAACGAAAAAAAAAATTAATCAGACAGAAAGAGAGCAATAATAACAACAAAAATACAGAGAGAGAAATAACTGAAGGAAACGCGGCGCTCGCACATAATACGCACAGTGAGAGAGAGAGGAGAGTTAGGTATATAGTATAACCCGCGCGAGAGATGATACAGACGCGTACTGCGCGCGCGCACGCGTGCGTTCCCGAGATTGAGCCGCCGTGGCGTCGTCGAGGGGCTTTCCTAGAGAGTCTCGTCGCCGCTGATGGTGACTCATGCTCTGGCTGTCGGCCAACGACTCGGGGGAGGCATATAGCCGCTGCTGCTACTTTGCATGTGTGCGATTTTTGCCGCGGCGCGGGAGCGATGGCTTTTTACGCCTGTGCAGCCGCTGGAGTGAGCTTTTTATATATATATGGGGATGTGTGTCCTTGAGTCGCACGGGGGTATTGTAATGGGGATCGTTTAGCGAAGGGGCTTTTTACTGGGAGCTTTTGTTTTTTCTTTTTTTGCAGAGGGGTTGCAGGCTTGTTGGGAGTTTATAGGCTGGAAGATATAGTTTGGTGGGTTGGGATTTTTGAATATTAAAAGATTAGCGGGAGTATATTATTATAAACGCGAAGAGAGAAAGAAAATGAAACGCGGCACTATCTCTTTGATGACAGAGCATAGGTAAAGAGCACAGTGTGGCTTCTTGCCAAAAAGCAGCCTCCGCTTGTTCTATTGTACGTGTGCAAACACACAGAGAAAGAGAGATAAAAAGGGCCAGCCATTCACGTTCCGCAAAGAGTACAAGAGCGAAAACCTTATTACTCTCTCTCAGTTGGCACAAATCAGACAAGCAGCATCATATTGTCATTCAATTTTCCACCTAAAAATCTCAACTTCGCAATAAAAAAAAATATAAAGCTATAGAGCTCAGCCGACTATAAAACGGATATCTGCTGGACGAGAGCGAGTGTATATATATACGTACACTCGGAAGGTCAACGACTGTCTGCTCAGAGTCGAATGACCGCGAAGCTTATAAAGTTATGCAGTCGATAACGACCGGTGCGAAGCTGCTCTTTCTCTCTCTCAGTCGATCACCTGGCTGAAATCTCTTCCCGAGGGAGTGTATTGGTATTATAAGCGCGAACAATGAGAAAAAAGCAGCATCGGCGACGACGCTGCGGAAAATCCGATCGATTTGGGATTTAATATTTCAGAGTTCGCTGAGGTGGATTATTGAGATTTCTTGCGACCGAGAGTATTAGAGTGAGATGAGGCTTTGTAATTAATTTTTAGAAAGGAGGAGGGGGATTGGAATTTTTTGTTTGATCAGCTGGGCTATACATATATTGGATGGACGGGACTCGGGTGGATTCTAATTTGATGGACGCGGTGTATTTTTGGGATCGGCCGAGACTAATTTTCTTGATGGAATGTATTATAATTTTTGTTTTGTTTTTAAGGAATCATCATTCTTACACTCGGATAAACTTTTAATACGAATTTCCATTAAACAGATGACTGCTACAAACTTCAGCGCGAAGCTGCATCGATTAAAAAATAAAAAAATAAAAGAGCCAACGCTTCTCATTACTTTAACGCACTCTTCACTGCAGCTGCAGCAGCAATTTCAAACGAGCAACACACACACATACCCAAACAATTCATCTCTCAAAGCCGGCGCGAAACCGCGAGAGCTCACAGCCCTTTGTCGCACTTACACTCCAGCAGATGCAGCGCTTAAAGCTCCAAAAGAAGCAGCTCAACCCAAATTTCAGCCTAACTCATCAGCTGTGTATATTTAGAATTCCCTCAAGCTTCATGTATATATCCAGCAGCTTTCTCTCTCTCTCAACTCTTCAATTATATCAAAGCAAAGTCGTCGCGTTTTCAATTTCGACGGGCTCGTCCTTCTTTTTTCGCATTAGACACAGGAGGATTACATTACATTAGCTTGGGCAACGGGCCAATCCTTTATACCACCCGTTTCTCTCTCGTCATCAAAAGCTAGTTATACAGGACTGCACAGAGGCTTGTAAAACTAATCGCAAAGCAATTTTCCCTATATATCGAATCTTTTTTTGCTCTTCTTTTTCGAGAGGACCTGTATCTCTATCGCGTTTATCGAGCTAATCGTCGATACTACGTGGCGCGACTGTCGATATCCTTGGATTATATAGCTGGTACTTCTTTTTTTCTTGGAACGAACACGTTTTATTGATTCTGCACAGACCCATACGGACACACACACTGCGGACGACTTTCATTTAAATGGAAATTTGTGTTTTCAATCTCTCTTAAGATGGTATTATAGCAAACGGATTTGTACGGATTAATAGCCCTAAACGCATTACGCCCAAGACGACCTCGCTCCAGAAACTGATGCTATAGCATCAGTTTCTTGAATCTGCATATTTTTCAAGAGCGCGAAAGTGAAAAGGCGGACGGACACGATGCTCACGATCGATCGACTAGATGGAGAGAGAGAAAGAGAAGAGCGAGTCGAATTTGAAATTCATGGCTGTGTTGAAGGAAGATGAGACGGCTTTGTCCTTCGCGGATATCCCCCCGAGGCTGCTTTTCACGGGTAATTGGATGAGCCGATGGTGTAAACTCAATCAATGACAATTTGAACTGCCTTCTCCGCGGTTGCTTGTCTCTACACGTATATATCCACATCAAACATTCATCGTCACCTGAAGCAGCGATATTTATATAGACATCATACAAGCACACACAGCACTGCAACATCGTTATCTTTCTCTCTGTTTCTTTCTCGCCGCACAGCGACAGACCCCTAAAAATAGGGGTCCACCACTCAGCCTTTTACCTTTCACAAGTGTCACCTGCTGGGATCCATAATCCACCGGTTCACGTGTGCCCGAAGAGCAGTTGTCTCTTGATGTGGACCCCTACACACTCGCGCACAGTATGTATATCTATAACGGAATAAGGGTCTGCTTATAGACCGAGAGAGAGAGAGCTGTCAGACGGAGATTATTACTCAGGGCGAAAAGGTGCCGGCGGCGACAGCGGCAGCAGAGCGGACCCGCTGCCGTCGTTCTGCTGCCATCTTGCCAGCAGCAGCAACGGAAAGACTCTTATATTGTGCAGTGAGAATGTGTATATAGCAGCAGACGAAAATCAATGCCGGCGCGCACGTCTAGTATATATAGGGGGGTGCAGCACACAGCAGCAGCACTACAGGTACTTTTTCGCACGAGTGAGTGAGTGAGTGAGAGAGAGAGTAGTGCACGCGCTTTGTTCGCGATCGTCTGTCTGCTAGTAGCTGACGTATGGTGCGTGTGCTGGAGGGTTGTGGAGGAGGATGTGGGTTGTTGCGGAGACGGCGCTGTGCGGAGAGACAACGCGACCGGCTGTGAGATCGATAACAGCAGGGCGTCGGTAAAGGGGAGAGATTTGGCGGCTGGTGGTAATATAGTTCCGGCTGTAGATATGTGTATGGGGTAACGGTGGCGCCCTCGCTGCTGTTGTGGTACGACTGTTGGTTATTAGATAGGGTTATCGGCTGGGGTTGATACGATGATCGGTCGTTGTTAGGGGTGTTCTTTGTTGCCGATTCGATAGGGTAAATGAACTATGATGTCATTGTTAGAAAGTTTAAGGATCATGCTGATATTTTGAGAGTTATTGGGTTATCGGTTTTCTTTAGGCTTGAATTTTTTATTTTTCCGAAGAGAGAGTTGGTGTGTCATAGGTGTTTTGTTGATTTAGTACTTTGAGCATTTTTTCTGTCACGAAGAACTTAAATTTACGAAATAGCAGCTTCTAAAATATCATTCTTCTATCTACATAAAACTAGTAAACATAAAACAAGCTGATAGTCTCACTCGCATGCACCACCAAATACCTAGACTCTAATGAAGCATCAATCATAAAATATGCACCTCCATCTATACACCCCAAAAAATCGAAAAAAAGCATTTGATCGTCTCCATCCCCGATTACCCCCATAAATCCTCTCTCGAATTTTCGCGCCGATAACACAGCTACGGCAATGCTCTCTCACCCGCAGCGGGTAAACAGAGAAGCCTTTGCTTAAATAAAGGGAACATAGAGCTGGCGCTGGCAACGCCTATATCTACGTGCTGCAGCAGAAACCGACCAAGCTTCCTTCCTTCCTTTCTCCTCATCCTCCTGTTCGAGTCCACACACCAGCCATATAGGAAATCCATATACCATTGGGAAATTGGAGCACGTAGAGACACTGCCAGTGCACATTGGCGCCATTCGACGGAGCCATTCTCCACGGTACTTTACATGCGAAATTCAAAGATTTCTACGCTACTACTACTGGCTATACCGTTCAGTTTAGACTCTTGTCGCCCTATGTATGTATATATAAGCCTTATTCTTACCTTGTCCTCCGCCTCGTCGGCTCGTCCCTCCGCCTCTAGGACGCGCTGCTCCAACTCCGATAGCTGAAAGCACAGGAAAATTGTTTCGTTCAAACGGATATGTAAGACATGATGTGCATTATATATTCATATACATTACATGAAAAAGAATTTTTAATATCTCTCCGCAAGCAATATCCCTCGTCCGAGTCATAAAGGTAAAGACCTGCAGTAAAAAAAAATCGCTGTATTCTACCCCCCAGTAATCCGGAACATACAGGAACAATAGTACACGAAAACCCGGACTCTCTCCTATCTGGTGCACACGATATTCCCGAAAAATTCTCCGCGTATGCACCAGATAAAAGGAAGACTAATGCCTGTACCGCCGACGACCCTCCACAACAACCACAACAAAAAAAAAAAAACAATAAACTCCCGGAGAAAAATCAATACCGACCTAACACACCGAGGCGATAAGAATTAGTACACGAGTCTCATCTCGTAAATAATTGACAGTCGGAAAAAAACAAGGCAGTCCGCGTACACAATGCGTTGTGTTCTCGCCTTATCGGCTGTACACTACACTACTGCACGGGATCGTTCTTTACGCAGCAGCGTATCCATCATCGTTACGGGCATATTTATAACCCTCCCCCGAAAAAATGCGATAAATAACTCTCGCAGCTCTCCTTTATCCCCGAGTAATCAGATTATTGCCCACAAATCTCTCTCGCATGTGTGTGTGTAGATATTTCCTCGGAAAAGTTTCTCCCCTACTTCCAAGTGTCTACTGCTGTGTCCAGTTCTAGTAGACTTTACAATGAGCTTTTAATGTCGACCGTAAAGATTTTATAATACGAATTTCGACGTGTAGAGCAGACGATGTAATAGAAGTTTGCCGGACTAATGATCGTGCGATTGCAGGCGAGAGGCTAATCGAGACACGGCGGAATATTAAATCGCCCGAGTAGTTTATTTCGAGGGTGTGTGAGAGAGGAGTAGTAAACTGCAAGTGCGCGGACGGGAGAGTTGCTAATGCGCGCCAGAGCGGGATGAACAATTCCTTTTGACTGGGCTTTATGGGATAACTTTCCTCAAGTATCAAGCAAGCGAGCTCCGTCTCATTGATATTTTATTACACTTGGCTGAACACACTGCGTGCAATCATTAGCAGTCTTTGGTGCGTATGTGAGTTATATACTTTATTAGATTGCTGGGTGAGCGAAATCACGTTTTTAGGAACGAAAAATATATAACGTATTTTTCTTCATAAAAATTTTAAATATATATATTCTCTACGATAAATAAAATTTATCATAAACCACCTTTTTGAAATGAATGATATAAGTGATTGAACATTTTCAGTTTTCTAAGGAAAACCAATTCTCTATATAACGAGAACCACGATATCATTTGAACTCCAATGAGGTGTGTAAGTGTTTCTGGATCATCACAAGACAATGTGACTTTTTACAAAGGGATAGTAATAATAATCCTTTATTGCTAATTGACTCGTGGAAGGGGAGAGAAAAGAAAATAGTAAAGTACACGCGTTCCTTCTTCAGATGCATTGGAAACAGAAAAATAGCTAGGTAAATTCAACACTTAGAGATCAGTGATTGATATACAGGAAACCGGTAGCTGCCCAGCGACCAAAAAATTGCTATTTTCTGTGCTATGATGGACGAGGGTAGGCACGTAATTTTGACAGTTTCTTAATTAGGTGCCTACCCTCGTAAGTTGGTAAAGTAAAACCAGATGTGTAGGGAATATCATCATACGTTGCACCAGACATTTTAGATTCCTTGAAACACTTTGGATTTTGAGCCAACTCCATAACCAATCATCCCTACCCATCTTTTTCAACTCGTGAGAATCGAAAAACAATCCTATTTCACTATCACATTTCCTTCGTCTCCTCTCAACGAGAAGATCATTATCAAAAACCATCAAGTGGGTATATCGTCCGAAATTCGTTATCCTTTTATCCTCGCTCGCGACACCCCTATAATCCGACCAATTTTCTTCTGAATAATTCATGCGGTCATCAGCGTCCCCATAAATTCATTAATGAATAACAAAAACGCTTTCCGATACAGGCATCCCTATATGTGTGTGTGTCCACAGAACCGCAGTGGATTAGACGCACGTTTAGAAGGTAATCTCCCCGACGCGCATGACCAAATTGGGGATCGATCCCTACAGCAGGACGACGAAACTTCGTTAAATTTGATATCCCGACAAAAGTGCATCGCAGGGCAGGCGTAACGACGATTTAATGCGTATACATACTCTCGCCTTGAGCTGTAAGCCAGCTTCGCATCGATTGATATACGTCCTGTCTTTTTTTTCCTCGTGTTTTCCGAGCGCCGCTGTGTTTTATCTCGACGGCCGATGGGCTTTTAGGCCGTTCCACTCTGTCACGGCTTCCTTTTTTTTTGTGTTTTTTTTCGGTAGTTGTATGAGTATTATATGGATGCATGTAAAGCGTCGCAGCAGTTTTGTCAGTCTGCCAAACTGCGTCGTCAATCTTTCGGGTGTTTGCGAGCTATGTACTCTCTCTGTGTGTCTGACGTGTGGTGTTCCCGCTCTCGTGACAGTTTTTGTCAATGTAGACAGATAATTAAATTCGTACAATAATATAATGATTCATCTACATCGATTTGTATAATACGATGTTCACGTGTGCATCAGTGTCATCGTTTAAAATATATCGCTGCAGCCACAGCAAGTTTCTCGCCTGCAACTACCCCATAATTCAAAACGCAATTTCGCGTATACACTGCAGACACCCCCCAAAATTTCCACCTGATCAATACCCAAGAACATCGACTTCCTGCTGCTGCAGCTGCACACAGCCGAAATTACTCAGTCATTCAACGCGTATATACCAATTCCCAAGTGCGTCGCAAATAAACCGAGAGAGAGAGTAGGTAAATTTCGAAAACCATATAGCCCTTCACACACATGCCGAAGGACTCATAAGAGGCTAATCCTTTCTCCAGCGAACCGATACACACATGTGTTGTCGTATACCACTGCTAAATGCAAGAGCTGCCATAAATGGCCTGGCGCATCCAGTCTGGTGATTAATTAAAAGCCAGGAGGGGGTTAATCTACGCCGGCGCTGCACCTCTCGGGCTTAAGTGCAATTCGCGCTGTCCCCGGTCAACCACGAAATATAATTATACTACTCGGGCACTTTGCCTCCCATGTGCGGGGGGAGATATAGAGTCTCTCTGTTCCTACGCCGCGAATAATTACGCCGTCCGCGGGAGGATTATTTATCGGTGGAGAGTATGTGCCACTGCTGTCGTTGTTATTTATATTCGCACGTCTGACATACCCTGACTGTTTCTACTTAAAAAGAAAAGTAATTTTTTTTCGTCTCCTAATACTCAGCCATTGTACACCAATCGAACGCGTCAATTTATAGCACCGGGACTCGATAAAAGCGTCTATAGTACAGCTCGTTCCATAACCGAGTAACCCGAGCCATTCGAGGGACGGACGCCTTAGAAAGGTGCTGCTGCCGGACGACTCGCGGTTAACCTATACTCGTCGTTTCCCTGGTTGGTCTTGTCGCAATAAAAAGCTTGGGTCGTCTGTGTGTGTGTGTGTGTACGGATAACGATGCCCCGCGGAGATTTCGGAAACTCGGTGTCGAGTTTCGAAACTGCTATATACACACAGCGAAGGAATTATGCTGTATATACGAAAGCCTTTGTAATTCCGATTGATCAACGCACGGCTCATTAATTGCCGTCCTTTTCTCGGTACATTAACGCGGGAAACGAGGGAAAAAAAAGGAGGAGCGTCAAAATACGCGGAGAATGATCTCGTCTGGAAGAAGAAGAAAGCAGTTAGTCGCATCTGGCGGAGAGTAGGCGGCGAAGACGCCGATAAAGCGACGGAGAAGCGGAAACGCCTCGTTGTAGGGGGCGACGACGAGAATGCGCTGATGGCACACTATACGAGTTTCTGCGGTTTATTTCTTCTTCTTTTTTACAGCTAACGAAGTCGAGTAAAAAAAAAGATCAGCTTCCAAATCTTATTCCACAGCACTCGATAACCTTCGCCACTTCAACTGCAGCGTGTTTACTTTTTCTTCTACTCCACGGTGCAACGGCCTTTAGAAGGAAGATGAGATTCGACTTACATTAGCCATGTCAGACGCACTGCTTTGGCCTCTTACCCAAGAATACATCCCTTTACTCCTTTTTCTCTCTTGCCGCCCCCGCCGCGCGCGAAATATACGATTTCGAGAGTCTGCTGCTGCTACTGCTCGGCTTTACGATCGTCCCTTTACTTCTTCTTCTTCCTCTCTCTCGTAGCTTTTCTTTATTTTTTTTCCTCTTCTTCAGCCGCGACTTTTGGCGCCCTAATGAAAAGTCGAATTACCCGCGGAGGCAACTTTTCAAACGAGCGTTTCTTTTTCTCATTCGAAAGGAGCGTCGTTGTTGTTTGGTTTAACGGTGAGTGTGTAGAGATGCTTGAATCGTTTTGTATGATGTTCGGGGCAGTAGCATCCGAAAAATAGTTTGCGAACTTTTTAGCGTAGGAAACTTTTGGTATGTGTGGAATTTGAAAAAAAGTACGTCGAAGACACTGTTATACATGTATATCTACGCAATGCGGATTCTGGCGGGTAGCCAAACAGTGTCAGCAACAACAACAAGAACGATTAGCAACAATAGTCATTTGGTCGGAGCTATTTGGCAGCTGAGGCAGACAGACCGCAGGAATCGGTTCGTTAACGCGCGTGTTATATTCGCGTGACGTGTAAACGTTGCGGTTCATCATCTTCTTTTGTGTTATTATACACACACACTTTCTATTCTTCTTCTTCTTGGCGTTCAATAAGTGGTGATAGATTTAGGATCATTTCTCACGTATCTTATCAAAAGTTTACCTGAGAAAAGCAAGTCAAACATTGTATGTATGTGTGTGTAATAACCAAAGTTGAAACTACCAAACTATATCAGACCTATTACTTCCTCGAGATAGATAACGCGTTCAAAGTACCTCACGATTTTACGCAACGCTCAGCGCGCTGTCAATATTGGCTCTGTATACTTTGGGGCTCTCCCAACTATATACCTATAGTATATATAATATATAACGAACGAGCCTCTTCCAATATTGGTCTACCCATAACCGCACCTGCATATCACGCAAAGTGGACATTCTCCTCGCCATCATCGCGCTATCGAATAATATTCAGTTACACATCGATAGAGTGAGGGGGAGAGAGAGAAAGAGAAGAAGAATCGACTACTACCTACTCTGTGGGATTTTATGACGAGGAATTACGAGCCGACGCGTTATCGACGCGACAACAAAATGCTCCTAGAAGCTTCTATCCCGAAGGAGAAGAATGTGAGAGCGAGAGAAATTGAAGGAGTAGCGCCGTAAAGACGTCCAGCTCTCGCTCGAATCACCTGAGAATTGCGTCGTCGCTGTGCTGCCATATACACAACCCCTTTTTACGCTACGCTCTTCCTCTCTTTTTGTTATATATATATCCTCGTCGAGTCCGTGTATATATATATACAATATATATTCGGTGTATACATATCGTTGTTCTCGCTGATTGTGATTTAATTACAACATCCACCGGTCGAATATACCTGGCAAAAAGCCATGTTTGCGTTTAACGAACTCTCGCAGTGTGCACTCTGCATTGTAAATCGAGCGCTGCACACGTGTGTGGGTGTATATATATATAGCAACTCGACGAAATTATTTAAGCCAAGGTAAACAAAGTACCCCCGGCTGTAGCTTCAAAGTTAAATTAGCGCCGCGTTATACGAGTTTACATATTTGTATATATATGACGTGAAAAAAAGCTCTCGACGAAGGCGTTACATTCAGTCAGTGGATATATATATTGCGCTCTCGTAGCATCATACGAGAGAGCGTCAAGTGGAGCTGCTTTTCTACCGAGAGAGAGAGAGAAGCGCACTCGCAGCTATCTTTCTTTATATCACGACGCGCGTGTGCTCTCATGAAGTACATTATGCAAGAGATACGCATTTATCTGCGGCAGCGCCGGCGACGTTGCTTCCTCGGGGATGTCGTTCTCTCTCTCTCGTGATTCCTGTAGTGTCTACTACTACTACTCTCTCTCGTGTTCAAGAGGGCTTTGCAGAGTAAAAATTGAGTTGACGAGCTGAGTACGCGGGAATAATTGTAATCTTTTCGATATAACGTTGATTGAACGCGTCATAAGCGGTGTAAGCTTTGAATAGAGTGATGGATATGGAATATTCGAGCTGTGTATTAATCAGTATACACTGCAGCTGACAGGTATATTCTCGAAGTACTCATCTTCAATTCATTGGAAATATGTCTCACCTATAAAATAAACATCAATACCTATAAAAAAAAAAAATGTTCTCACAGGTGTAAGAAACAGCTTGTTTCGTCTCAACAGCCACTCGAGCCAACCATCAAATCAGCCGCGAAACACTCCAATCACCACATTTCAAATTCTTCCCGCCATAACCCTCTCCTTCGGGGAGAAAAAAATTCTCTCGCGACGCGCGCACTCGAGAGAATCACGGATACGGGGGTAGTAAAAAAGACTCTTCTCTCTCTCACTTTCGCCTCGAAAGTGCAGTCGCAGCTGCGCGACAAAAATCGTCTCTCCTCTTCTACCTCGTCGCTGTTATTGTAAGATACTGCGCGACGACCGAATCATTTCCAAGAGTGTCGGAACGATAAAGTCGAGCTTTTCGTTTATCGTCACTAATACTATGACGACGACGACCTTCTTTCATTCACAAATGAATACCGACTTTGTTCGTCGTCTGGGGAATAAACGACGTTAATGAGTTCGGCTGCTGCGTATTATTCCTTCTTTTTTTTATGTTTCTGGGTATAAAAATTTGAGAGCGAAACGCGGGATTAAAAATGTTTATGCAGAGATCTCTCTCCCTTTCTCGGTTGTTTTATATTTCGGAAGGAAAGCGTACGGTGTGGATTAAAATTGCAAACGAATGTGTATTATGCAGCTGCAGGGCCGGAGTTTAGTCGGACGAGATAAGCTACTTCTCGCTCTAAACGGATGAAATATTAAACAAGTTTCGAGAATTACGGGAATTTGTTCATAATTCGCGGCTTTATCCGCGGATTTTCCTCGAGGATACATAAAAAAAAGAAAAACTTTTTCGCGCGACCCTGTATGTATAGATATAGGTCAGTGTTTAGTCAGGCACACGAATAAACAAAAAAAAAAATAATAACCCTCTCTCGAGTTCAGCGACGCGTTTTAGTCGTCGCGTCGTTTCCGGTTAGGCAATAACTCGTCTAAGCGTATATAATAAGTGCAAAGGGTAAGTTGCCCAGTAACACAGATCCCTTCCATCCCAGCGTCGACTTACATTAAGCGAAAGGCAGCTTTTCTGCGGGCGCGAAATAATTAATACGTACGGGGCTCCCGAGGGCGATTTCATAACGAGGGGATATAGCACCGCGCGGGACGCATAATCGCCAGTATAGCAGCGGACTTTTTTTATATTTCGCGATGATGATGATTATGATAATAATAACGACGATATACACACGCTTGTAATTAAAAGTGATAACAATCGCGCCGCGGGAGGAGAAGCTTTTTTTCTGTTTTTTTAAGAGAGAGAGGAACTCGCCGTAATTATAAACGGCGAAGGGATGGGCTTTAATAAAGACATTGTGTCTGGACGGCCGAGAGGAGAATTATACAGCAGAGAGCAGCGCGTGTAACTACGCTTTGTTTGCGCTGCAACTGCGTGTAATTAAGTGGGGAAATTTTCAAAAACGAGTGAAAAGTTTGAAAATTCGGTTAGCCCCGCTCGTATGGAATTATATCGAAAGGCCATCAACGTCACTCTGCACTTTATCGGCTGTTCTGCCCCCGAGGTGTGTTTCGCCTCCGGTTAATTAACGTACAAGGCACCGAGGAGGTCATCTCTCTCCGGATTTGCCCGAGAGAGAGAGCCGGCGCAAACAAACAAACGAGCGCATAACCCAAACAAGGGAGTAGTAGAGGAGGGGAACTGAGTATAAGGACCGAGTGCGAGCCCTCAAGGCGAATGAGAGGGGGTGGAAGTTGAAGGTGTATATATACAGTCAAGTGGTTAGAGCCCGGAGGTTAGTCGGGGTTATTGGCTTTGATGGATATGGTTATGGCCTGCTCTCCGCCGGAGGGCTCGATGAGATTTTTGAGTTATCGCTGCGATTTGGAAAATCTCATCATGGGAATACTGCCACCTTGCAATTGTTAAGAAATTGAACTCCAGCTTCCCCCCATCGATTCTTATTTTATCCCTAAGCCACGTATATATACTCTCCCATCGTCCACTGTAAATCAGTCATGTCTAGTGCAGCCGTAGCATCGAGTGTAACGTTGCTTTATGCATCCCACACCAGATGACTATACGATGCAGCTGCTGCAGCAACATAGGCCGATGGATTTCGAGCTAGCTCGCGGGGAATGTCGCTGACGCGCCAAGTGGCACTCGCTTTCGGCTGTTTACCAACGGCGATTCGAGAGTACTATATGCGGCCGTGTAATTGGGGATGTCTGCCGAGTTTCGCGACTCGATCGATTCTCTGCTCTGTTCTGCGGCTTCGTGACTAAGAGCCGTTTGACTGTCAAACTCGAGTTTGTATTTTGTGTATTAATATAATAAACAAGCTGGATTCGCATTCTCGTGTTGAGAGTTTGATAGAAAATTGCTTTTAGGGGGCTGCAAAGTCAATTGAAAATAGAATTTACCGACCGAGAAATACGTGTAAGAATATAAAACTTGTATTTTCGCCAAATCACAATTGATGTGATTACAGGGTACAAGTGAATTTACTTTGATGATATAGTTTGTTAATTTCGGTCATTTAAAGCATCGTCGGTAAAACAGTTTCGGAGATAACAGAAGGAGCTTGACACCCCCTTTATAAACAACATTTTTTCTCTCGCTGCTCTTCGATTCCCGCTGAAAAAAATAAAACAGACGACGCAAGGACATCAGCACGTACCGTCAGTATACCTATACGTGCGTATACGTCTCTCATTCGTATGCGCGACTTTTATAAGCCGTCTTCGCTTGTTCGTCTTCGGCGTTGCTTCTCTTCTTTTTTACGGGCTCTTTTTCGAGAGACGCACTACGCGCGCGCGTGCGCGAGCAGTCGAGAGCTTTTAGTTTATTGGAGTTGAAACGAAGGCGCGGATTTGCGCGAAGCTGCTTTTTGTCGACGCCGGAGTGAATCTAGCCGCGGAGAAACTGATTGAGTAAGCTTTTTATGGAGCTGCGGAAGTTTTCGGAGAATTGTACGTGCTTGTTTGGGATCTTCAGTTTACATCTGCCGAGAGCTCCTTTTTTCAGAGCAAATATTTATCAAAAGAATGTAATATATTAATAAATTTATTTTAAAAAATCACTGAGGCGTTTTATCAGTCTCGCCATCGCATATTAAGTTCGTCCTTTGTACCGTGACTCTCGATAAGTGACACGCGATTATAACGCAGTCGGCTCGCAAAAAGCCATTAGCTTAAGAGCGAGCCGCTTTTACTGCGAGTTTTAACGCGGCGCAATTAGTTTTGCAGGCGATAGTGCGACGCCGGAGTATTAGGCAGTGTAGCTCTCTCTGAGGCCAGTCGGGGCTGTAATGTCCCCTATTTTTCCTGCTTCGCTTATCTATTTTCTTTATTCGAGGGATTTCTTTATTTCGTCGAGTGGGTAGTTTTTCTTCTCGAGGGAGACTTGGGATTTCATGAATGGCTGCATGTGAGTGAATCGAATGGGCTCGAAGTTAATGGATTTTAATTGTGAGAGATTAGTGAGCTTTTATTTTCTGGGTCGAGGTATAATTTGTCACTTTTTACGGGGTATTCCGTCGTGTATTTTGATATGATATACTACGGCGAAAATGTTGTTTACTTTGCGTGATGATGATGTAGCGAATATTTATTTTGTACACAGTCTAGTACATTTTACAGAAATAAATATTATTCAAACCAGTTTTGAAATTGGATGATAATATGCGATTGTGTCAGAATGAAATGAACGAATGTTTATTTAGACAGTGCGCTTTTATTACTCACGTACACCGTAAACGTCTCCAACCACTTTTAATGAAAACAACATTGCTACTGTTGTGTTAACTCACCTGTAACATAGAACAGAAATAATACATTAGTCATCAAGTAATGTTTGTAATTTTAAATTCAAATTTTAGAATATATTCCAGAGTAAACTAAGAGCACGTCAAGGCACCGTTACTCTAAAAATAATTCAAAAACATAGTGTCTCTTTGAGCGATATTCAGAAGGCTTTCAGAATAGTTTAATCGCCAAATCCCACGCACCTCCCAACGACCCACGTCCGATGCAATATGCATGCAAGCACGCATATGTGCGACGCAGAACTAAAAAAAAAAGATGACAGACCTTTTTTCATCTCTCATCCAGCTTAATCATTGAATATTTCATCCAAAGCTTTCAAGGCTAAAAAAAATTTCTCATCCAGCATGTAAATAAGAGGTGGTGCAGGACCTCTCGCTAATCACCGACATCAATGAAAATATTTAAAATTCCCCTACAGTAGCTCAAAAGAAACAGGACTCGTTTCGCTTTTAATCCCAGAGGGCTGGATTAGAAGGGAGTAGTAGCTCGGAAAAAGAAGGTGCCTCTGCCAGTGCAAAAACAACAAATGAGAGGCTGACAGGAAAAACTCGTAGCTTTATAAATTTTTTAGATGCTCGGATTTTGAAGATTTTTTTAGAATTCCCTGTGTCGTACACTAAAAATCTCGCTTAAATATTCCTTTTTGCGAAGAAAAAATAATAAAAGAAGAGCGTCCGCGAATGAATCTTTAATTCGCGTATAATTCGGAGAGAGCCGGAAAAAACTTCTCTCTCGCTGGGGCAGCTCATGAATTTTCGAGCTGCGAAATATGCAACCGCTGCCGGCCGTGAAATTTCCTTGACGAAGTTTGCGCCTCGACGCCTGCATGTCTTATAAGGCTACGATCGAAGTGCTGTGTATATAATAAGTTGATTATAGGTGTGGTTTATTATTTTCAGTTTGTTTATCATTGTTTGTGTTGTACTCATGAAGCTAATGAGAGAATTAGAACGCAGGCGATAACGATAATGCGTTGGTTAATTAGTTGTGGATAGATATTAGTATTCCCCTGTGTACGTGGTTTGATATTATGCTAATGTAATTGAAGCTGAGAAGGTGCGATATTTCTATAGAAAATTTTCCACACATAATCACTTCGTCAAATCAGCTTCAAAATTCTCGAAAGAAGCAAAGAAGACAACAAGCCATTAATCATCAGCGATATGAAGCGCAGGAATTAATCAAGTCTGACCAGCGAAATTATAACTCTGTAAAACCGAGTAGCCGCGTTTATAATAATATAACAGCGGCGCGTGCGCATGACGGATGTATTTTAATTTCGCGTCGCGCGGCGTTGCGAGCTTTAATTAATAGACGCAGTAAATGCACTGGGCGGCAAACACACGGCTATGCAAATCATCCGTGTAAAATTCAAATGTTAATTTTCCGGAAAATGCGTCATGCAGCTCTTATGCGTATGTATTCCGGAAGAGAAGTTCGCTTAAATACTCTCTTAATTAAGCGTGTGTCTATTTATCTTTTTCGAGATTTATATATATCAAAGGCTGCTGCGATGATTACGATAATAATAATAATGATTCGAGTTATGAATATTACAAGTAGCGTAATGTCAACGCATTAACAATGAGCGAGGCCTGAAGCTATTGATTATCGGGTATTAGTATTTCATCGAAGCTCCTGCTGCTATGGGGATCAATGTTTCAATAGCCTCGAGGGAGGAGAGAGAATATTACGGAGCCCTATTCTCGTTAAAAATCCTCGGCTAGCAACAAAGACAGTAGCGAAGCTTTGCAGGAATAAAATGTAAGTAGGCATTAATTAGAGGGACGGTGTGCGCAGCTCGTTGTAATTATCGGCTCGTCTAGACATCCGAAGAAGCCGGCTGAAATGAAGGTGTGCAGGTGAAGTTAGGTAGTGTGCGAGAGAGGATTGAATTATTTTTTTGTAAAATGACGATAAGTTAACCAGATTATCTCTAGATTTTCAAAATCTCGCTGGATTTCAGACTCTACTAGCCCCACTTCTCCGGATAGTGTCTTGTTCTTTTTCGCCTTGGTCTTGGCTAAATGCACGTATCCAGTAATACCCCCACTACTTTACCTATTTGTCTAGACGAATGGAAAAGCTCCTTCCACTTTCTTTCCGCCAGAGCCGGGGTTTGCTGGGTTTTTCACAGAATTTAGTCCCTTTTATACCCTTCCACAGCAACATCTGCTTTATAGGTTAGACAAAAGCGGTGTGTTCCATTTTTTTCCATAATATACTTTATAAAATCAGATTATAAACATTGTATAATTTTGTGTGAGATTTTGAGGTTATGTAAACCTCATGCAGGTTCAAGATGACCAATCATCACACCAACGAAAAGTCGAACAAATATGTCACTAAACTGACATAACAAGATGACGTTGAATTTACACAATTTTTTCCTGAAAACAATCATCATATGCCATAACGATCCTCACGTCGCCATTAATTTACGTAACGCGTAAATTCCGCAAGTGCAGTGTGCCATGCACTGCAGTTGCGCAGACACACAAGAATGCCTCCACCTCGGCCTCCATCTCTAGCGCGCTATATAGCTCGCGGATAATTAAAAGTGGAAACTAATTTCCTGAAGCAGCAGTGCAATATGAGAATACCTCAGCCCCGAGAGGAGTCGTCGCTCTCGCGCATTCGCGAAAGTAATATTCAGCCGCAATATCTTTTGACCCCGACGACGAAGACGACGTCCTCGAGCGACACTCCTCGAGCTTCGTCGTCGTCGTCTCGCCCTCTTTCTTTCACTTGTTCGTTTATGTGCTCACGCGAGAGAACCTCTTCTCTCTTATTCTCTATGTGTGTGTGTGTGTACGAGGTCTGACTAATACTTACGAGGGCGAACTTTTTACTCTCACCACTTTATTATTGTCGTCCGGGCTCTACCGGTAAAATTAACGGATAGCTACTGCAGCAGCGCTTGTTGTCTTGTACGAGTCTAGTACTACTACTACTACTACTGCCAGGAAAAAAAGAGGAAGCTACGTGAATTGCGAAAATTCTCGTTTCCGTAATTTCCAAGCACGAACAAAAGCTCTATCCCCTCATCCGCGATCCAAAAGCAAGCCTCGAAAAAGGAGAGAAGGGAGCTGCGCCTCGACAAAAGGCGCTTGTCGAGAGATAAATCGCCCGGTGATGTATATATTATTCTCTCTCTCTCTCTCTAGCAGTAGCCTCAGGCACCTCCGAAATAAATCCGCGAACTGCACACCGGTGTCTTAATCGACGTCAGCGGCAGACAGAAAGTTCGCTAAGGGTCGCGTAGTCTCGTCGCTGCCGCCGCTCGATCGTAAAAGTATATACACATATATATAACTATACGGATTTCGCGCTCGTTATTTCGTGTGTACCTATATACACCTGCGAGTTATTATGGGCGTACCGAGAGTTAAACTCGAGAGCTTTTAGGGGATATTTTAGTTCGCCAGAGAGAGAACCGGTGCATTAATCATGCCGCCGCGTAAATATACGCGCAGTTATAGAATATAAGCTAGATACTATGCTCCAAGTGGATATATAACGTTGGAGAGAGATTAGGCGCGACTCGCTCTCTCTTCTAGTGCAGTGTATATGAAATCTGAAAATATACATAACGCAAACAAACAACGTCGAAAATTTATACCGAAAGTTCGAAAGCACGAGCCCGCGGGCCGTTTCCCGGCTCATGAAAGCCTTAAAACGCGCGCGCGCACGCGGGTCGAGCCAAATTCGAAAAGCTCCGGCGGATTACGAGGCCGACGAAGTAGGCGAGAGATTCTCTCTTTCACGAGCGATCGGCAGCACCGACAACCGAATTTATACGAATCCGATTTAGAGCCGAGGGAGGGAGAGAGAGTATGGCAGTATCCGTACATTGTTTACGCGCGCCAGGCGTAAAAAGCTCCAGAGAGCTTGCGAGGATTCGTGATGAAGCGCAGGGGCGAGAGAGAGAGAGGGGAATTGAGAGGGTGCGAAGGATTAAAGTATTAGGGGGAGTTGGGGAAATTAGTAGGTATCTGTGATTTAGGATCGTATGGGTACACATCTTTTAATAAAAAAAGCTCATATGAGAATCGATCGACTGTTTGGGCGCCAAATTCAAATTTTGGAAAAATGTTTTTTTTTATAATCTTGATAATACCTGTTTTGATTGAAAATCACTGAGTATTTGCAAAGCAATTTATCCTAACTGTCGTCCAAAATTTCTTAAAAGCGTAAAAAAAATCCGGAAAATCGTAAACAACCATAGCGTTCGAAAAATCGCTTAGGACGCTCGCGAGTCTCGGGCTAGCTCGAGATAAAGGAAAGAGCTACTGCCTTGTAAAGCTCGTAACCCAGATGCGTCCCCGGTATTTTATTGCCCCTTTTACGCGGCGCCGACGAAAAAACGACGAGCCAGACGCCGTATACACACGGACAACCCCCTCTGGCGTTGATATTATGCTCATCGGCCCTCACACGTACATGTGTGTGTAT
Organism: Cecidostiba fungosa; assembly: GCA_900474305.1. Lineage (NCBI taxonomy): Eukaryota > Metazoa > Arthropoda > Insecta > Hymenoptera > Pteromalidae > Cecidostiba > Cecidostiba fungosa. The sequence goes on from UCOJ01000022.1 coordinate 36,328, forward strand.
GTGTGTGTCGGTAGTAAAGCCCATCAAGGTTCGCTCGTGTATTTTCTTCTCTCTCATCCTGCAGGTGAGGGACTGAAAGGAGCATATGCGTAGCCGAGGGAAATTGAGCGACTGGCGCTTTTTTTATGAAGGCACTCGCTATACCGAAAGCTCTATTGTCTGCACGACGAAATGATTATATTCTTAGTTTGCATGTGGCTCTTGGAAATTTTCTCCATTTTTTCCCTTCGATTCGCTCCGAAGTTTATTCGCGGATGTGTGTGGTAGAGGTAATCTACGAGGGAAGAAAAAAGATGCTGGAGATTTTACGGGAGACGAGAGAGACGGCAGCGGAGAATGATGTGTTCGTGTTTTGAAAGGGATCTCCGCAGCCGTAATTCCGCGCCTCGATACACAATTGAAGGGCAGACGAGACGTTGGGTTAGACGAATAAGCGAGATAAGGCTTTCGTTGGGAAATGACGGTTGCATGTTTTTCCCGGGATTTCGGGGAGATTTTTCTCGGGAGATGATGGAAATGTTGTTTGCCATCAATTAGGTATACAGAATGTATTCGATTTTTTTTTTCGACAAACAGAGGAGGAAATTGGATTTGAAAGCTTTTGTAGAGCTTTGTGAAAAATTTTTTCATCAGACTGTTGGAAGGAACAGAGTAGAGGAATGTTTGTTATAATACAAGCTCCAGGAATTTAAATTAAAACACAAAGCACGTTTCACCCGGAAAAAATGAAATTTGCGCCCACCTGCACAATATAATAAAACAATCTCCTACACTTACGTCTGACAAAAAAATCCTCAAAAGTCTTAATTCTTCGGGACAAAGGCGCTGCGTGAAAGTATAAAATTAAAAAACTTTCCTTTGAAGTGCATAATTCGCGTAAGACCGGGACAAAATTAAAAAATTTCCCTACACAAGTCGCAATTTGCATGCGTCGCCGCTCTTTCTCTCGTCTACAGATACACACAACAAACGTAAAAGAGCAGCAGCAGCAGCCAAACTTGCAGCACACGTGGAAGAGACAGAGAGAAAATTTCCCGGGTGGTGTACCTACCCGACGGCTAATGAAAGCAAAGGCTGCGCCAAGTGTCATAACCTGTAACGCTCGAGAGTAGGAGAGAGTCTGCTGTCAGTTTCGTCGAGTGACGTTTTTATTGATAAGACGAGAGGAGCTTGAAAGTTTCGCGAACACGACTCTTCGGGGAGCTTTGTGATGCTTCAAAGTGGCTGTGGATGTGTATATACGACGACGAGAAAAGAAAAGAGAATTAGAGGCTGATTGTATATAATACTAACGATCGGAGTATATACAAGAGGAAATCGATACAACGAGAGGAGATGATGGTGAAAGAGGTGTAATGACGAATGGAAGAGGGAAAAGGAATCAGCATAATAAAGGAGAGAATAACGATAGGGATTGATTGGACGAGACGTTCTCCAAGTCGATTGTCTTTTTCTTCGGTTTTATCAGGATTGTCCTCTCTTATTTCGTCGACGTAAAGTGCACAGCCACTCTCGGAGTAATGATATTACTCGTTAAAATTTGCATCGCTTCGTTTGTCTCCCGTCAATTTACTGCAAATTCGCCTCGCACACAATGAATCGCGAAATAAAAGATACGATCGATATATATACCTGCACAATGCGACTGATTGTGAGTAAAACCTTATGAAAATTGCCGATTGTCGCGTAAAGTTTGCACATATATTTCTACAGCAAACATTGTAAACAAAGAATTCTGTGTTAAAAATTGAAGCTCGTTTATCGGTGAATCGAGATGGAAAAACGCGAAGCGGAAATAAAAGGTATATAACACACAGCAGGGCAGAGACACATCAGAGAAAGAGAAACAAACTACAAAGTGCAACGCGTGGAAAACAAAAAACGTGTACAGCAGAGAGATAGAGAAACGAGAAGAGGAGGATGAATGAAATAGAAGTGTATCAAAGAAAGGCGGCCGGTAAACAAAAGAGCGCACTAAAAAGCTCGCAACCTACACCTATATCTATATACATACACACGTATATGTATATAGCCTCCAGACAAGCGAGATAGAGAGCAAGTTCGAATCGAGTTGAGAATTAAAAGGGGTATCGATCGTCGAACTCTCGTCGGTGCGGAGTCTATATACCTACGGGGAGTGAGGCTAGTGGCATTTTCTTCTTTTTTTTTTAGAGAGAGACCAGACTTCGTCTAGATAGGAAAACTTTGGAGGAGGGGCTGCCCGACTTTTAAAAGCCAGAAGTGCAGCAACGCCAGACTGAGCCACGGCCTTCGAAAGTGTTTTCATCTTCTAGGGAAGGGAGAGAGTATACACACACATATATACGCTTTACAAATTAAATGGAGTAAAGCGACTTTCGACGGACTGAGATACTGCTTGTTGAGTGTTTACCGAGGGTGCAACGGGGAGTATAGTGAGTTTGAATGCACTTCTTTCGCCGTTGAAAAGTGTGTGTTGGAAGTGGAAGCCCAATGGTATATATTGAGGAATTTCTGATGCGCTTTTGGCGAGAGTTTGAAGTGTAATGTGATTTTATAGGGACGCTGTGCTTTTGATTTTTTTTTTTGCGTTATAAAATAGAATTTGATCACTTTCTTAAGAGAAAGTCAGCTATAATTCTAAAACTTTCATCCTACTTCCAGATCACTAACCTCGACACTCTCGCAAGTCAAACAAGTTCTCTGTACACATAGCGTTTTCCAAATTCGTCTAGCACAACAGCTCACTCGAATTACCACAAATCCTCAAACAACAAGCACCCCCACGTCAGCAAAGAATCAACACAAAGCCACATCGAAGAAAGCAAACAAAGAGGACTATACCCACAGAGATGTTTCTCTCTCTCTCTCTTTCGTTCTCCACCTCGTCTTATCTCCTTCCTCTCGTCAAAGACATCGACAGCAATGCCAATTGAAGCCACATCGAGAGAGAGCTTTCCTCCTCTGTTTGATTCCGAGAGAGAGAGCAGGGGACGTCGACATCGACGTTGGCGAGTCGAGAGATAGGGATAAATCCCCCGGACACACTGATACCACGACGCATTAGCCGAAAGTCCTCGGATGCTGCTGTCGCTCTAGGTGAGATTATATAGACGTACGGGGGGTCTGATGTGTACGTCGCGTTCGGAGATTAAGGTGTGGCGGTGGTTACGTCGAGATCAGACAGCTGCGGGTTGCAATTTCCCTCGCTCTGCTCTCTGTATTATATATCTAATTCGTCGTTGAGGATTGACCAAACGGAATTAGAAATCTCGCGATTAAACGCGAGAATGAAAGGGATGTTTAATATATTCATTATATATCGTGAATAGAAGCAATCAGACTCTCACGATTACGGACAATTTTCACTGGTATTCTCTTTAAAAAAGAGCAAGAGTTGCATCCGTTCACATCATCATCCACACACAGAGCTAAAGAAACGAGTCTGAATAGCCACTTCAGAGCCTACTATGCCTGCAAAAAAGGAAGGGTCGATTGAAACGAGCCTTAAATGACCGTATCGACGAGTGCGGGTATCGCATTTTTTAGCGCGCGGCGACGTGGAATTAAACCCAAGCTCTCACTACGAAATTGGAAAATGAACGGGCGATTAACTCTAATTAGAGGACACGAATGCGTCCTTTGTATAGCGTTTTTGAAGTAGAGCAAAAAATAAAAATTTCTTTCGAACTTGGATGCAGCCTGTGCTCGCTGGGCTTGAAACGAACGTCATCGTCGCACGTGGCTCGACGGCGATAAGAAGGAAGGCTCCTCGGCTTTATTAGGACGAAGGGGGGGAGATCATTTTCGGGAAATTGCGAGACGAGCTATGCGGCCGGAAACGCGATAAGCGTGTGCTCAGAGCCCTGGAAGAGATGGCCCACCCCGTCATCTCGCAAAGTATGACGAGAGCCTATAAAGAATACCTCCTTTTTTTTCTTTTTCGTGTCGATGAATATTGCAAATTAACATCGAACTTCACTGATTGATCGAATAAATCAGGAGACGGTATACACTGCAGAAAAATTTCAATCTACATACCTCTGCTTCCGCATCAATTATTCAGAGCAGCAGCGGCGGCTCTTCTCAACGCAATAACTCAATATAAAAAGGCGCTTGCGCAACGCTGGAATGAAGAGAAAGAATGAGAGGTATACGAGGAAAAATAAGGCATATAAGTGCTGGTCTAATTGATAAAAATTACCCCGGACTACTACTATGGCCCTTTGGTAATGAAGAGCCGGCTGGAATTTAATTGCGTCCCGGGGTGCAGGTATGATTTCTCTCTTCTCAGCTTTTTTTTCTTCTTCTCTTTCTCGTCCTTATAGTTTCGTTTTCGAGAGGGCGAAGTTATTGGAAAGCGGGATTGGAGTGTCGCTGTTGGAGGAGTCACGTAACAGAGGGTGTCCGGTATTTAATTAGAGTCGTTGTAACAGTTGTGCAAAGTCAAGAGGGCGAAGAAGGTGAAAGCTTGCAGTTTTTTCGGATTTTTCGACTCAATTTTTTGGAAAATCCGTGAACCTGGCGGTTATCTTCTTCGATGATGCGTTAGCAGGAAAATGTAAATTGGGGTCTGGGAAGATCTTTTTAGGATTCTTAAGTCACGGACACACCGTCACCCTAATTCCGATGTGGCATATTTACTAAATGGACTGTGCAGGAGATATTTCTCAGACTTTTCATATTATCGCTCATCTATATTGTCACGACTCTCACTCTTTATCAGCTCTAAAAATTTACATTTCAGATAATACATTCGAAAGTTAATTCGTTTGCCGGTATATATAAGACCCTCCTTAAAAGCGTCTGAAAGCAGTGCAGCGCAGTAGTAAATTCCAAAATATTTGCAGCAGAAAGCAGCGCAACCGAACTTTATCATCAAGCGTGCGTGAAAAAGTAAATCTCCGGCTCGAACAAAGCCGAGAGAGAGAGAGAGAAAGAGTGTGTGTGGCACTAGCAACTCAGCGAGGTGAAGCTAAGCGTCTCTCGCCCGGGCCGCAAGCTCTCCTCGGCCGGGGCACCGCAATCTATTTGCTGCAAACAGCATTATCCACTGGATTCTTTCTCGGCAAACTGAGAGCTACCCCCTACTACCCTTCGTACAGTGTGTTCGTGGCAGCGTCTGACATAAATATCAGCAAACACGTTTCCTGCTCTCCAGAAATTGCCGAAATCGATCGCCTTTTTCTAATCGTTCTGCGACTGACGTTTTTATGGTGGAGAGGGACTATACTACTCTTAACGTAGTTGGGATTGTCGAGTCACGTATTGTGATTTGAAGAAAAAAAATGGAATTTGATATTCAGCTCGATAAATCATGCTACACACTGAAAAAGAGATTTGATGCGAAGCTCTGGGAGTTCAACTTGTATGTAAAAAAAGAATCATTTTTACAAACGAAGGATTTATCAATTTTAATATAACGCTTCGTCCATTAATCTCCCCTATACACCCACACCCCCTCTTATACCTAATCTCTTCGATGCAGACGTACCACTGCACAAATAATTCAAGACGACAGGCTAAACAATGACGAGGAAATCCGATAAGGCGATATAAATACGAGTATATACGGTGCACAAAGATCACGACTCGGATTTTTCACAACCTTAACACCGACCTGCACTCGCAGCAACATAGGCATCGCGTATATAATAGGGTGGGGTGTTGATACGGGGAAAACACGGCTTTTGACTTTGATATTTTATATATACGAGCTGGAAATCCGCTTGATTTTCTAGGGCTGCTGCTGCTGATGCTCTATAGTGCAACGAATTAAATGCCAAGGGGTGTGAGTAATGCGTTATTTATACAGACGAGAGGATGAGAGCGAAGCTGATGGGGTAGTGGTGTATGGATTATTCCGAGTGATATGGAAAAGCGTCATAAACTCATCGTTAAATTCGTATCTATAGTGGAAAAGCATGACGAAGTGAATTTCGACCTGTTGAGATATTTTTCGATAAAGCTGTTATAGCTGGAAACAGCACACACACGCGATGCATATTAATTAGCCGGTCTAAAAATAGAAATTATTTTCACGTCCCACACGTCTACTTCATCATCGTAGCAAAAACGAAACAATCCTGGACGCAGAGCTAAATCCCTCGTTATACTCTCTAATATAAAGCCACATGGAATATATAGCGGAGTGCGAAATTCAGCATAATTCCATCAACGACGTATGAGCCAAGGACTCTTTTGGCTTTCGTCCCAGCTGTTTTTGCGGTTGGCGCATTATCGAGCGGTAGTCGTCAGCGAAAATTAAGCCTCGAGTGTATGTAGACCTCAGGGCTTGACCTCTAGTTACTATAACTGTATATATGTATCTTGATCTCGATGGGGAGGAGATCGCGCTCCAGGCGGTGTGGTGAGCTTTTTATAATACTCGGTGTATCTTTATTTTTTTCTTTTGTTTTTGGGTCAGTCGATATTTAGAGGCGAGAGTGTAATGAATAGCAGATGAGAGGAAACAATGCTTCGTTTGTTGGGTAATCGGATTCCATTTTGACGACGAACAATAGAGGTATTTATACACAGAGTCAAAGGATGATTGGTTCTAATTTGGGACAAGCTCAAAGAACATACTCATTAATTTCTTGTTTAGTTCAAGTCGTGTCTATGTGTGTGTGTGTAATATGTGCCAATTAAATACGCTCTCGTTTGACGAAAGCAGCGCAACAATTTCGTGATTAAATTACTGTTGGGTATGGCTGTGATCGCATACACAAACAACAGGCTTGAAACTCAAACATTCCTCTGCAAGAAAAAACTCTCTCTTCAGCTCCTCTCGTCATATTTTTAGAAATCTCCGGCGCGAAAGTTTAATTACGCTTGGAAAAAGAAGTGACGTAGACGCCCTTCGTGGAATAATTTCGTCGCCGCTGTAGTTGACGGCCGCGGATTAGACACAAAGTCTGGAAGCGATTTTTCAATATTACCGCGACGAGCTTCGCCGAATTTCAGGCGAATTGAAATTTATACGGGTCGCCTGAGGATGTGTGATATGATGTTTTTCTGGAAAGCTTTGTGTATATACACACTCGTTTTTTCATCCTGAATAATTTAGCAGAAAACCACGAATCATTAGTCTCCTAGACAAGCGGTTCCTGCATAATTAACAGCCAGATCCGAAAGAAACAAACATGACAAATCTCCGTTCGATTCAAATCCATTATTCACCCCAAAAACACGCACCTCCAGCAATCAATCGTCTCGCAAAAAAAGCTTACGCCTACCACTTTTTTCCGAAAAAGCAGCGCCAAGGCCACCTGCATCATTGATAACCTCACCACCTCCCACTATTTATTTCCATTTTCTCAGGAGAGAAAGAGAAAAAAGGGACGACGACGAGATGCTGCTTCTGCTGCTCTCTGTACATAAGCGGAGGCTCTTATTATATTGATGGCGCGTCGTGGGGAGGCTGCGCCTGAAATATCCTCGCGATTTTCCGACAAAGCGCTCGCGCTCGCCCAAAGTGCTCGTGAATGATCTCATTTTTAACTCGGGCCGAGGGGGGGAGAGAGAGGCTTTTTTATATCCCCTTCGAGCGGGATGTATTCCGGGAGTATAGTGAGAGAGCCTGTCACCGCAGCCAGAGGAGAGGAGGAGAGAAGCTTTGGTTGAGGGTTATTGTTTTCTTTTTTTTCGACTTTCTTTTCGGGAGGATTAGAGAGGATTTTTTCTTTCCTTTGTAGAGGTGAGGCTGATAAATATTGTGAGGGATTCGCTGTTTTCTTATATAATACAGTTTTATGGTATACAAGCTTACTCCGGTGAAATAATACCGTCGTGTTATCGGAGATATTTAATACAGAGAAAATTGTCGATTAAATAACACGACAGGCATTACGTTAACCGTCAAGAACAAACTGAGTAAAATTACAATCGTGCAGAGTAAACAAATTTAATTAAAGCACGCATGCGCACAAAAAAAAACAAAAGAACGCTGACCACAAAGAAGGAAAAAATAAAAAAAGCATCTCGCAAGCTCGCACGACAATCGATCGCAACGGCGACGACGACGACGTGCCATGTAAAGACCAGTATATAACGTCGCGTCGTTCGCCTTCAGACTCCATTCCACAGAGGAAAGTTACGAGCTAGCCTCGAATGAAAATTGCCGATAGTGAATTTTAATTGACGCGATATCTTCGGGCAGCCAAGAGCTTTTTTGGCGGGAAACATTTTTGAATTTCCCGTGCATGCAGTAATTTACGGGAAAAAACAAAACAAAGCTCTCTCTCTCGGGTAATAAAAATCTACTTACAAAAAGACATTTCCCGACGCAACAAAGAGAAGAGTCGCCGGAAAAACAAGTCCGAGAACACACGCGCGAGAATTCCGGGATAGAACGTCGACGGCGACTATACCGGCGGCGCGAGCTTGCGAGAAAAAGGACGAGAGCGCGATAGCGAGGAAATGAAAAATGTCTGCACGAACGCGCGTAAAAATCCGCGGCGTTTGACGCTGGGAAATCGTCAAAGCTCGCGCGCGACATTAAAGCTGCGCGCGCGAGTTACGAAAGAGCGTTTGAGTATTCTTCTCTCATTGCCGCCAACATCTCACTGCTTTTATTCGTTTTCAAGTCCGACGGCTTTTCATTTTTCTTTCTTTTTTTTTTTGTTCAAGTCCCGAGAGCGAGAAATCTCGAGGCGGTTTTCCTCTCATTCTTTCTTTTTTTTTACTTCGAATGCTGCTTTCCATTACGGCAGAGGTCGTTGGAAAATTATATCGCAATTTCGCGCGCTGATTGCAGCTCTTTGATATTGTGTAATGACGAGCTTTTCTCTTTGTCGCTGTATAATGTAGCTGAAATTTTTTTTTAATTTATTTTTTTTTTATATTAAAGCTAGACGTTACGTTTTACAACAATTTCAAAATGATTGCGTAACCATTCGCTTTATACGAGCCATTATAATACCGGCTCTCTACGCGCTATACGTTTCCGGCTTTATATCTACACGGCACTTAATGGGTCAATTTACGTCGCCGCCATCAAAGCAGCTCGTCCTCTCTCTCTCTCTCTCTTTCGCTGGAAATTTATTGTTTTTCATTTACGTTTTATGTCAAGCATTTTTTAATTCTCTCTCTCTCTCTCCGGAGTCCATACGAATAACGTGTCCTGCAGCCGCCGAACGACCGTTCATTTGTCCTCACATTGGGCCAACTGCGAGAGCACGTATACGGAATTACGTTACACCGGAGTAAAATAACACGTATATTCGGGTGATTTAATAGTGTTCAGCCGTAATTTATTCTCCTCTCTCTGTGCAATGATAAAATTCATTTCGCTGCTGCAGACTCTCTGCGGTGTAATTAATTGAATTTTCATGGATATTGCTTTTTATCACGTCGTGTCATTATTACACACAAACTTTGTGAATTATACATATATATTGCAAGAAAATTGCGTGTGCGAAAATCTCTTCGAGCGCTATAAAAATCGCATCAGAAACACATTCAGACATTCAAACTCCCTTAAATTTCAACTCCTTAACATTCCTATCGCTCATCTCACATAAAGACCAGCAGTTCCGCGATAAAAAGCGGTTCCTATACTCGCACGTGGCGAAAATTGTCGTTAGGGCGCGAAAAATTCGGTTGTGCGCTCCCCTCTCGATCGTTTTCGTTTATTTTTTTTTCTCTCGCGCTGCTGAATCGAGCCATTAGCAGCTCGCCTGTGGTCCGAGATCGTCAATATAAGGCTTTAGGAGCCTAATAAAAAGCTCGAAGGGGTCCGATTCGGCGAACAAGCGCTTTTCTTATTTGTAAGCTCGTTTCTAATACTTGCTTTCTGGGTAATTTTGGTGGGAACGAAGTGTATTTTGCTCTCGGGAGTTGGATTGATTTTTGATAGTTCAGGAATTTTTTATAAAGAAGATTCGTTCTCAGTCTTTTGAATTTAATATGCGCTCTTCTATTCTTAGAGTGAAAATATATAGGAATAGCGTGTATAAGCTTTGGGTGCAGTAACCCTTTCATTTCTATATTAATAGAATGTCTGGAGCTACACTTTCAGAGTAAGAGAGATGAGCTAAAAAAATCTAGGAAAATAATCGTATTTCACATTTCAAAAAAATTATATATTTCAATGAATACAGCCTTTTATGTCAAACAAATGTCTACCACTCTGCAAGATTTATATTCTCGTCCCTTTTTGGAAAGATTAAAATTTTCGCCAGAACTTTTGAATACAAAAGGCTAAAATAAAAAAAATTAATAAAGTATAGCCAAACCAGCTTCTTCAAAAATATTAAAAAATTTTAACTCATTTAAATTACATAACACCACTAAAAGAATCTAGCAGCAACACAATCAAAACAAAAGTAGCAAAGAAAAACGCACCCCCGCAAACATCTCCAACATAAAAAGAAATAAAACGCATCTCCTCTCGAGACAGAGAAAAACCATCGCACCCTTACGCACGTCTTTGCCGTGCGGACAAAAAAAAAAAGCGCGCGAGAATCCCGGCGTCGCGTGTCGGCAGCCATAATTCCGTTGCTTTTTCTCTCTACCCCGTCGCGAGTTTATCTATAAGCCGTGCGTGCGTCTCGCTAAGTGGTCTATTCAGAGCGCGCGCCCGTTTGAAAAGTGCGGACGCGCATTCAGCAGCGGCCGCCGATTCTTAGCTTAATCCAGATTTTCCTTTGAATGCGAGCGGCACACGTGAGAGGGACTGAAGGGACCCGAGAAAGCTGAGATTAATCGCTCGAGTTGGGTTTATTTTTTGTCGTTGAGTTTGATGCTGAAATAACTTTTTGTAGAGAAAGAAGTTGACGTGATTTGCATGAACGAATATATTGCATAAATTTTCCATATAAGGAAAAAAAAAAAAATAATGAAAGATTCGAGCTAAAAGTAGAGTCGCGTGTTTGCACATGTGAAAAATTCATTATTGTGTGCCTCTAATTTATACATTCAAAGGAGGAAATCAAAGATCGTCCCGAGAGCCGCGGTTATTTATCGTACTTTTGCGTGCTCGACTCGTTTCGTCCTCTTTATAATATACTACATATCGTTGCCACACATATTGAATTTTTTATTTCAGTTAACGATCCGCTATTTATTTTATTAGACCTGCACGCAGCCCAGGCTTTTTAGCACGCTAATCAATTTGTATACGTTCAACATAATCGTGGTGTGTTGCATATGAGTATATCAATCAGATTTTCAGTGAATCAATTATAACATGAAAAATAGAGAGGGAAAAAAACGTGTAATAGAGTAAAGCTCATCGTTTTTACCTTGCGAAGCATCTCTTCGAGGGACTCCATATCGAGGGCGGAGTTGTTGTTCTCGGTGGTGACTGGCTGAACCATTTGTCCGGGTCTTTAGTTCTCCTCGCTGTCACGAGGATCACACGCACTAATATCACGAGACTCAACACAATATATCCTCTCTATTCTTTCCTAGGCGCTTTTTATCTCTCACTTGCCGGCGCGAGTCGTACTATACCGTCCGACTCGCGCTTTGTTTATCCTCCTTCCTTTTGTTTTGCTTTACTTTTTTTGCTCGTATTCTCGTCCTTTATTTTCTTTTATTCTCACGTCGTAGAGGGATTAGTTGCCCGAGTCCTTTAGGTCACCCCACGGCATTTCCTTATCTATACAATTGCAGGAGGATGGTAAAGTGTCAAGAGCTTTTATGTACTCTAAGAATGTGCTTTTGTCTAATTAACACACAGTTCCATAATTTGCCCCCATAACCAAAAAAAGAAAAATCATATATCGAGCCGATAAGATATTCTACGAGTATAAATAATAAAGAAAATCCGGAGGAAAGAAAGAGAAAACACAGCAGTGCGGCCAGCAGAGTCGCAGAGCCGTATATATACGTCGGCCAAAAAGACGAAGTGCCCGCTCTCAGGCGACGCGTAATTTATACGGCCGGTTAAAATAGTCCCTCCAACGTTAAAATGAAAGATATATCCACGAGAGAGAGTCGCAAGCAAAACACAGAGAGAGGAAAGTCGCTTTTCTTTTGCGTATATACTGAGAGAGAGTCTCCCGATATCCTGCTGGGGGGGCGAGAGCTTTATTAGCGCGAGACACGCGATCCCGTAATCGGAGCGACTGGCCGCGCTCGAGCGTGTAATCGATGCATCGCTATGTACAGCGACGACGACGATTGCACTTCTTTCTCTCTCTCTGATGTGAGCCGGACGTATCGGTATAAGCGGGTTATCGCTGAGTGGAATGCACTGTTGGAGGGTGATTTAATTTAAAAGATTTTTGCTTTCTTCAAAAGGGAGCTTTTTGTTAATAGTATAAAATTGAGTTTTATAAAAACACAGAGTAGTTGTAGCGAATTATCGTAATCCAGCGAGTGCATTTAAACGCATAACATCGGTTATACTCGTAGCATCAAAAGTTATGCAACTAGTTTATACCATTACTGTGCAGTATAACGAGCGCGGCGGCAGGTAACCAGTCGACATAAACTATACTAAAATTAGGGTACGAAACTGGCCGCTTACCCAAATTACCCTATAGCCATCGATACGAGCCCGCCGACTATTAAAAAGTTCGAACGGCCAGGACTTGAGAGCAGCAGCAGCAAAAAGCTTCTCCGGAAAGTTTTAAGAAGATTTTAATGTGTTTACTTCGAGTAGCAGTCGTTCGGTAAATTCAAATCGAGAGAGAGAAAGAGTAGATCGTCTGAAACAATGCGAGAAACAATCGAGCTTCCATTAAACTCTCTCTGCTGCCATTATCGTAACATCAGAACTCCAATTGACCGTATCTGCTTCAGCACATACTTTTCCAAGCGGCGCGCGCGTTATATGCGCAACGAACAAGTTAACTCGACTCTCTCTCTCTCTCTCTCTCTCGCGAGTATAAGGCTTCCTCTTAAGCGCCGCTAAAGTTGAGCTAAATTTTAATGGCTTCGCGAGTGAGACTGAGAGAGAGAGAGAGCAAACTTCTCAGATTCTTTATATACACATACTCGTTTCGAATTCATTAGTAGATATATAACGCTCGACAAAGTAACAAATTAATTTGCAGATGGGCTAATAAAGAGCCTTGCTGCTCGTCAAAGTTTTGCGCAACGAGCTATACTGCTGCAGCTCAGCAATAGCCCTAAAATTTTGCCTGTCTCTCTTAAATCTTTCGGCTCTTGCGTATATAATACACACATACGCGTTCGTTAGCGCGAGAAAGGAAAGCCACTACGAGACGACGATCGTTCGGGACAATTTGGCCTGGCACGACGACGACGACGACGACTGGAGAGGCAGTAATTCAGCTGCTGCACTGCTGGGGATGAAGAAGCGCGCGTGACGAGAGAAAAGAGAGTATGGTATATTGTAGGCTCTGGAGAGAGAGAGAGAGACGCTGGAACGAGAGGAGGAGGAGAAGACGGCGATGTGAATGTGAATGGACGCGAGGAAGTGACGGGCACGTGTGCGCGACTCAAGACGACGACGACGACTACTACTGATGCTAAGTTGCTAGGTATGTGTGTAAGAACAGATGAGAATGAAGTGAGAATGAGCATGGAATGTGGGAATTTTTAATTGTTTGTTGCTTGAATCGTTGGGCCATTGATAAGTTTGATGAAGTATTGAAAGATACTAATTAAACATTGTATTGTGCTTTTAATTGTGCGAAATAAAACCTATATTCTGTACGAATATTGTGTATTACTATAATCCCTCCAAAACAACGTTTCTGTTTTAACAGAAAGTAATTGTAGCATTAATAATAGTAGTAGAAGAGATTGATAACATTATACGAATATTGTCGATTACTCTAATCACCCAACAATCAAAATTCCAACCACCAGCTTAACAACTCTCAAAAATGCAACAAACAACGAAAAATCAGTCGCCAATTCAGCATACCCCATCGAGCATCAAAGGCATACCAGTAAAACACAGAGGCACAAGCGCACCAGCAGCATCTCCGAGCGTTAATTGATATGAGAGCTTTCGCAGCAGCTAAATCCCCCTAAAAAACAAGCTTTGAAGAAAAAAAAACGAAGCAAGCCTAGACCGAAGACCTCCTCTCTCTCTCTCTCACACACACACAGACACAGACGAAAACACAAAAAGATGAGAGACGGAGTCAAAGGCGCGGCGCTGCTCGGCGCTATACTATTTCGAGTGCGAGTATTTTTACAGCCTCTCGCTGCGGCGTTAGCTTCTCCGAAAAACGAGGAGAAGCTTCCTGTCGGCTGGAAAAGTCATCGTGTTTGATATCCGTACACTAGATTTTAACTAATTGAGCAGACGACGAATAATTAGCAACAAAACACAAAAAATCACACTGACGTGAAAAAAAAAAAATCATCTCCACGTTTTCCGGAAGACTTAATAACGCACGCGAGAGACACATGGGAAATGCTGCGCTTCCATTTATTTTTGCGCGCGAGAGTTATCCTCTCTCTCGCTCTCTCTCTCCATCCGCGGATCGATTAATAATTATTGCCACAGCAGCCGGGCTTACGGTGTTTAGCTGTATAGCGAGCGCAAGAGTTAATTGTGAGCGGTGAGCTGCAGCCGCCGGCGGGTATTAAATGAAATACCGCTGCTGCTGCTGCTGCTGCTGTGGCTGATGAAAAAGCGGAGGCTGTATATGGAGAAGCTAGTGGAGCTTTTTTTTCTCTACTCTGGGTTGAACGAAAAATATGCGGGGATTTTCGATTAGTAAGGGGAATTAATCTTTTTTTTTGGCTTTTCGAGCTTGTTGCGAGTGAGAGAGAGTTAGTTAGTTCGTTCGCTTGCCGGGGAAGTGCATTACTTGATGAATTCGACTTGTTGATACGGGCTGTGCGAGGAGAGGAAATTGAGCTTTGATGAATGTAAATTTTGAGTTGGGAATAAATTGTTGTTTTTTCATACTAGCGAAAATTTAATTATGGAAATTATGGAAATATACAATTTATTTTCGAGGATCGGAACTCTCACTGCAGTATTTTAGAATCACAATAAAATAAGTTCAACCTAAAATGAGAACGTCTAGAACAAATCCCTAAGACCGAAAACTCATTTGTAAAACGAAAGAACGACGTCAGAAGAAATCAGCATTAAAAACACAAGAAGAAACATAAAACACACATCGCCAGCAAAACCGTATGCACCACTTCGATCCTCGCGATTCCTTATCGACCAGAGAGAAAGCCCTTTCCACCCCCGCCTCAGAGTATAGCTCGGCTACAGCACGCTTGCTTAACGTGTCTGCGAAGCTCGTAAATCCACGAACGACTGCCGCGGATAAATTTTTTTTTTTTTTTGCAGCACTAGCCCTCCGGTTAAAATGCAAATTTCGCGAATGTCGCGCGCTCCCAAAGTTATTTAATTACCATCAGCCGGTGCTCGCGTTGGAAGAAGAAATTTTCGCGAAACTTTTTTTTTATATCCCGCACATCTTCGATTGTTGGCCCAACTGCCGTAAATCGGGCAGTAAAAGGGTTTTACGATTTTTAGTTAACATCCGAGAATATATACCCTACATCGCTCTGGCACGCTTTATCGCTCGACTTCTTCTTCTTTTTTTTACTGCGAGATCATTAGTAGATTCTTTTCTTGAAAATTGTCCAGAGGTCGATAATACGCAGTGACCTTCGGCTACATCACTATATTCTCTGCGGTCCCTTACTCGACATTGAATAAATTACACAACAAACCGCGTCGTCCTCTTTTTCGCCGGTTCTATATTCTTTCCTCCTCGTCCACTCCAATTCCCCGGCTTTTTGGCTCGGACTCTCGCTAATAGGCGTCGTCCTCCTTTTTTTCCGGGAGAAAAATATTGTTAACACGGCTATAACTTAACGAGGCGGTCGGTATAAATTTCTGAGCGCGGAAAAAAAGGAGAATTAATTTCGCCGCTGGCCGTTTTTTCGTGCGGGGTTGACTGATTGGAGTTTTTTTGAACTATATTTCCGGGAAGGGATTAAACGTGTGCTTGACGATTTTATTGGATTATATCGTGAAAGCTATCTCAAGAAATACGTGAGCATTAATTTAATCGCGTACTTTGCTATCGAATTATCGATCCACATAATACGAATTTGCATAAGCGTAATTGCGTGTTCTCCTCTCGAATATATATGCACTCATATACGACTCTTATATACATTTGAATAATTTATATTTCTCTTTCGCTTCAATTATTAATGAGCCCCGCTACTGCTTGTTTCGAAATGTTAATTAACAAAATGAATAATAAGCGCATATTTATATTACATACACTGTGTACTTCAATAAAATTAGTTTTACAATGAATCCTGATGTTCGGAACACACATTACGCTTTATATTAAATTTTACTCCCCGAATAAATCGGAAAATTGTTTCTCACAAACAGCGTTCGGCAAAAGTGGCTACATCACCCGCGGCGCAATTCTCCCGATATTAAAATACACACGCTATATACACCCGACAATTTTTTTTTTCTCTCAGCCATTTTCTCCTCCCAATAAAGTAGCTAATACAAAACGAGAGGAGAGATACGAGCTACCACGCCGTGGCCTCGCATATTTTACGTGGAAGCTCTCTCTTTTTTTTCCTCTTTTCGCACGCCGTGAGTGCACGAGGTGGAAATTGTCGCCGCGCAGTATATATACAGTCTGGGGATTATCGGAAAAACGGCTAATTAATAATTCAGCATTATTTATCGGACCTTCGCGGGAAACAATTTCTGATAAAAGCCTGTGTTTTTGCGTTGAACGGAGAAACAGGTTGCGGTTCCCGCGATGCATCGGTGAGTTTAACGTTTCGAGAGGGAGAGAGAGAGAGAGATATAGTAACGAATTTTACAGAGGGGGACGACGTTATTGCGAGGATTATTGCGCCGTGTTCCATTAAAACGGACTTTCGGTTATTGAGGATTGCGGCCGTGGAATAATGCATGTTTGTGGTAAATACTAAAACGGTTATCAATTCTAATATATAGGGGTCGGCTTTGTGTAGTGGTCTGATCAAACGCGACTTTTACTACTTGCGGCATTATTTTTTTGCGATAAATGCGAAAACGCTTTGATTATATCGATCGATTTGTTTTACGACGAGACAAAAACCGGCTGTCGCAATAAATTGAAACGGAACATTAAAATTCATTCCGCTACACTTTGCCAGTGAAATATTTCATTTTACATAATCGCAAATCTCGTCGAACAATATTTTCCTTTTTCAATAAACTCTTCATCTATCTCCATCGTTCATCCGACAACGAAAAAAAAAAGAACGACTGATTTCCGATACTCGGCAAAAAACTGCCCAACGCGTTTAAAAACAGAGAAAGCCGCGTCGCGACTTCAAAGCCAATCAGGCCTGAAAACGAAAAATCTCATCTGTGCAGAATCCAATCAAGAGTTCGACTCTCGTATCGAAACAGCGAGCAAAATATTTTCCAATTTTTTTTTTCACCTCACCCTCCGAACACAACATTCATCGACGAAAACAAAAGGGCCCGTCGTCGACGATTTCATTTCTATCCGCATCAGGTAATCTCTCTCCGTCTCTGTCGATTCTCTCTCGCCTTTGTTCGTTTTTTCTCTCTTTGTCTCTGTTGTCGCGAGCGGGTTACATGACGGGAAGCAGCTCAACGACACGCGCTACCGGCGCTATCGGTGGCTTAATTGGAAAAGGTCGCGGCCGAGTGACGAAGGTGAAGGTGCGTGTAGTGTAAGGCTGGTTGGCTTCGATTACGAGGCAGGATTGATGGATAATTTGCGGGATTTTTTCTTCTTTTTACATTCTTCGTCGATACTCAATGGAGAGAAAGAGATTGAGTTGTTACGTGTGGCTTTTTTTTTGTTTGCGAATAGCGGTAGGCGATTTTTACGTAAAATTAAATTGTAGTTCAATCTCGACGGAGGAAGGGGTATAATTATTAGTTTAAATTAACGTAGAAAAGTTAAGAACGTAATTTACGATTATTAAATTTTACTACCCCGCACTAGCCGGAGGAGAAGTTTGTTTCGAGAGGCCGGATGTATTCAAATTAATCTGTAATTGCATTACAAAACTCATTTAAAGCTGCGGGATTAAATTGTATTACGAGCAAGTTTTCTGTTACGAATTTCGTCGTAAACAAACCTTTCGCGCCCTGCACAAGTTTGATTAATTCAAGTTGAACTCATAAAAAAAATACAGCAACTTTTCTTTACACCTGAAATTTCAGTTGCGAAAAGCCACGGCACAGCAAAAAGCTAAAGACTAAACCAAACACAAGAAACTCTTCACCCCAACAAAAAGAAAAAAAAACCTCACTCCTCACACCCTTGACATTACCATCCTGCTCGACAGCATATTATATATATATATATCACCGCTGTATATAAGACAATTCTCGCACTATCTCAATTTCGAGTGTATATTAATAGGAAAAGAGAAAAATCACTCCCGATTATCAACGAAACTCAGCACATGACTCGGTGCAACGTTAGAGAGCGTAAAGGGAGCGGTGCGCCGCTGCGGGCTTCTCACGGGCCACTGATGCTCCCGGCACCGGAGTCTCGAGGCCGTAGCTCTCTTGGAAAGAGAGAGAAAGTGAGCTGCTACTGCTGCTCGATCTGCGCATGCGCCAGCCGAAATTGTATATAGCTGCAGCAGCAGCAGCAGCGCAGCATACACGGGAGATATACAGAGGAAGGTATATATACTGATGGTGAGGAGTGATAGGTGCGTGGATGGGCTGAGATGGACGACGACGGTCAGTTGGCGCTGGCGTTTTCTGCGACGATGACAAGGACGCGCGTTATTTTTAAATTGATGATATTAGTGTGATTATTCCTTTTTTTATCCCTGTAACTTTCATCCGTATTATTGTTCGGCTGGAAAAAAGATACAGCAAAACTGGGTCTCCTATACAACGAACATAACTCTCTACCTCCATATAAAAAGAGAATAAGCAAACATACACCTACAACATGTGTATAATGTAAAGCAAAGAGTCAAACGGAAACCTGTCCGATCGAAGCTGCGCTTGTACTACTGCTGCAGCCAAGCTTTTTCTTCTGCTTCTCTCTCGCGAATTCAAGGTTGTACAGAAATGCATAAGCACACGCGCGCGTGTCCTAGTTGCCGAGCGCAGAGTTACAATAGGCTGTGCGAAGATAGCGCGGACAATGAGCTGCTGCAACAGTAAAGGGAGGATGGGACACGTGCGCATTGTCGTATTGTGTTGAGGTATGACGGAGCGAGAGGCGATAATCAGTTTTGGGTTATTTTTAGGTATAGCGAGGGCTTCTACTGTTAGAAAATTGATTTAAGTTGAATTTTAAATATTTGATGGTTATTTCAACTGTATGATCTGTTAACTGTTGCCAAACATTTATTTGATCGTATTTTATTTGCTAGCAGTTAAAATGTCATATATTTTACACAACCAAATAACTCTTCCCTCAATGCGAATATATTGTCGATATTCCGCTGTTATGGAAGCCTTTTTGGATTGAATACTATACGCATTCGTTTTTTTGAGCAATTGTACAGATATTATCAGAGCTTATTGAAACAATGTTTTACTCACACAATACACCCTGCAGTATCGACATTAAAGCTCGGCTTACCTGTAACAAAAACATTATTATTATTTTCAGTATAAAACAAAAAAAAATATGAATTCATCATTCTTTATAATGAAAATATTCGAAATAGCTGTATGCTCGCAGCATAGCTCAGCAAACTCCGGTGTAATTATCACCGCGGAATTTCCTTCCCAGACAGCCTCTCCCCACCCACCACTCCAAAAATCCTCAACAAAAAATCAACTCCTTACCCCCTCAAATTCCTACACCACATGCTCGGACAGTCTCCGGAGGTGGCAAGACGTCGGACAAAGCAACAGCAGCAGCAGCCAACTACACAACACCCTCACGTCACTCGCGGAATCCCGCGTCGAAATTCCGGAGCGTCGTAATGAAACCGACGACGTCGACCTTCGCCGTTAATTAACCCATCGAATTAATTAATCAGCAGAAGCAGTAATAGTGACTCGTGAGGTCGATCATGCGACTGTGATTGAAAACGGATAAACAATGTCGACGGTTTGAAGAGAAGTTTTTGGGCTTTTCGAGCTGGAAAATCGAACGACTGTTGTAGTTGCGGTCGTTGTTTGCAGCGGAGCGAAGTTTGTTTGTTGGATACTGTATATATGGTCTCTCTCTCGCACGAGAGGATTGACGAGTTTCGAGATTGATTGAATTTCGAATTTGTTTTTCGAGAGTGTAGTATATTTTATGTATAACGCTTCGATTATATTTTCGTATGGAAAAAATGAAATAAGCGACCCGTGATTTATTTAACGAATTCCAATCCGACCAAGTTTTAATCCACGTATTGAAATTGAATTTTACATCCATATAATATACTGTATGTGCGTTCGTCATAGCTCTGTCAGAGTCAACATACAGAGGCTGCATCGAGAGGAGGGTTTATTTTATATTTCGCGTATATAGTAGTATCGCTCGATTTAATTTATGCAGTACTAGCAGTCAACTTTACGCAGACTGCAGATGGTGCAGCGGCGCTTGCGACTACCGTGTTGTGTTCAAACAAGTTAGTGTGGATGTAAACAAAAGCGCAGAGGGAGAGAGACGGCAGCGGAAATTATATTGGCAATCGGAATTTCAGAGGAAAGCTGGTCTCTCTCTGATGCAGAGCTGGAAAGCTAAAAATTCGAGTACGTTTTACTGGAAAAATTAATTTCTACTAGATCTAGTTGTATTGTATATTTATTTTGATTTTTCCAAAAAAACTAAGACGAGTATCGTCTGCATTATAGTGTATTTTTGGTTGTGTATCCTTTAAATTTATTTATTATATTGAGCATTTTAATAAAAAGACAACTATATATTAGAGTTTCTATGAAGAACAATTCGTCATTGACAATTTATAATTTTGTATGTAACTTGTCAAGAAATTAGGTATATTTGTTTATCTTTTATCATTTTGCGTGAACAACTCTTTCCCCCAACGTGACGACGTTCAAAACGATGGATAAATAAGCCTCGGTATAAATAAATGTTAATACCCGAAAGCTGCTGCACACAACACACGACTCTCTCTCTCTCTCTCTTTAGAAACTCGAAAACACGTCGTCTAAAAGCCCTAAACCGCGCGTCAAGCGTTCAAAAGCACGCACGGTTACACATGTACAAGTCTAAACGCTCCTCCGCGCCCCGGTCGTCCGTCGCGCGAATTCCTCCGTCGAAAGATCCAACAACCTCTTGTCGCTCTCTGCGACAGATTAATAGGAAGATACAGACACACGAGAGAGATGCTAGTAGTGCAGCAAACGCTTGGATTACAGACGTACGAGAGGCGTTTAAATTCCCGGCGCTCCGTTAATAATTCGAGCGAGTCTCGTGGCGATTCGTAGGAAATTACACGCGCCGGACGGTCTGACAAATGGAAAAGCGAGGGTCCGAGCTTCCGGGGAAGAGACACACCACACCACTGCGGGCCGATGTCGACCGGCCGGTAATTAGCCGACTAGACGGCCTTTTAGCGCCGAAATTAGCCTTCTAGGTGAGAGAGAGGGAGAGGCTTGTGTGGTCGGGGGGTTATTGGGGATGGCTGGGGGGCGATTTAGCGCTGATGGCGTGAAGGAAAAGTCGATTGCTATGGCTGGCTTGAATAGGCTCGGGATTATTTAGATGATGCTGATTGGAGATGTTTCCAGATATTGCACTAGGGTTCTGCGTATTTTTGATCGACTGATTTCATTGATTTTGATTCGTTTGAGACGTAAAAATAGGTTATAAACTTCTAGTTTTTCCAGATGTCATTTTTTATGGAGGTACTGTACTTCTGTCACCGAAACTTTTTTTGCTAAATGACAATATTAAAAGAAACAATTTCTAAACCTCCTTAAAAAATTCCTAAAAAATGCTTCTTATACTTGGAAAAACATGTTTCGTAACGCACTAAATAATTTATCATAACAAATAGCACAATATTTCAATATTATAAAATGCATCGAATTGCAATTGAATAGCTAGAGAATTCCCAAAAGCTCGTAAGGCATAATCCATCAAAAGCACGACACCGTTTAGAGACCACACATATCTCTTATTCTAAATGTAATTTCGCCTCAAAACTCAGCAAACACAATAAAAGCCATTCCATTTCCACATTTCATCTGGGCCATAGCAGCAGCAGCTCGGACGCTCAGTGCAGCCATCAGCATCACGATTCTAAATTCCCTCCTCACCGGCTCTCTCTCTCGCTCCATTCCGCAAACTCCTCGCCTCGGCTCTCGCGGAATACCCAAATACACATCTCGCTGAAAAACACACCTCTAATTCCGGAACGCTCGCCGCCGTATACAGACTGCTGCATTCCAAACACGTGCGCGGCATCCAAACACTAAAAAAGACGGCTCCCAGAGTAAACAAAAGTAGTCTCTCACCTCCTCTATATACATAGACACACACACACTGCAGTCTTCTTCTTTTTTCAGTATAGCATATAGTAGTCTAAACGTCACGTTATGGGGGAGTACAAAAAGCATGAGAGAAGATTCTAATTCCACCGGGGTTGCAGCTGTCTGTCGGCCCTAAACGCTTTGCGAGAGAGAGAGAGAGAGAGAGAGAGAGAGAGAGACGACGCGATGGCAAAATGAGTTAGGATCGCGTGATAGAGAAGACGGGAAATTGAGCGGCGAGAGTCTCACAGGTATCAAAGGAAGCTTGGCATATATGAGGCTCGAGTGTGGAGACGTTTTCTGGTATTGGGAGAAAAGCTGCGATGGTGATCTTAATTGAATTGTCAGTCTCGGTTTTTCGCAGTGTCTGCGAAAATTTTTTAATCCGTTCAGTAAGATGAAGGCGTACGACAATAAACATAATTTTTCGTCTTATTTTGATACGAAATTATATGCTTGCAGCTCAAGTTCTGGTTTCAGGTCTTATGTTTTTAGCGAAACCTACGAAAATTCTGGGCTTCGAAAAATACCGTAATAACAATAGACTCAGGCAGTTATAGCATGAGCGGCACAAGAATCAGAAAGACCAGTCCAAAACTGTTTTCTTCTACAGCTATTACATACACTGAAAAAAAAGAGTCTATAGTAAAAATCACTATACTGTCGACTATCACAGCGAACCAAGCGATCAGCTGAATACAGCGAAGGCATTTGCACAGGTCGGCGTCATATGTTGGCTTATTACGGGTATTCAGCCTAGGGGTGCAATTCGCTACACCGATCGTTGAGACGGGTCCGAAGCAGTTGTCCTAAAGCCAATGCCTGCGCATATATGACATTAACCGAGTTGGTTACTGTCCCAAATATAGTTTGTTTTGATCGCTTTTTCCTTTATTCCCCAAAATCGTTTACAAATCTCATAATCAAAGGATTGTATTTTGATGATAACGTAAGGCTTATCTAGTTGCAATAATATAATATTAAGGTTTAGTAAGATACCTTTTGGAGCTTCTTTTTTAGAAAGAAAAATCTGAGAGCGAAGAGATTTAATTTAGCGCGATTTAAAAGAAGAAGAATCCTCTTTCCAATCTCGCCTCTTCCGCTCTCTATTTGCACGGGATTGTACATGAATCGCAGCAAGTTCTCCTCTAATTTATTTCGTTTCAAGAATCAATCTTGCTGTTTGCCCAGTCGTCTGACGAATCTCGTCTGCTACTACTGTTTGCCGAAAAGGAAGCGCGCGAGCTCGAGATTTTTCCTCGATTCAACAAAGTTTTTTTCCTGCAAAGTACAGAACACTAAAAAAAGGCTAATAACCTCGTGTATTCAATTAATAAAATCCAGAACTGAACAGTCCAATCCCTGAAAAGACCTTAAAACGAGGAAAACAACACAGCTCGATCCCTATCTTTATTTACATTTACGACAGCCATTAAGGAGCTCAAGCTCGCGCTTCCAAAGCTAGAGGACGAAAAAAGGAAGAAAGCTTAAAGTTCGTTATGCTCTAATAAGATTTAATAACGAAGGAAATCCGCGGCGCGCGCGCGAGCACAGATTAATTCCACTGATAGCCGGCCAATTATCTAGATCGCGTTGCTGCTACTGCTCTGCTACCTCCCCTGTGACTTTTATAATTTTTACCCTCTCGG
Organism: Cecidostiba fungosa; assembly: GCA_900474305.1. Classification (NCBI taxonomy): domain Eukaryota; kingdom Metazoa; phylum Arthropoda; class Insecta; order Hymenoptera; family Pteromalidae; genus Cecidostiba; species Cecidostiba fungosa. Next base: position 60,331 of record UCOJ01000022.1, read on the forward strand.
CTTTATCTTCGGCGCGTTCGTTCGTTCGTTTTCGTGCTTTCGTCTACGAGATGCGAGCTTGCGATAAGGGCCAGCTTTTGTTCTTTTCCGAGGTGGAAGATTTTGTTTGGGCTCTGTGTGTTGGGAGATTTACAGTTTTAGGGAGTAATGGAGCGGAGGGTAGAGATTGTGCCGGAGTTGAATTAATTTTTGCCCTTTGTTATGGAGAGAAATCGTGCGTGACTATTGAAATTTAATTTAAAAAAAAAGATACGCTGTCAGCATATCTTTTGTACACACATTTCAATTTTCCGAGGAAACATCTCCCGTCATATCCGCATTTTCATTATTACATAAAATCCGCTGAAAAGCTGCTCTCGTGCAACAACTCAAAAAATCCAGGAATTTCACAGCTGAGCACACGAAACATCTGCACGAGACTTGGCGTTTCAATTATCCCGGCCAGCCGACATTTAATTAAATTTCATATTTTTTCCTCCTATCTCTCGACAGCCAGAGACTAGGTCTGATCGCCTCGCGTTCCCGCGCGCCATTATCTCTCTCTCTCGGGCGCGTAAAAGGAGCCTCGCGTACTATCGCGTGATTCCCGGGACGATGAACCCGAACAAAGGCGCATCGGTGACTCTCTCGGATTTAGATTCGCGTATATACGCGGGAGGAAATCAATGGGATTAACAAACTCGATGCGCCCATTGATGCGCTTTCAGCTGTGATGAAGTCAGAGGGCTATATATAATATTTGCATTGCAAACGAGAGCGAAGCTTCGTCGTTAAAAATATAAAAGCATCAGCGCTTGGAAGAAGTGGAATCTTGATGTCAAGTGACGTGCTCTTTTTCATCCGACGTTTTCTTTTGAATGAAAAATCTTCACCACAAAACTAATGTCGAAAAGCCTCCCACACGCTTCCAAATCGTCGCTCACGCATTATACTCGGTGGCGAATCGAATTCCCTCTCTCTCGAGCCGCAGCTTACGCGTGGGACCGCAATTATCCTCGCGCACCTGCGATTCGAGCATAGCCCGGATTTCGCCCGTCGCGCCGCTGCTCGTCTTTTCCGAGGCGAATAACGTAGGCAAATTTTATTCCCTCCGCGATACACGCGCCTCTCTGTATCGATTCGGCGAAATCTCTCGCTCTTTTTTTTGTCGCGTCGTCTTTGTGCCTGCGCCAATCTGAATGTCAAATTTTGCGTGGATTGCTCTTATCGACCCCCCGCGGCGATGGATTTCTTTATGCTCCGTTGAGTCGAAATGAAGAATTTCCGGTGAAGCTTTTTTGGCGGGACGGACGATTTTGTTCAATTATTCGTCTATTTTCGTAATACGAAAATACACGAAAGGAAGCTAAAAAGGCAACGCAATTATTTATAATTGCAGAAAGCGATTTCATTTGTTTACAAAAAAAACTGACAGCTATCGAGCTTTGTATAGCCAAAAAATTTCAAATCAGTGCATCGAAAAGCATAAAAAGCACTCCAAGATAAGAAAAAGAAATATTTTTGAATAACTAGAGCAGACAAACAGCTCGAACAAGAGATTGAAATTCAAATAGCATTCTCTACCCGCAATTCTTTTCTTCCGCTGCATATGAGACCACAGCCAAAACGTCTGCAGCAGAGAGAGCGATCGTGTTCGGCACACCGCAACTGTCAAAACAACGTCATCGAAAACAGGTTTAATAAAACCCCCCCCCCCCCCGTAGCTTTTCCATCAAACTTCGCCTAACATTCCGTCGGAAATTTGAAATTCCGATTGGAACGCTCACCTACACACACACACACACACGCATATATAAAGTTCGCGGGAATTAGCCGGCGTTGCAGCTTATCCTTCCGATATTCGCTGGAGCCCTTTATTAAAAGCGTCTAGGCCAAGCTGTGTGTATGAGTCTAGAGGCGATACACAAGCTGCTGTGGAAACTATTGCGGTCGTCGTCGCCGCTGCAGTAGAGACTTGCTCTGGATATGAGGATCCTTTCTCTGGCTTATGCGGCGTAGAAGAGAGAGAGAGAGAGAGAGAGAGAGAGACGAGACACGAGGCTTAGCCCTTGCAGCGACAAACTCACGTGATGAAGTTGTCTGCGGGTGAGCTGCTGCAGCCACTGCTGCTCCTGCCGTGTGTATCAAGTTATATAGTTTTGCCGCTGCTGCTGCTTTGTTTTGTGTTGCCAAGTTGCGAAAACGAGCTTTAGGCGATCTTCTCTCGAGCTTCTTATTAAATATTGAACGCTCGGCCGAATTATTCAACGGAAAGCTAGTTTGATGTGAAAGAGAAAAAAGTTGTTAGCGCGATGAGAGCTAAATATGAAAATAACCACCTCGGATGCTCATTTTCGTATATTTCCTCTTGTACCAACGCATACGCATATATATAGCTATTGAGTTTCCGCTCTATCTCGGGGGAGATGATATTTCCGCGTTGTATCGTTTTCAAAGGGAAAATGTTTAACGACATCGCGTACTGCAGTACGCCAGTTTTCCACTATTTCCGCGGTGTGTATGTGCACACACCGGAAGCGAAGGCAAAATATCTCATGCGAACGTGTCGAATGGGCAGGTGGCGGAAAGTGCAATCTAATATGCAGTTTGCCGCTCTTGCTGTACTGGAAACTGAAATTGGAGGCACTAATTTTTTGCGTCTTTTTTTTATTTGGGTGAGATGAAATTTCGCTGTTTATGAAGCTGCGATATATTGACGTTTTAAAAATACTGCCAACTGGTTTTGGCACAGATGAGACATCGGCTTGTTTGTATTCCAAGTTTTTCAGCTGAGTCTCAAAATTTTAGAAAAGTTGAATATTTCTTTTTCTTATACTGAGTTATTAATAAAAAAAAATGCAAGAATTGCAAAAGGAATTGTTTCGGGATCTAAACATCCCTCAGAGAAATTAGAATGAAGCTTCTTCATACTTGACTACAAAAAAATCTTCAAAACGGATATACAAGCGCAGAATTTGGAATATCACCAGAGTAAAACGCTTACCACGCAATACATATTTCCCCAAAGTATCGCTTTCGCGCTAAGCCCCACGGGCATAATGAACCTCTTCCACAGCAGCAGTAGCAACAGCAGCAGCAGCAGCAGCAGCTTCGAGACAGCCTAAAGAGAAAGCCAGCAGTAGGGACGATATAGGAAGCTGCGAAGGATTTCCCAGAGAGAATCTCGACTCGGCTCGTCCCAATGACACGCCGTCCGCGTCAGTACTAATCCGGGCTAAGGAGGTTAGACGCAGAAGCGAGAGAGGATCCCCCCATTAATTCGGTGCAGTCTAGCCGACCGCAAGAGAGGAAATCCAACGTCTCTCTCTCTCTCACTCGCTATAGCAAAGGTACAGTAGTGGTGGCGCAGCGACGTGATAACGTAATTGTTGCGGTAATCGTCTCGAGGCTAGCAGCAAGTCATCCTTCAAGTTCACGGTAAATATTGCGGTGCAGCTCTATCGGTGTGTACTGATCTCCTTAATGATTCTTGAACTTTGAACGATCTGAGACCGTTATGGGGAAAAAAGAAAAGTCGATTTCGATTTTGTACAATTAAGATTGGATGATTCAAATAAAGGTAGAGAAGAAAAATAAATATTTAATCGAGCTTCAATAACAGCTGATTCCCCAGCTCGAAATTATACGGCCACAGGAAAGCACACACTCTGCGAAATCCAAGTCTCCCCTCTCGCGGATAAATCAAGAATTCGTATTCAGGGAGAAGCCACACTGCTGAGGAAACCGCAAGTCAGAGCGCACTAATAAAAGATTCGTTCCATCTCTCTTGGAGAATTTCGAGAACGCCTTCAATCGAGTCGCGCGTAAAACCTCATCTGTTCGTAGCCCAGAAATTCCTCGAGATTTCGGAAAGGCTGGTTATTGACATTTTTCAAATTTTGCCCAGCAGTCATATAAGGGGGCTGGGGATGTCTCAGTTTAAAATTGATCTTCCGATTTTTGGAGACGCTCCATTGTATGATGGAACTGACGTGAATTTCAAATTCATCGGTGTAGCAGACTGTTAAAATTTCGAAAAGCGTCAGTCATGCCTTTTCAATTTCCCGCCAAAATTAATTTCCTCGCAAAGTAAACACGACGATCTGCTCCCCCAGCAGTATAAAAAAAAGAAACAAACCTCTCTATAATTACAAGTAATCGACGCCGATAGTAGCGTGAAAAAACCGAGCAAAAAAGAGTGAAAGAGATAGCGGTGGAAGCGAGAAAATGATGGATGAAGCCTCGGTTCGCATCCATCACTGTCGCTCGCGCGCGCGCGGGAAGCATCGACAAAAGGAGAGATTCCCGGGGTAGCAACGCGAAGATAATTACCGGAGCCACCGCAGCTTCTTCTTTTTCTCTCCGCGGGATGAGAGATCAGCGGCGCTTCGTTATCAGTCGTCGTTTGTCTTACAACGTTGCCGAGAATCTGCTCGATTTCCGATGTCGTGTTCATATACTGTTTCCTTTTTTCCATGAAGAAACGTTGTTCTGTGTGTTTGATTTATAGGAGAGTAATATAAGGCTGCATATATTTACGAGCTACGAGAAAACGCCATTACGGAATATGAAGAGCTGACGGATCATTAATTTTTATCCCTGTGGTAAAAAACGTACCGACGACTCATTTTTACGTCGCTTCAAAGCTCTCCGCGAACAAGCTCGAAAAAAGGGAGAAATTTTCACAAAAACCCAGCTTCGATCCGACAATAAAACCACAACCACTACAATGCAAAAATCAAAGACCGCAGAGAGAGAGAGAGAAAAAGCCGTTCCATAAAAAAGCTCCCTCTCGTATATATGCACATCCCTCGCTGTATACCACAAAGGCGTTTGTTCCCCCGACAAAACCCACCTGTACATCGACGTTGAAAAAAAGCCCGCACGGACGACTAACACCGATAATTTCCACGGAGGTAGTATACGTACCCCCCAAGCCCTTTGTGTCACGAAATCCCGTTGTTGTCGCCGCCCCGGCAAAAGTCATCGAGTCGTCGTCCGCGAGAGTTTTAAATTGATCAACGCGCTCACCTTTAGACGTGAATTATGCATGAGTCACGCGATGTGTGACGTACGTACGTACGTACACACGAGGGATAAAAGGCTGCTGCTGCTCGTTTGTATTCCACGAAGAAGAGGAGGCCAATCAGCGATGATAGCGAGTCGAATCAATAATGCCGCTAGAGCGACGAGTCGCTGTGTGCATGTGCGGATGGCTGGCTTGGAGCATCTCCAGAGGGAGAAACGATGGATGCGTCGAGAGAGAGAGAGAAGTGGAGTGTTGCATATTTCGGTGAATCGATGTGACGTTCATGGCGACAATTTTACCGCGGATGCATCAGATGGAAGCAGATGCTTTTGTTGGCTGTGGGTTTTGTGCGTTTGGACGGAGGATCCGTGGATGGCTTTTTTATACGGAGCAATGTTGGGCTTTGAGGATTTTGAAATGTTACCATGTTTCTATGTACTGAATGTATACAATCGTTTCTGGTACGTAAAATGTTGATATACTAACAATGGGGGAAGACATGGAGAAACTTGAAACGCAAAACAAAGCTCCTGAGCTTCACTGCTGATGAACGCATCGCTGGTAGAAAGGGAGAGAATCTTTTTTTATGTAAAATATGCAATACTGTTTTGTTTTACGGCTATGATCGTGCTTGGCACTATACTTCGACTGATTCCGCAATCTCGCAAGCCACTAGCCTGCAGCAGATCTTTTTTTTTGGTACGAAAGTTTTGCATTCTTAAAAAATAATAAAAATCTAAATGACATTATACCTGTAACCTTTTTCACTTTCGCGAATCAGGAGAACGTCTAGTTTAACAACGACCAGAGAAGCTCCTCCACTTATTTATCTCCAGCGCGATAAACAAGGCACGCAATCACAGTATCCAAGACCCCCACAGCTCGATAAAACACAACGACATCCTCTCTTTCCCTCCCAGAAAGCGCAAAAATGAAAAGCTCTTCCCGCTGATCGCTTGGAACGATACGATCGCGCGCAGCTCATCGCCTCCTTTGAGTAGAAAGAAAGTCAGAAGCACCCATAAACGACCAAGATCTCTCGCTTTTCTCTCTCTACTTTGTAGAAAACGTAAGACGCCTCTTACACAATCGCCTCCTTCTCATAATAATCGTTACGCCACGTCGTCGTCGCTATTTCGGTGGTTACGTCGCCGGGATTCTCTCGGATTAACGAGCGGATGCTGGAAGCTTTTCTGTAGTGGCTCGTATAAATAGAGGCTCCGGCTGGTCATTCACGTGTTTAATAAGAGCCCGGCTGCTAAAAACACTTCCGAGCGCTGGCCGCGACCTGTGTGTGTCTTTATGGGAGGATGAAGAGTCTTACTTTGGTCTCTGGCTCTCATAAGATGTGGTGACGAAGGAAACAGCGTTTTAGTTTTTCTCGTCCTCCCTTTTTTTAATCAAGCTTATACTTTTAGGAAGACACGTGTATTACTCGAACTGGGTCACTCAGTGAAGATGATTGTAATTAACCGACAAGCTACTCGAACGAAATTAAAAACTGTCTCCCCATCATCAGCTAATTTTTCTAATGGATTTCCATAACGAAAGTCTAGACTTGGTCTTCTCCTCCAACCGAGCAATATTGCGTGCTAATCCAGCTTCGGATCATCAACTTTGCGACTCATCCCAACGAATCCTCAAAAGGAGGATGATATACCGAGAGGCGAAAGAAAAATTTAATCAGCAGTCCTTGCAGCGGTCGAGAGCTAAGTCGCCGCTGCGAGTCTTTTGATAGATTATGAGAGGAAAGCGCCATAATGAAGTCTCGTTCGCACTGCTGCAGACGAAGAGGAGCCTCTACGAGGATTTTCACTCGAGTCTAATCCAGCCAAAGGCTTCTTCCCCGCAGTTTAGCTCCTTTCTGCGGGGGGAGCTTACGGCTGCTGCCTGAATTTTCCCTTCGACATCTCTTCGAGAGACGCGCACTTTCTGATTCCTTGAGGCGCGAGAGAAGATCGATGCCTCCGTTGAGTTGCCACCTGCACTTGTAAGAAATTCATCGAATCAACGGGAGCTGGCTCTTTTGTCGGAGTATAAGGTATTCGAGAAAAAGAATAATCAACCTCCGGCACACTTTGCAAAATTTGCACTCTACCCAGACTCAATATACCTTCAAATCCAATTTCGAAATCCCCAAACAAGCTTCCCACCTCTAATTAACTACTTTCAACCCCCGCCAATAATTAATGAGCTAATCAAGCGCCGAGTCAGTTCACACACGTTCCCAGAAGCCTCACTGCACTCGAGACGGCTGCTGCAGCAGCTCCGAAATCCGTTTTCGCAACAGCCGCGGCGCCGGATATTATTCCACGCGCATCCCGCGCGTAGTTTGTCTTGGGAGAGAGCAAAGACCGAGAGCAAGTTGCTAAACTCTCGCTCACTGACGGTATCGATATTGCTCGCGCACTTTGTATGTACGTACGACGCTTTGATGCTCGACATTTCAATGGATTACAAGTTTCGAATGGCTTTCTCCAACGACGAGGATTTAAACGAACGTTTTGATGAAGCATTTAGATGAAGACAGTGGATCCACTGATTGCGATGAGAGACTGTATACAGAGAGCTGGATGCTTTTTGTGGTGTACAATTATGCAGGGTTAATCAGTGGTTATTTCGACTGAATGGACTGTTACATACGTTGCCTTTCGATGATTCCGAGTTGATTACATTAATCAATTACGCGCATTAATAACGCTCGGTGGGTATCAATGAACATGTGATGTATCAAAGGATCAACCACCACAAGGGATAAGCTCGTGTATGTTTATTGTATACACCCATGCGAACGTTAACGATAGCTTCTATATGCAAATAATTTAACGAACAGGTTTGCTACTCGTTTTGCAAATCAAAGCTCAACATTTATCGTATACACATCCAATTTAATGTAACGCAAACACGTCTTTATTCCATACACAGACTCGCGACAATATTATCGCTCGCGTAAGTACATCGAGAATTCACAGCAGCAGCAAGCTCATCACCTAAATACACATCTCCGACATCATCCATCGCGAAGCATACACCTCACTGATTTTTCCCTCGAACTACCAGACTACACCATATAATACACAAGCTCGAAGTAACAGCAGCAGCAGCAGCCAAACACGCTCCGTCGCACCGAATTACCAGACGCGCGGCTGAGCTAGAAACGCCTCTCCCTCTCTTGCATTGTATCGCGAGAGAGAACTGAGATTGCGTACAGCTTCGGGCACTTCATTTATCAAGTCAAACAATGGAGGGGTTGCTCTCGGACTCGAGATTCCTTCCAGCGATCGGTCTCCGGAAATTTCTTCCTAGCACTATGCTGGACCTACTTCTTGTCTTCTGGAGACTGCTTTCGCTTAATAGAATAGCTGCTGTGGAGATAGAAGGTGTAAATAGTGGAACTTGCGACGTCATTGTGAAACTTGAGGGAGTTCTGACGAGAGAGAGAGAGAGAGAGGATTAGAGGGTAACGATCGATGTTGCTGCAACTGTTTGGTAAACTTATTAGAACGATGCCTATAGTCTTTGCGATTGTTCAGAGGAGTTGAACGATTGTTTGACTCTGACGAGGCTGTTCCGTTGAGGTAACGACGTTCGAGTCAGTGTATATACGCAAGGGAAGAGAGAGAGAGAGAAAGTTAAGGGCTACTACTTTTCATTAGACCAGCCGGTGAGTTTATTTTTGTTGTCGGCGCTGCTGCTTTTACAGCACAGCGTTAACTTTGATTGTTGCTGGAAGAGAGAGAGAGAGTTTTCACGAGTCTTATCTTTACAACCAGCAATGAAAACTAGCCGCTGAAACTTGCCTTCTTGTTGTTAACATTTTTAATTCCACTACGTCTCTACAATTTTCCACAGTATGGACAACACTCGACGGACGATGAAGAAGAAGGGGGTGTGAACAGTTCTTACACAACACAGACCCTAATAAATAATCTGGGTACAGATCCATCTCCAGAGCGACAGGCAGCAATCTTTCAGCAGAGATTTTTCAGCGCCGGCCAAAATTGCTTTCTCGGCCAGAGCTAGCTTTCTCTCGCACATCCCAAAATGGATTCGAGCGCGACGTGCAAAATTAAGCGATCAAACTCGGGCGAGAAAAGGCCGAGCGAGATTCAATTAAATCCGAAAGGTACGAGAGCTACTGCTGGGGAAGGAGAGAGAGAGAGAAAAAAAGAAGAACAACGGAGGCGGCGGTGCGAAGGGTTGAAAAAAGGAACAGACGTGAGAGAGAGAGGGAACAGTGGACGGAGCTTATCTGGCGTCCGTAGGGAGCAGTTTCGCCAAATCGTTCGATAAAAAGTCAATCGTCCGGCCATCTTCCTTCCTCCTCTATCTCTTGTGCTTCTTTTTCTCCGGTTTAAAATGTTTCATATATGTGATGGGAAGGAATATAAGGAAACTCGTCTCGAAAGTTGCCGAGGAAATTTGCCTCCACTCGAGAGTTGTTGGTCTCATTCCAAGTTGCGGATATCGCTTTATGGCCGAATCGACGATAGGCCATTCTTTAATGCAACAACTTCAGCTCAAACACCCAAAAGTATCTCGTCGCGAACCTAATCTCCGGATTTACACATCCTGTGCGTAGAAAATAATTCATCAGACTCTTTATACACACGCAAGCAAGTCGTCTAGACGCGCATAATTCGCTCTCATTGTTTAGCGATACAAAGTGGCTTAAATCGCGCGCCTTTTGTCCTACACTCCGTCCATTGTTTGCGACGAAACTCTCTGCTCGTTTAACGTTTCAGCAAAAGGGGTTCTGCTGCTATACTGCGCGCGAACGTAAATCAGAGGGGGTACACGCAGGAGAGAAAAATCGTATCGGCGACGGCTGATATATGAGACAAGAAACATTGCGCGGCCACTTAGCCGATCGATTCCATATTGCGCGCGGATGTGCCGGGGGAATATAGATTTTCCGCTGCGGTAATTTAACGTTTTTTCCGCGCCTCTCGACGTCTTTGAGCTTTCGATATATATATTTCCGCTGTCGTCTGCTCTGTGTGGTTCTCCTCCTTCTTTTTTCCTCTCTCCCTTCGATATTTATGGCTAGCATTGTTTCCGTTAATAAAGGCTGTTCTAGAAGCCATAATTTCTACACGTCGTTAATAATCACTTCAACAGAGGAAAAATAATTTCCGGAAGATCATCTGACTGATGAATATAATATCCTACAAAGAAGCCGGTAAAGCAAGGCCGTTCCCTAATCTCGAGCCGTTATCTCGTCGGAAGCCCTCGAAACTGCAGACATCCGACGTCTTTAACCCTTTAAAAAAAAAGAGGAAGAAGAAGGAAGGAACGACTCAACCCTCAGGGGGTAGTGCAACGACCCCCAACGCGTCGTGTCCTTTGTCGGGGGAAATCACATTGACCCGCTTTCGCTGGCAGTAGTCTCGTTACATCAGTCGGTCGTTCGCCTTATTCGGCTACGTGATTTCCACAGGTAGCCCGTTCGGTCGTCCCCTCCTTTATTCAGCTCAGGTTCGCAGTGAGGCCTATGTGTTGGTGTAGAAGTCGGTGTCTTTGGAGGGGTATTGCGCTCGAGGGGACGAAGTAAACGGGTTAGATGCGATGAAGGTCGAATTTCGTTTGTTTTTCGGGATGGATGACGCGTACGGGACGTTACTACTTGTGTGTCTGTGTATCTCTTCTGGATGTGATACTGATGATATGTGCAGTAGTTTTTTTTTAAGGTAGAAATTCATGAATCAAAATTCAAGGAAGCAGAGACTATACACTTGATAAACAAAGTACACGTCGGCCCAGGCCTCAAAATTTCATCCCTTGCCTAGAAGTTTGAAAATTTAGCGGCGCTTAAGACTTGGAGAAGTTTGCCAACTACGTACTTCGTACTTCAATCAGGCCGCTTGAAATTCGAAACATCCGCAGGAGATAGTTGACGTCGTCAAAAATTCCATAAACTAACCGAAAGCCGCGCAGTTTCAGACCTCCCTCTCTCTTCATAATACAGAGCAAAAGGGAAAATTAAGCCGAGCCGAAACCGCGAATAGGCCTCGGCCTTTCAGCGGTCGCGAGTCACGGCAACGGCAAAGTGTTAATAATAATGGGAAAAGTTTCTTGGTGTACATCCGCCTCTTCCCACCCCCATGACAAATTATACCTCAGGGTTTTATTGTTGTTCTTCTTGCTCGAACGGACTTCCTTGCGGCTCCTTTCATTTCCCTCGGATTATCCCGGGCGGACCGCGATCTTCTTATTCTCGGCGTCGACTTGTTGAGGAAAAGTTTCTCTCTCTCTCCCCGAGATGCGCGCCTGCTTTAGTTCGGAGAGGGATAATTAATATTTTTCCCGCGGAGTTGAGAGGAGAGATGCCGAGAGCAGTCTAGCCACTGGTTGCTCTCCTGATGGGGTTGGGGTATATAGTATGATGAAGTATTGCATTAAGGTTGAGATTTTTAACGAGATTGACGATGCTGTGTGCGTTTGCTTATGTAGTCATATAACCTAAACAACGGGATGCAGAGGTGGCCGCTTTGGGAATTGCGGATCGTTTTGAAAATACTCGAGTGGCCTCTTAAATTGCTAATTGTGATCTGCTAGAGAAAGTAAAACGAGTAGAAAGTAGAATGCATTTAAAGCTGTCTGACCAAACCGAGTCATCATCCACTAGTTTACACCTCGATACACTAATTCGCTTGAGAAAAAAAAAATTGCACAAGTATGTCTTGAGATATTGGATTATAAATATACGTACCAAACTCAAAATAAATTTCATTAATCATGTTTTTTTCAACAACTAAAAACACAATTGCGAAACCATCCTACAGGCCATTATATCATCCCAGTAGAGCTTATAACCCAAAAGCTCAGAGACCAAAGCTCACGCAAGCTCTCTCTCTCTCCCGCGGATCAGTTCCTCGCACCTCCCACACGCTCAATTCCCGCGCATTTTTGCCCGCGGCGGGCATTTAATTATCTCGTTTACTCCGGCGGCGCACAATGGCCGCAGCAGCAGCGCTGATTAAAGAAAATTTATGCGCGAACGCGGCACGGGCTAAATTGCATTATCCGCGGGATGCAGCGCGCGCACATACAGGGCTTAATCGAATCCGTGCGGCCAGCACAGCGTAGTTTCGCGAACTCCCGCCACCGTTAAATTAAGCTTCCCGCCGGGCTTCAAGGCGCGAGCAGACGTTGGAATATTAAGTCGTTTAATTTTGCACGCACACACGCCGGACACTGGAGAAATGTGGGTCAACTCTTCTTCCTTTTTTTTACTTTAGGGAAATTGATATGGGTGGGGGTGTGAGCGGGTGGTTATTATTTTAGATGGGCTAGTTTTAGGGGGAGACGAATGGCAGTAGGGTATTACGAGAACTGGTGAAGTTCTTTTTATGAAGGGATTAAGGGTGTAATGAAGCTTTTGCAAGGAGTTGATTAGTACGGGAGGTTTACGAGGCTTCTGAAGCTTTTTGTTAGAGTAACATTTTCATAATTTGTAAAAACAAGTTTTTTTTTCACTGACTGACGTGTTTTCATTTTATGACGAATCTATAAGATTGAAAAACTGATCTGGCATATTTTATAACAGTTACGCTCGATGTAAATCACTTTCGTCGCAGAGCATCCAAAAAAGCTTGAAAACTAAAGTTTGATATCACGGCATCTAGAAATAATCAACTTCCGAGAGGAGAATTTTCGCTATCACGACTCGCTTCGCTTGCTAGCGACAAAACGCCTCGCAAAATGACCAAGAACTCCTCATACACTGCTGCTTCTCCTCTTCTAAACTTTCGCGCTCAAAACACCGACAAAAACTCAATAACAAACTTCGGCGACTCGCAGCGCGCGTGTTCGCGATAAAAATTTCTTAATGAAACCCTACACCCTCGCATAGCAGAAAAAAACGATAAAAACAAAATCTTCAGCTAATAAACGGATTAACCAGAGCCTACTGCTGATGATTATTTAAAAGCCGTCGGCTCGTCACTCACGCTGCTACCATAAAACAATCGCGCAAAGTTTTATGCACTCGCGCATATAGCCAAGGGGAAGAGAGAGAGAGAGTGAAGATGACGGGATAGGAAGGGGGAAGTTTGATACTCGCGGAGAGAGAGAGTCTACGGGGGCGAGAGCTACTCCCTCGCCGATATTCCTAATCTCCTTACGGGATATGCGAGTATACGGCCCGTGAGAGACCAGACGCTATTACTACTGGCTGGAAAGCTGCCGATGAGAGGAGTAGAGCGCATATAGGAGGGAGAGTTTCTCAGATAGGAAAGCAGGTAAAATATGTATTAGGAAGATTGACAATTTTTACCTGCGAGATTGCTTTGCTTAACTCTCTCACCTGCAACACAGAATGAAGGAAAAACCAAACAGAATACTGATATAAATCCCACGCAAAATTCACTTCCGATAGCGAATAAAAAGTGCGCGCACAAATTCGCTTTCCAAGAGAGAGAGAGAGAGAGAGTCGGCAGGGGCTACTACTACTAAAAGCGAGTATAGCGCCCGATAGACCGTCCGCAAAATATACGAAGCGTTCTCAAGCAGCAGTATCGCGTCGTAAAGCAACCGCTTTACGATGATTTTCCGCCAACAGCAGCAGCGGTGCACTCGAAGGAAAAATTCTCAGCGGAGTGTGTGAAACACGGTAAATAACGGCGATAAAGGCCGGGAGGGATAAAGTAGGGGCGAGAGAGAGAGAGAGAGTCAGTAGGAGCTCGATAATCTCTTTACGAAGGTGTTGCAGCTATATAGCTCGCTCGCGCGTCTTATTTATCGGCTAACTAGGCGCGAGATGAAAAGAAGAAGAGAAAAGGAAGTAGTAGTGCAGGTGGAATAAAGGCTGTGCAAGAAGCTCCTCGGGCAATCGAACCGAATCGAATCTAGTGCGGCATCAGCGTATTCGCTGCTGCTCTGCCGGAGGCTGCTGCTGCTGCTGCTTCTGCGACGACGGAGCGGAAGATGCGCCGAGATACGCAGTAGTATAGTCTACTGCTTATCGGAGAGGAGCCCAACCCCCCTCCTTCTCTGACCCTTTTTCGCTCTCGCTTTACGCTCCGTTTATCTCCATCGCCTTGTTTCCTTGCCCTCGTCTTCCTTTCCTTTCTTCGTTTTTTTTTTCTTTTCTTAACTCTACGTCTGTTTGTTTCGCGGAGTTCTGTGCCTTCTTTCTCTTCCGAGAGACGGGCTGGGAAAAATTGAGCGGACGCGACTTTAAATTACTTGCGAGCTACCTGTTATTTGTCAATCGCTCGGAGATTGATGCTGGCGTGCGCTACTGCGAGTGTTTATCTTATCGGGAGGCTTTCCTTCTTTTTTTTTTGTTTGTAGCTCGTTGGCGAGGTAAAGAATGCATTAGGGTTAAAATTTCGTTTTTTATGACACCGCTAGATGGCGCATGACTTGAGCGAAACCCGCAAGTAAAACAATCCGCCTCGAAAATGTATCGCGATTTATAATTATTCCAGTAGAACACCGCTTAACATCCAAATTGCCCAGACGAAAAAGCTCATCCTACAACGAAACAATTACTTCCCTTTGGCAATCATCGGAGGAAAAACACAGGGCAGGAATTATTAAACGCTCTGGCCATATAAGAGTCGTATCTCCGAAAGCTCCTTGCAACTCCCCAAAGACAAAGGATGAAGAAGCAGCATCAGAGGCAGTTTCAGCCACGACAACTGTCTATATAACTCTCGCTCCTCTCGGACCACCAGCAGCACCACAGAGCAAAGCGGTGAGCAAAGACAAAACGCGAAGAGCGAGAGCGCGGTAAATCGCCGGGCATTGTGGAAAATATCGGCGGGGCTTTCGGGGCCTCGTAAAAGCTTCTTGCCGAGGTGCCGCCGTATATCTCGAAAATTGGATTCGCCCGTAGATTCGAAGCGACGATAAATCGACGGTAGCCTTTTCTCATGTGTATAGGTACTCACACACACACATGCGATAAAGGCGACTTTTTACCCCCGCGAGATTAGGAGGTTAGCTCGCTTTTCGCGGCTCTCTGCAGCTTTTTTCTCTCTTCTATCCGGCAGCGCAGACACACACACACGCTGCTTTGAATTATTCGCCGCGCCCATTTCGTGATTTACGACGAGGATGGGACTGTATGCTCGATTCGATGCTTGCGTTTGCAAGTTTTTTCAAGCCCTGTGTGTCTTGACTTTCTTTTGTTTTCTAATCTCGGTCGTGATGAATTTATTGGTTTTTTCATCCGGGAGAGTTTATTAGATTGTCAGAAAGAGCGTGAATTGTGGCGGGAGAGCTTTGAAGCTCGTGCTTGCAAGTGACTGTGAAATACGCGATGCATTAAACATCGTCCATCGGCTGGGATATGTTTTATTCAGCATCTGTATTGATTGAACGCTGCGCGTCTAGCTTGCGAAATTCATTTGCTAAGATTTTCATGAATACAAACTTCAAATAAACAATAACTCTCGTTACAATTACAAAAGTTTCAACGCACTTTCGAGGTATACCTGTACAAATTAAATCGCAAACTTCTCGAAATCGCTCAATAAAACAAGCACAGGGTGTGAGGATCATCCGAGGAGAAAAGTTTGTCTCCCCCGAACGAACGTGTATACATTAGTTAGTGGTTCATTATGCATTAATATACCCGCTGTGTATATGTATATATAACTGTAGCATCTCGTGTCGCGAAAGCTCTCTCGACTGGAAGTCCCTCTTGCGAAATTCGAAATTATAAGACTTAATCCGAGATGAAAATCAAGCCGCTACTCCTCCGTGTGTCAAGTGGAATTCCGCTCTAAGCAATTTAATCAAGGTAGAAATGAATATTTCCTTCGTCGACGAAAGGGAGCAGCCGCGGGATACTGTAACTGGAATCGCATTATGGCAAAAGGTAGACGAGCTCCAGAGCCGAGTTTAGTGATCGATAATAATAATTTCAGTGATGCCCTGCCACATTATACGAGAAGATGGTATTGATATTCGAGCTTTAATGAAATTTCGGAGGATATTACTACTATATTAGCTGTAATAGAACTTATACTTGGTCGTCTCTATTTAAAACCATAATTATTACACGTATATAACTTTGGCCAACGACTGTCGTCGCGAGGCTCTCGAAATATTTACAGCTTTGACCAACCTAGTCCTCCCGGCGACGCTAATGAAAATAATTAATCAACCTCTCGTCCGTATATATACATGTACCTATACGCACGCAACCGAAGTAAACGCCTCATCCGAAGATCGAGGACTTCCGTCGTGACTTCGCAAATATAGCACGCGCAATAAATTGCAATTTTTTTTTCTCTACCTCCCTAATTCTTCTCCTAGCAGTACTGCCTAGAGTTTAGAACGGACGCACAATTAACACTGCAGAGTCGTAAACACAACGACTGCAAATACACCCGAGACACGGCGAAGAAGTCCGGCGCCTTCATTTTTAGAGCGCGTTCCTTATAAAAAAAACTCTCCCTCTCTTTAATTCGCCGCAATTAAACCGCTAGTTTACGAGCGCACGCGTATGTCGCGGCGGCGATTTCGGGACGAACATCACACAGTAGTTTTACAGAGCTTTCATGATGTATAACGTCGCGGGAATTCCGCTGGCGGCTTTCAATGAGCGACGTGATTCGCGCTCGTAAAGGGCCATTGTGTGCGCGAGTTGCTCCATTTTTATTGCGAGTTTAATTAGAAACGTCGCGGGCTATATATATACCGCGACGCGATATTTATTCCCGCGGCGCGTGGATAGTTCTTGATTGTACAGCTGCTGCAATTTGTATGCTAATTAGAAGCAAATTGTTGTTGTTGTCGTCGCGGTGTGTCGTGTTTTTACAGAGGAGATGTATGTATAACGACGACGACTGCAGCATCGATGTGTTTGATGAAATTTTCCGAGAGAAAATTTTTCGATTCGCCGAGGGCGAAATTCTCCGGAAAAGCCGCTGACTCGAGCGAGAGGAATAAAAAGGACGTAGTAGTCTGTGCAGCTCTTGCAGAAGAGTTTCGAGTTTTAGTCGTCTTCCACGTCGTCGTCGTCGTCTCGTCGTATTTCCGCTAAGTCCTACAGACTTTTCTCTCTCTATGTGTGTGTGTATTATATATCTCGCAGTGTATACCTAGACTACACTCCGAAGAAGATGAAGAATAGGTGGGAGGGGATTTCCTGGGGTCTTCTCTCCTTCTCGCTATACATATAATACAGGACAGGGGCAATTCTTTTGTGAAGCCGAGAAAGCTGCTGCTGCCATCGTTAAAATTAAATATCGATTTCACTTTCAGCGGAGCTGCTGCTGCAGTCAAATTAGAGGAGAAAGCGAAAGCTGAAAAGAATTCTTTTCTCGGAGTATAATGGCCCGAGAGAGAGCTTTTCCTCGAGTACGACTCTAAATGGGAAGAAGAAGCTAAGCTGCTTCTCTGATGCCGTCGACGCTGTATTGTTCAAAAGTTCGCCGGTTTTTCCTTTTTTCTTATATTTTATATATATAAGCGAGAGAGGACGTCGACTTTTTAAGTTTGCTTTTCCAGATTTGACTTATTTAATTCCACGAAAAGCACGGCGAGCTTTTTATTCTCTTCTCCCCGGGATATGAGAATAAAGTTTGTCGGGTAAATAAAAGATTTATATGACGTGACGTGGAGAGCTATAGTGTACATATATGTTATATAGCGCGCATACATTCGAGAGCGAGAGCTTGAAACGCAAATAAATGAATTACAGCTGATGTATGTCGCTGTTTATTTTTCACATTTTGGTACACGAAAATCATCGTGATTTTAAGCTTCTATTTATTTATCTCTCGTTTTATCATTATTTCAATGCAATATAATATGCACAACTCGCGTGTACAAAAGCAAACAGCTTTTATATTTACCAACGAGAGTCCCTTTACAAAAACACATTAATTAAAACTTTCCTTGGGCGCAGCTCAACTCGACGAAGCATCATTGTCGTCTCTCGATGCCAGACACGTCCAATAGCTTATTGTGCATTGATTTCATAAACCGCGGAAATCCTTTGAAAGGCGCAAAACGCCAGTAGCTCGGCTTAGCGCTATCCTCGGCTTTAATAAACCAAAGATCCGGACCCTCTTGGCGAAACTTTCTCGTCAGTTTCTTCGGAAAAACGGAGAGAGAGGAGATGAGGCTTTATCCTTCCGAGTAGAAGTTGTACTGGGGGGGAGGGAAAAAGCCCTTGAGGCTACATGCGGACGAAATTAATAAACAATGACTAGGCACTTTATTAGAGAAATGCAGGAGGGATTGAGCTGCTACTGCTGCGCGAGCTTTCGTCTGAGTTTTGTAAGACTGTGCTTTTCAGAGTTGTGTGGCGAGTTATTAATTCGATAGTTTTGAGGGATTTTTTAAAAGAAATATAAGTATTCACTGTACTTATAAATTAAACTTTCAATATTGTTTTTGCAAAGGGAAATTATCAGATCGGAACAATATAATCACTCATTCAATAATAATACTAAAATACGATCGAGAAACTTTCCATTTTCCCATCCATTAACTCTACCAGTTTTTCACCTTCGAAATACCCGAACACTACATTTGCATCTCTACAATACTACAACCCATCATAAAATTCCCACCGATAAAAAGCTCTCACAAAAGCGCAGCAGCAACCCCATCCCAACGCAGCGAAACGGCCATGCACATTACATCGCCATTCAAAATTTTCCATCCTCTCGCCTCCGTGGAAAATTTTTGCGCCCGAAAGTATCCACTGCTCTCGCAATATCCGAATATAAGCTACCTCCCGCAGGCTACGAATCGAAACTTTTTCCGGGCACGAGAGAGAAAGTCAAGGCCGCCTGGAAAATTATTGACGGTTCGTGGGCGCGTTAATAATTTAAAAACGTTCGCAACTCGATCGGAAAAATTTGTTTCGTCGGGACGTTTTGGATTTTCGGAAGGTGTGTGTACTGGAATATTTTTGTTTTAGGTGTACACGAATTTACTCATTATAATATAAATCATAACGGAAATAATCAACGATATATCGAAAAACACAAACGAGCAGCATCAGAAATTGCAAATATAACCGGGATAAAACAAACCGCAGAGAGGGAGAACATTATTTCTCTCGCAAAATCATACTAATTGAACGCAAAAGTGTACAATTATAAACGCAACGGAATGAAAACACGGTATACGCAATTTTATGAAAAGCTCGTCGAACAAACAAATGAACGAGTCGACAACAACGAAATTACTGGTACACAGAAATAAATTGAAAATCGAGCGCGACAAGAGTGTAAAAATTTCTATACCTTCGTATATACGAAAAAAAGAAGGACACATAAGAGAGAGACCGGCAGCAGTCGTAGCTCCGGAAGTGGCTATTCAGATAGGCGAAGGTCGTTTCAACCCGATAGGCGATATCCGAACGAATCTCGTTTTCGAGGAATTGCAATGACTGCTCCACGCAAGTGTGCAACGCAAGGCTATACTATGGCTCTTTCTTTTTCCCGCGAGCGCCTGGGGTAATAAAATTCTCTCTATCGCGCAACGAAATTACGGGGGATTTCATCGAAGGATGAAGGCGGTGCACGCTGGCGATCTTTCTCTGATTTTTCATCTTTTGCGGAGAGTAAAAAGATGTAATCAAACGATGGGGGCGTTTCGTGTGCCTCGTGGAAATGAGATCGATTTTATCTAGATCGCTTTGTCTCTCGTAGCTTATGAAAGAATTACAATTTTCAAAAAAAACTTCCGAATATGACAGCTGAACGTCAGGACCAAATTCCACTCAAATCAACTCTGCTGCTGTCCACTACCCATCACTTCTAACCATATATCGATCCCTTCCCCCATCCATCCATCCATCCATCCATCCCTCGGCAAAGGAAGATATCACCCTCGCAGTGAAAAACTTTTTTCCTCTCGCGAAGCCTCCCATGACACGCGCATTTTTTTCCTCCTCCTCGACTCGGCGTATATAATAAAAAAATCCAGTTACCGGCTCTCTGGCTATCGACATACCTGTCGCCGGCAATCAGAGCTGCCGCCTGGACTTATATACGCGCGCAATATGTAACTGTCGCGTTTTTTTCTGCCACGCAAGCTTCTTCTTCGAATAAATGGATTATGTAGAAGCGTCGAGAGGAGCGAAGGTTTCTTTTCTTTCTTTTTTTTGTGGAATTCGCGGACGAGAGATGACGACGCACGTTTAATTTGCAGTCGAATTAGAGGATTTTTTTTAACTTTTTTTATAAATTTATTCGATTTATTGCAGCAGGTTAAATGGAGTTACACGTGCGGAATTTCATTATGTCTCGTAGAGCGGAAACGTTGTTAAAATGCGGCATTTCAAAAAATTGAATAAGCAAAGTTTTTTAAAATAAAATGAACAGACTTCCAAAGCCCATCGTCAGCTCATTCCACTCGCATTTTCCCGTACCAGCTTTCATCGAATACCAGGCCTCCGATACAGGCAAAAGCTCATAAAAATCGCACGACGAAGCCTCTATACAACTGTCCTCGAAAATTCACGCCGCACAGAGCCGTAAAAAGCTCTCGCGCTTCCCGGCTTATATACGACGACGGCGTATAGTAGCGCAGAAGAATCGCGAGAGGCCATAAGTGGTGGCATCGCGTGAATATATGTATACAGGGAAAATCAATTCCCGCCCGAGGGCTTTTAATCTACGTGTCGCCCTTTCATTTCCTGGCTTTATATCCGAAAAAAATACGAAATGAAAATATACGCGGTGTAGCTAGTATAGTCCTTTCTCTTCGGCTGTGATTACCCTTTGAGTAGAGGAGAGACAGAAAGAGACAGAAGAAAGGAAATTGTAGACGTGATTTATATCGGGACGGTTTAAAAGAGTATTTGAGGGAGAAACGAGACAATTTCGCATCGGCCTGATGCAGAAATAATTTGTTTGCTGCTGCGGATGTGCTTTATGAGTATTGAAAATCCGTTTGCTGTGGAAAATGTGCGGTATTAATACGCGTAATGGCATATCGTTAAAATTTAACCGAATTAATTATAACAGCCGTGTATCTGTGTTAAAAAAAATAAAACTAAAATTCACCGCAGACAGGCGTATCGATAACGAAAACACTGCCGCGAAATCAAATACCCGTTTACGAAAACAAAAACAGTTGGAGAAGGGAGGATATATCCCTAATCCACGCAGTCGCTCGATTAGAGAGCGAATCAGCGCGACATAAAGGAAGACGTGACCGACCGGACAAATGCGCGGGAAAATCCGAGCCATTACCATCCAATATAATTTATACGCCCAAGTTGGACATCGAAGAGGAGGAGTTCGGTAATTGGATGCTCTCGCGGAATTTTCTTTTATATTTCAGTGAGGTCCTGTGAATATTGAATTCCGGAATATGAACATTCGATCAGTTTTTAAGAGGAAATTAGCTGTGGAATACATGAGGCTGTATTCAAAGGAGAGCTATTAGCTGTTGGGAAGTAATTGGCTCGTTAATAACTCTCGTTGATGAAAAATTCTACAAGACCGCACGTTATGAGAGAGAAATAAAAGACTCATCCTACCAAGCCTTTGTTTCTAAACCCCAGACTAAACACATAAACCCCGGAAATAGTGTACTCTCTTTCCGTCCAAGCTAATAAAACGCCACCACAGCGTCTGCTCTCCTTAAATCAGCCCCGAATGCACACTCGAAAAAGAAAGAACGTTCTCCAGTAGAGCGAAAACCTGTTGCAAGAATCCGAAAGTTGCGGGCTCTGCGTACATCGTAAAGCAACTATACACACTGCGCGACGATTCATGAGAGGGTAGAAAGGGAGAGAGAGAGACGCACTAGGGGTGACACGCGTGGTTTGGCCCGTTAAGCCCGAGTATTATCGTACGTCAGGCCAAACGAGTCTCGACGTGCGGAGGAGGAAGAGACCACCGCTGCTGTTACTGTTAGTTCGAGGGGTGTCACGCGTCTCTGGGTTGCTACTGTTTTTCCGGCGAGAATTTCACTGATCCGACACACACCGAGGCTACTGCTATATAGTAGTGTACGCCGACTAATGGGCTACACGCGCCGGAAGATCCTTACGCGAGTATTGTTTGTCGAGGGGTGCGTACTGGTGGTTTTCGTCTTTCTTTATGGCGGCGCTTGCGGTAAGCTGTTTGAGATGTGGGGAAGAGCTATTGGGAATTGAGCGATTTTGCAAATATTGTTTTTGAATTCCTTTGATATTATATCAATCATATAAGAAATTTCAATAAACCTTTTCATGTGTGTCCAACTTGAAACTTTATTTCGTATAACTCATCGGTTAAATTTTTGAAGGTAGGAATTTGTGTGCGTCAAACAACGAACTTAATAGTTAGGTATGATTACTGTAATTGTTATTCAACAAAGGCACATCAGAATACGTATATAATTCAACCATATAATAGCAGACGTGAATTATCATCACAGAGCAAGAATCAATGTATCATCACCTCGCCTATAGACACCGCGCTATTATATCTCGACAAACAATACACACCCACACCGACAACAAGCAGTATAGAGACACAGCTTCCAACGCCCCGGTATCATCAACGACAGCAACAGCAGCAGCTTCACACCTCCCCCTAAAACACAACAACGCAAACGTGCCAACGGAAACACACGCGAGCTCACGCTCGGCTGCATAATTATTCCCTCGTTCGCGAACGAAATCCAGCCTCGGGCGATGTAGCGACATCAACACCGTAGCACCTCTTCTTCTCACCTAAAAATCATTTCCCCCCTCCATTTACGAGAGAGAGAAAAAAGCTTCTGCGGGTCAAGCAGCAGCAAAGCTTTAATCCGCACTTTCCGTCCTTAAGCCGGGGCCAATCCATTGAGGGTTTTACTCGGACCCGCAGCAGCAGCAGCAGCCTTTTCGCGAAAGCTCTGCCATCCATTTTTCACGAAGCCACCCCACCAAGACTGCGTCTGCTCCTGTCAGCAGAGGGAGAAAAAGACTGGGCTGCTTGTGACACGCTAGATGGAATCGTGAGAAATTGTGGAGAGAGAAGTGAAGCTCATTATCGATTGAAACATAGTTTGCTGTATAAGGACTCTGAAGTGCTTTTATACTTTTTCGTGTTGTGTGTGAAATAAGTAACGAGCTTTTATGGCAGATAAATATTTTGTGAAAAGCTCCTTCTGAATTATTATCTTCAATTAAGGTCAATGCCAGATGACGTTTATTATTGTGTGCATCGATGCAAAATCGTAATGAGCTATCGAAATTTCATTAATCCCCAACAAACTATAGCGCCATTAACGTCGAGCTCCGCATTTATACTCGAGTCTCCCTCGCCACCTATACGAAATTAAAAACTGCTTTCTGGCACGGTTCCGAAAAGCGAAGCTTTGCAAAATTCCACATCGATTCTCAGCTCTGCTGCACACACACACACATTCGCGTGTGAATAAAGCTCGCGCGTGCAGTAGCAGCAGCAGCGCCGGCTCTAATTAAGGCTATAAAGCAGCGCTAACGAGTGTTTCTAAGCAATTAATTTGCCGTCGACTGCAAAACTGCATCGTCCCCCGAACTTGGGCCATTTGGCCTGCGTCCGAAATAGGGAGTCTGCTGCTGCTGCTGCAGTCGGCGCAAACTGTCCCCTCCGCGACTCGATGGGCTAAATCTTCGTTGTTGAAAACTAGTCGCGTCGCGCAACCGTCGTCTAATCTGCCTTAATCGTCGAACAATGAGCTTACTTTGCACTGTGTCTGCAAAGAGATGACTTTGTGATGGCAGTAGCGTCTTCCAGTTGAAGCCAAATGTGTTTGAGGATCGAGTTCGTTAATGGAGACTGGAGAACTCGAGATGCTCCTGTGCTATACGGACTGAGTGGAAAGACGAGATGGAGTTTGGTATAATTTTCCTCTGATGAGTAATCGAAGCTAATCAGAAGACAATCATCACAGAATATAATAGTCCAGATCCAACAATGCAACTGTAGTCAATACCCTATTCGTCAACTCCAGCATTCACTCGTCCAGTCCCAAGAAGAACAATCGAAACAATTACTCGACTCCACATATTGACGACAGAGAAGGATGCGCCCGTTTCAAAATAACGAAAGCTGTCGATCTCCCGGACAAAGAGGGATGAACCGGCTGTTCACCGAAAGCGCTCTATGCTGAAAGAGAAAGAACCCGGTACATATACACACAACAGATATTGAGTGAACGAGAGGTATGTGCTCTGACCACACACGCCGAGGCTTGATTAAGCATCCAGTGACCGCGGCCCGTGTACCAATATGTCACATACTCGAGCGTCCATCTCTCAAGCATTAGGCTTTTTTTCCCTCTATCTCTTTCTCTCGAGTCAGTATATGCATCCGCGACGGATGGCAAATAGCTTGGGAAGGAGGAAACGAATCTGTGATATGCTGGTCTAAGCAAAAACTGAAGAGCTGATGAGGGGGATATTGCGCTCTACTGCTGAAAGAGATGTGTATACATGCAGGAGGGGTTTAACGGATATTCCGCGAATGATGGAACCGTGCTTATTTGCGCTGTAAGCATTCTGCTCTGACAAATTTAACAACAATGCAAGGTTTCATTGCATCAGGATATGTACGAGGATTTCAAAGGATGATCAGAACCAATAGTTTGAGAAAATACTTCATTTGGATCATTATCGACTGAAACAAAGGGAAGCAAAACAATCCCACCAACATTCAATAAGTGCACACGTTCAAACGCGCTACTCAGCGAAGCCAGTTTGCCACAAGCATCAGCCAATACTATCTCTCTCTCTCTCTCTTCTCTCGAGAATCCCATTCTCTATCGTACCGCGCAACTCCCTTTAATTTAGCGCTACACTACGTCTCTCTGCAGCAGCCGTCCCTTTGCCTCGAGCCACTCGATATAATGCTCGGGTACATGCTGTACGTCTCTCTCCTCTTGTCCCGAGATTGCGTCTCTAATCAGTCGTTCAGTCGAATATCGCCTCTGTGCGCGTCGACTCGTCGAGGCCAATCATACGACGGATCGATGCGCGCAAGCTTCTATGACTATCGACGCCGAAAACCAATACGACACCCGTTTGCGTGTCGTCTACGAGCACGTGTCTATACGTACAAAGTTTGGAGAGGTGTATTTTTCGTTGGATTCAATTACAGAGTTTCGAATTAATTTAGGGGCTGATGATTGTCATCGTGAATTAGATCTCGTGATGAAGGGGTTTGGACTTACCCATTAATTTGCGTCAAGATCCGTAATCAACAATTATGGACTCACCTGTAACAGAAAAAAAGGTTCAATTCATTAACTGAACAACGAGTAATATTCAAAAGCCAGTAAAAAGAAGTTGAATCGATCAGCACAGCTCGTCTATACCCCAACCATCAACCGGTCATATGAGTCGAGTGAGCGTAGAGACGTGCGACGAATCTCGCCCTGCGACGTCCATCAGCGGAAGTAGCCAAACCGAGTTCTCGCATAGGTCTGTTTGCAGCAGTACATTCACCACCACAATACCGACTCGATGATTGGTCCCGACACGTACGAGCTAGCACATCTCCCCTTTGAATATCTCTCCAACCCTTGACGCGCATTGATAATGACGTTTGACCTTAATAAAGGGGTGGAGAGAGAAAGGATGGACGGCTGCTGCTGCTGCAACTCACGTACGCGTATTAATGATCTGTCGGTGTAGGGAGAGGTATAGTCTGGTCTGCGGTTGTGTGCTGAATGGGTCTTGTTCGAGAGCTTTCGAGCTCGAGCTTTTAGGATCCGTGCGCGGGGTTTAAAGTCGATTGGCAGGTATTCGCGCTCGTCGGTTCTATGTAGTTCAGTTCACGCCCGCTGAATGGCTTTGTATCGACGGTAATGTGGGCAGTTTGTATAGCAGTGAGAGCTGCCGGCAACGATTGATCGATATATGCAGCCATTACAAGATTACATGATGAGTTGACTGTCTGCCTTTCGGATTGGCCTTCGTTTGACGATAATAAATTTTATGTTCTATGCAACGTCACATATTTCACCGTCTGTACAGAATGCCTTCAAAATCAGCCGGTCGATCGCAAAATTGCGCATTTCCAACGTCTCCACCGTGAAAATTCGAGGCTCTTTCACTCCACTCGATCCTTCAAAAGAAGTATAGCGACGTCCTTCGCCTGAGGCGACGACGACGAGTCTTCCTTATACCAGCGTCAATGGGCGGTGAGTCGAAGAAAAGGTGCGATAGAAAGCCGATCGGAAAGTTTCGCGCTATTCTTGGCTATTTCGCGCTTCGGTATACATATATAGAGAGAGAGGATGAAAGAGCCAGGCGCACGATTTATTCAGCTCGCGGCTAGAGTCGGGCTCTTTGACTTTGAGCGAGAAGGATTCTCTTCTTTCGGGGGAAGGTTTTTTATTCTCTCGTTTTGGGCGCGAAGCTTTCGCGGCGTAATTGACTTGCGCAGTTAAGGTTTTTTTCTTTTCGAGCAAGTTGAGAAAGTTCATTTGCTAATGCAGATGCTATGTTTAGTTCTTCAACAAAAAAAAAACTAGCGAGATTCATGCTCTACTTTATATTTAGGATTTCGAGGTTAGCAGCTTGGGATAAAATCGTTTAAAGTTCGAACTTTCTTAATTCCATAATTTTTTCGATATTTTAAAAGTTAAATGTTGGATTTCTGCGTAAATCTATAGTTATAATTTAGAAATATGTACCGTTAATTTATAGTTTTAATTATAGCGGGAAATTCCCCAAGAGTAGATGCCCTGCCGAGTTCGTCGTCGAACTTGGTAGCGCGTCTAATTTTTTTATGATTATAAGCCTCTCGGAAACGCGGCGGGTTTATTGCCTGTGCAGTGACTACGTGCGACAAACATGGCAATCAAGGATTAGCGAGAGACGCGCACTCCGCAGAGTGCGTACCAGATGATGCCCAGGTGAGCGGCAGCGGCGGCGGGGGCCATAAACGGAGGGTCAGCCAGCCTACACCTCGACCGCGTTGTCTTATACCTGGGTATCGGCATCTCTCGCTGTCAGCCGCGTCTCCGAGAGATAGTAATGCCCTCAGCGGAGAGCAGTAGCCAGTCTAAGTCCGACACAGAGTTCGAGCAGTAGTGAAGCTCTCGACTGTCCCGCTCGTCGTATACTTTATATATATTCTTTTTTGAATAAATTCATTACTATTGCAAACTTACAACTCTGTGTGTTGATTATTTATCACGCAGATAAATAAATCATTAACATTAAACAATAAAAATTACTATGCATCAGTCGTGTAAATCAGTTTCCAAGACTCATCTCTCGGTGGATAAAATAATTATTGAAAATCAATCTAAGTTTATGTAGACTATAAAGTCAAAGTCAAAGTGTCGAGTGAATTAAAAAAAGCTGGCTATGGCCAAGAACAATAAGAAAAGTCATACCTCAGTCTGGTACATCTTAAAGTAAGTGTTTAAGCAGTTATAGTATGAGCGGCACAAGCAGTATGCCCAACAAAAGACAATTTTGGCACAGGCGAGATACCGCTATATGTGCACTGGGCTCGCAGGTAGTGATAATGGGAAATAGAAAAGCGTCCATGCGCCACCTATCTTTGCTGTTCAGAAACACAGAGAGTTTAAACGGTTGGGAAGGGCCAGTCAAAAACTGATTTCTTTTGATATATCGCGGTCTAATACATGTGTACGCGCAAATCAAAATTAAATTTAGATTATGTTACTCAACGGGTTTAATACAAGTTTTTGGTGAGGTTAGGAATTGATGCATTCGTAGAGATTGAGCGCGAAAACGAACAGCCCATAGAGAATGAATAAAACGATTACCATTTCTCTTTAGAGTAGGATTAGACATTCCTATTTCAGCTTTACATTTCCTTCACTAGTTTTTGAAAAAGATTGAACTTCTAAATCCTCAGGAAACTTGAAATATACAAAAACTTAATAATTATAATTTAGGTATAGATGATGAAGTCCGATAATATTCTTGATCTGCAACTCCAAAGAAACCAAATCAAAATTACCACAACAAAGAGCGTGTCTGGCAGGATTTTTATTTAAATAATTCCCGTCACTCTATCCCAACTTAGCCTCTGAGAGAAGTTTAAGACGCTGCACTACTGCTGGTATATACCCGAGGCGGCTCAAGCTTCTGGGAAATAAAGGGCGAAGGAGCAGGTTATAAAGTATTTAAAGGTGGAAGCGCCTCCGCGCGTTGGAAGATTGATCGGCGCACTTAGCCGGCGTCTCGTTGATCATCGTCACTCGTGATATTTTATTAATTGCTCCTCGGCTGCGAATTAAACTTTCATTCTCTTAGACTCTGCTCCATTAATATCCTCGTCTCCGATTTTTTCCACCCCAAGAATCTCTCCTTAATTACAAAACACAAAATTGAGCCAAACTCCGTGTCATATCCGCAACAGCGCAGAGGAAGTCGAAACAGCGAGAGATAGAGAGAGAGAGAGAGAGAGAGAGAGAGAGAGAGAGAGAGAGAGAAAGAGAAAGGAGGACAGAAGCTAGGGTGTCTCTAATTGGTCCCATCTAGGAGGCGCGTCTCAAAGGCAAGTTTCCGGGCACCGTACGTCACTTGTGTACCGTTACGTATATAACAAGTTTCAGCAGCAGCAGCAGCCCTCTGTACTGTTCTCCGGCAATCCTACGGCCCACTAAGAACCCTTTCCGCTCTCTCGCCTACTTCGCGCGCTCCGTTTTCTCGTTTTTCCTCACTTCGCTGTGCTGCTCGTCAACCCCCTTGGCTGGCCTCTTTTCGCGGAGCCACGATTTTCTTCTTGTGTCTTTCTTTCTCTCGAGGCTCTTGCGGCCGCCTTCTTTCTCTTGGCTGAGCGCGTCGCCTGATTATAAGGCGGTTATTTCTGTCCGATTGAGCTTCTTTGAGGAGACCCTGGACTGACGATGCAGAGACGAGGAGAATCGTTGCTGTATTTTTTTTTTCTTATTTTTGTGAAAATCGAATTTCCCGGCTTTATACTCGAATATGCAAATTGGAAGGCCTTCGTGAGAACCGCAACTACGTTTCCGAAATTAGATGCAACGCTCGTTCAGCCAAGTGGTCCTTCTCTATCTCTCTCTCCACTTTACAATGACATAACGAAGTTACACGTTCTCACACCCCGAATTCTCTCTCCCTCTCGAAAGTTCGATAAAGTTTCCTCTCGAAATATCGATTGACTCGAGCATATTTTTCAATAAAAGCTCAGAGACTAGGTCAAATACGATAGCACGTTATCATCAGCCATCCATGACGCTGCAATTCACTGTGTTCGACAGGGGAGTGAGAGAGAGAGAGAGTTACAGCTCAACTCTCGAAGACTCAAAACCCGGAAACACCATGTCCAATTAGTAGCTGCAGACTGCTCGTAATCTTAGCTCTCTATCTGCAGCCTCTCTGTGTACGCGTACGTCTGTCTTCGTCTCCTCTCGCTCTCTCTCGACTATATACTGCTGGAACTTTAATGAAATTCTAGTTTCGAGCATTCGTCTCTTGATTAAAACTTCAACGCCTCGTTGCCACGATAGTTGCGTCTGCTACTACTAGTACTACTACGTTTTGACGTCGTAAAGTCAACCGGACGAGATATTCAATTTTCCTTCGTTTTCCGAATGACATCTGAAATTCAAAACAGTCTTACAGCGCCATCGCGATATAACAATTTGCTCTCCCCCAAGAGAGAGAGAGAGAGAGAGAGAAAAATGTAAATCCAACCACCACAACAAATTTCCAGCCGAGAAATAGTCTCTCTCGCTCTATCTTCTCGGGAAAATCCGGCGCATCCGGGTCGTATATATAAATTCGCGGCCAGTACACAATTTCACCCCCCGTCATATCCCGTATAATTCCGCCCTCGGTATAAGCCCTGGCGTAGATTCAATGACGGCCGTCGAGGTAAAAATGATATAGATGGCCGCCGCGCGCGCTCGTAGAATTTTCACGCGCACAGCACACAGCTCTCCTGGATTATAGGAAGGAAACGTCGATACCTGTATGGCCGATAACCGGCGACGACTACGCCGACGACGTCTCCTTTCCTGGATAAAGTTCTAGACTGCTTCGTCGGGTTGGTCTTATACACCCTCTTCCTCCGTTTGATGAACAATTTAGAAGACGAATGTAAAGAAGCTTTTTTACTCCCAGTATAATTATTTCAATTTTTCCTTTTCTTCTTACGAATTTTATAAGGGGGTCTTGAACAACCCCTTTTTTATGCACCACTTCCTCGTAATGCATTAACTTTTCGCCGCGTCAGCTCGTTCCCTTTAATTTTTCCGCACTTCCTCTCTCACGCGAACTAGCTTTTATTCGAATTACTCTTACACACTATGGCCGTTCCTACTAGAGCGACACACTCGTTTTATTTCGTCGGCCCTTTGTCTCTCTCTCTCTCTCTTTTTATGAAAACCCTAAAAAATTTTACGCCCGCAAGACGTTCAGCTGTTTTTTACGGGTCTGAGCCGTCTCTTCTCTCTCGCTTCAAATTTTCCCGTAATTCGTCGACGAACGTCCCTGTAAAACGTGCCTCGTAAAATTACATCGCGTTCAAAATTTCACACCGGCAAAATTCCGTGTGTGGTATATAAAGACTCGGAAAGCCAAGTGGGTTAGTGTCCTACAAACCCATTTATTATCTTCTCTCACACACATACACGTCGCGAGAGCAATTTATTTAAACATCAACAATGCGCACGCGGCAAAAGTAGTCTGTGAACTTTTTCTCGGCTTGGATTCTTTGAAAATTCAAGGCGCACGACCATCGTTGTCTCGTCCTCACGTCGGACGGAAGAAGGAGGAGGCGTCGGGCTGCGAGAATCGCATTCCGAGTTTTCGTCAAAATTAAGAAGGGCTGCTTGGAATTTCAGATATATAAAGTCGACGCAGATTATATTCTTCGCTTCCTACTCTGTATTTTCCTTTTTTTTTCTCACACGGATTGTGAAAGTTCGCGGATGGATTACTAATTTCTAACCCAATCATTATTTCTATTCGCAGCTAATCAAACGTACGGCTCTTAACATCTTCGTCGTGATGCGCGGGAAACCGAGTAAGGTAGTAAAAGGGAGATCTTCGCGTCGGTCTATTAGGTCGATGAGGAGACAAGCCACTCCAATCCATTAGAGCCACCGTCGGTGGTCTCTTTCTCTCAAAGCGATCGTCTAAAAGAGGAGTGACACACTAGCTGTACACAGTCTATTGCTTCTGGTGATTTATGCGTATGTATGAAGACGCGCAAAAGAGACGTAATTTGGGGGACAATTCCGGTCATGAAAAATTAAGCGGGGGGCGGAAGCTTACTGTAGTGGTGGTGGCCGGTGTGTACAAATCAAGATAATGGCTGATATTTCACAGCTAATGCAGCACACACAAGCCGGCGCCGTACGGAATTCTATAGGTCCCTCGGGGATTTAGCCGCGTGTGGCTGTATATGTGTTATATGTTGTGTGGGTTTGCGCGACTGGACTGGACCGTCATCTGTATCAATACGTGGAAGACGGACTGCCTCCGAGTTATATTCTTATTTGGTGTGGGAGTAATTTTAAGATGGTATTTTGGCGAGCTTTCTGGAATACCGATGAGATAATATGTGTAGTATATATGAGCAATAAATTCTTATTTACTATAGGAAGCACAAGTAAGTGGTCCAAAGTTATATATTTTCAAGGTCGAACCGAAAACAATAATTTTTCCGCTTTTAACTGAGATAGCACCTTTATTTGGTCGATTACGAGCAGCCAAATCAATCTTCAGTCTGGATTGGTCGCAGTAGCTTCGACGAGGGAGTGTAGGAAAGTGATATAGCTTGTGTATATCGTTCCTGGATTTATGAAGCCATGGTATATATCAAGGGGAAGGGAGAAAATCGCTTCTTATTACGATGTGAGTAATGCGCGAGTAGTGAATAAAGGATTTTTATCGCGTGCTTATTGTGATAGCGCGATCGGTTGTGGGATTTGTCGGCGATCGATGCGTCGTTAGATTTCATAATTCAGGAAGCTCTTTAGGTTCCGATTCGATCTCCCTAGTGGATTTTTTCGTGGTCCGATTTCCTGAGAGGTATTAAATTTTTCATCGGTAAACCGAGAACGACTCTTTTTCTCCTATTCTAGTATTTAATCCCTGATTGCAGTTCCGTTTCTAAAAAGCATTTTTCCATCAGGACACCATCTGAGCGCGAAATCAATGCAGCGGAGCATCTCCAGCCGTTGAATACATCGCTAATGCCGGAGCTCGATCGAAGAGTTAATAGCGAGAAAAAGCTTCGCAAGATGACAAAAGCTCGAAGCGAGAAATGGGACGACGACGGTGAGATGAATATATATCGATCTTAGAAAAGCGGGACGTTTCTCTACCTCGTATTGTCGTTATTTGGAGCAGAAAGCTCAGCGGGAACTTACGATTATTATTATTATTATTTGTCGTTATCGGAGACAGAGCTATGGAGAAATTGATAGGTAGCTCTGACGACCCAATTTTCAACGGCGAAAGCGATATATTTGAAATCTTGATCCCTCTAATCAAAGCGATTAATCAGCCGACTGTCAAAGCTTCTCGCACGCACTCGATCAAAAAAAAAAAAAAAATTGGGTCATCGCAAGCTCCGGTGTGTATCTATATATACACGAAGGGCAATCAAGGGGTGGGCAACGGGAATTTTTCGATTTAACGCTCGAGCGACGCGCCTGCGTCTATCAGACTCTCGTTAACTTGGACTCTCGTGTGTGTTGTTTTTTTTTCTTTTGCTCTTTGTTCTTCTTTTGGGAGTCGAGGTGCCGCTGGAGATTCGAGAAAATGCGTGGGTGGAGGAAAAAAAAGGTGCGGAACGGCGAAAGTTCGTCGGGGACGACCTTGTTCCGTATATACGACTTCTTTTTTTCTTCTTATCTATATAGTTGAATGGAGTTTGCCGAGGATTTCGTAAATGAAAATCGATGAGAGCTTTTTTTCTTTACGTGGACGACGAAAGTATCGTATCTACGAAAAATAAAAATCCCAAACAATCGAAGAGAGTCGACGTCGTCGATTCTCTCCCACATGAATACAAAACTTCAGAAAATCGTACACACACACAAGATTTTGACGACAACTGAATATATACACATATACAAGGACAGCTAAACTACCTCGGGAAAAAACGAAAAAAGCTTGGAACATCGATGCACCCCAACAGCACAAACAAACGAGCGCAACAAAAAATAAAAGGATAGGAAGAAACAACGCGCAGTGCACAACACTTGGGAGCTTTTTCAAGGTACACGCGGAGAGCATAAAGCGAGAAAAAGCAAGCACAGGGAGACAAAAAAAAAGGGAGGAAAAATCCCCGAGACGTCGTACACACTCGAGAGCTTCCCTCCTCTGTGCAGTCTGTACGCGACGTCGACGACTATTTCACACGCTCGCCGAATCAATATTGATACGTTATGGCGCGCGCGCAGACGACAGGCTGCAGTAGCAGCAGCGACAATTTTTCGCGACTCGCTGATATTGATGACCGGAACGCGCGACTGCTGGCTGGCTTTTTTTATAGTTAGGGAGGAGTAGGTGGCTTGTTGTACAGAAATTTCATACGTATGTGTATGTGTGTGTGAGGGAATTATTGCGATAGCGTATCGATGATTTTTTTCGAGAGGGAGAGAAAATATGATGATGGGGGAGGAAAAAAAGGCTTTAAAGCGTTAAAGTTGAACCAGACGATACTCTCTCGGCGCCTTAAGCTGGAAAAATTCCTGCTTGCGAGTTTTATATGCACGAGACTGCTGCGCCAGAGGATAATAATTGGAAAAGTTGGCCCGGATATCTGAGTGTCATATATGATGCATATGAATTCACTGGCGAATGCTGACGCCGTTTTTATCGCTTTATGAGATCGAAGCTCTCTTCCCAACGACTCTTTTCGGAACTCGGTCTCTCGGAAAATATTATAGGAATATAATACTCGACACCTCGCGATCGTAACGAACTTGGCGAGAGAGAAGGGCAGAATATTCTCTCTTTATTCTCTCCTTTATGAAAAAACAAAGAGTGGGCGTATAGTATAACCCTCGCCATATCGATAGGCCGTTATCACGGCGACGCAGTAAACACAGGAATATTCTCCGGGTCCTCTCGAAAGCTCCCTCCATCCCCCTTCTCCTCTCTCTCTCTCTCTACACCATTCGTTTTCCCGAGAGGATTACCGGAGCCGCTGCAGCGAAAAATATTTAACGGCCAGTTGCAGTATGCCAGAGAGAGAGGGGGGGGAGAGAGAGAAATTAGAAATTCTAACGAAGATTAAGGCGAGAAAGCTCCTGTGGACTGCAGAAGCTTGAGATCTATGCAAATCGGAAAGAAAAAGCTGCTGCTGCGAGTACGGTTAAGGGTTGGAAGTGAGAGTGTGTGTATCTGGAGTATGCTTGGAATGTTTTTGTTTTAGAATATAATGGATTATTTATTTGTTATTTTAACTATTGTTACTGTTTACCATTTAGTTTATAAACTGATACAAAATCGTTAATCCGCATACGGTCTATAAACAATTCAATGCAGTCACATCCATAAACATCACTGCATACACCTGACCCCTTAAAATTCCCTCTCATATATAGATCTTCATAAAGCAAGATCGAATCGGCCTCCACAGAACTTCTCTCTCGCTCTCCGTATTTACGTATTCCCCCGTATAATCTACGGGACTGCATGCATGATTCCACCCTTGCCACATATACCAGACATCTATCTCTATCTCCAGCATATATATACAGACACACAGGCATGACATAGGCCCCCGAGGCAGAAATTCAGCAATTTCGCGGAGACATCCTTCCCCCACCCCAAATAGTGTCTCAGGGGCTAATGAAAACGGAAGTGCATTGAATAATCATTTCAATCTAGCGACAAATTTCCAAGTCGCGCTCTTCCCTGATTTATTCAGCGAGAGACTTAAGTTTCCGCGCGATGTATGTATGCGTATATGTGTAGATATAACAGGAAGAACGAGCTGCGAATTGGGGGGCAGTATATATAGTGGAGGGAAATTGAATGAGAGTAATTGGCCGGGAGTTTGTATTGTCTGAATTTATGGAATTTCGTGGGCTTTGCGAGAGACGGATTCACTTTGAAATGTGCCGTGTGTAGGGTAGTTTCTTCGGGGAGTTACTGCTGCTGCTGGCCTCGTTATGATTTAAACTGATAGAACGTACTGCAGAGTCGTTACGGTTTTGGCTGACGGCTTTTGAATGGAATTTCTAAAGCTACTCTCTGCTCGGCTTACTCTCTCTAATTGATTTAGTTTAGTGAATGTCTAATACTGCGTCTATACAGAGAGATTTAAAATTCAAACAAAAACTCAACGCAATATGTCTGACACTAACCATAACCATACTACTTACACCGAACGTTTTTATTTCCCCGAACGCAGACTTCTTTTCGAGTCGAAGAAAACCAACATTTTTTCCCTCCTCAAAACTACATTCAAGCCACATTCCCAAAAACGTTATTACGCAAAACCATTGTGCGCTGCGGCCGAGAGAGCAACACATTCGGCCCTCATTTTTAACGTCGCAAAGAAAAGCTCCCGCAAAAAAGCTCGACTCCAACGCAAACAACCCTCTCGGCTAACCCGACATAAAAAGGAAAATCCAGCCCCGGGAAACCGGACTCCCTTACATTCCCGCCATAAGAGAGAAATTCACCGGCGGCCGAAGCAGCAGCTCATTGTTTGCCTCAGCCGTGTACATCCGCGAAAGACCTTAACGGTCAAAGAAAAGCGTAATTTCCATCGTTCCACGCGGCTCTCCCTTTTTTTTCGACGCCGCTGCTACGATATTTCTACATTAACCGATGTGGCCTCCAGCGCGTACACTCTAATGTGCTCTGGTCATTACAGAGAGATGTAGCTTTATCTCTCGAGCTTTTAGCTTTTTCAATTGTAGAGGTTTTTTTCGAACTTGCTGCAGTGCGCTGCGGATTTTGCGAATGTCCTTCTCGCTTATAATTCTGGCATTTGGAGCGTGAAACATTTGGAAGCGATCCATATGAACTGCATAAATTATGAAATATACAAGGATACTTTTGGAAGAACTTTCCAAGGATAATTAATCATTTTGGGGGTATTCTTCCAGAAGACGACGGGATTCGCTAACAAAATAAAACTGTACATCAAAAGCGAGCTTTTTGTTGAACCAGCTTCCACGTGTTTTCCGAAATTTCGCGTTCTACATTCTCGAGAAATATTGACTACAGCGAGGAAAAAAAATTGCTTCCGTGTTATTCCATGCGCAGCAGCTCATAAATTTTAATCGAATCTTTCCGCATATTTTCTCCCGGACGAACAAGCGTGCATATATTTACGCTTATGCTTTTCTCACCAAAAATATATAACAAGAATAGAGAGAGCAGAGAAGACGCGGAGAATAATTCGATAAAGCGCGGCTCGCCTAATCTTAATCGCCTCAAATTAATTAATTACCTCCCGCTTTAGCCGACAAAGAATCAATTACAGTCGAAAAACTTTGCAGCCGTGGCGTAATCCCGTATTCATAATAAAATTTCACTCTCGCTCGAGATTATTCCAGGAGGGAAGGAAAATCGAATGACAGGGGCCGCAGCAGCAGCAGCAAACAAAAGCCTCGTCGCTTAGCTCGCTCTCTCTCTTCTTCCCTCGTGTTCTTCTCATCGAGTTTCGCACGATTCGTTAGACGTAAGGGGATTTTCGGCGACGAGCTGCAAAAGATGTCGAGCAAATAACGAGTTAGCTGTGTTGCCGGAGGTCGCACTTTCAGCAGTAAGTGATTTGATTTCCCTGATAAAAGTCATCGTCGTCGTCGTCGTCGTCGCTGTTGAGAAAGACTCAAAGGGGAGCATAGCAGCTCCGAAACAAGCGACTCCCGAGAGATGGAGTGAGAGACGAAAGTCATAAAGCGTAGTTGATGCGTCGGGAAATTTCGACGTTTCCAGATGCTCTCCTCTCTCTACGACGAGCGAAGAGTTAAGCGGATATACCGCTGCTTCGCAATGTTTCCAATTAGGAAAATGCTTCTACCGTATTGAAATTTTATCCAAAATCTTCATCAAACAAAGAAGTTTTCGGCAATTCAAGCGGCTCACCATACAGACACCAACGCACTAGCGTGCCTTATCTATAGAGAAGCAGGGGGTCCGCGTTAAATCGTCGCTCGTGACCGTACATACTAAACGCGGCTTTCTCTCTCTCTCTCTCACTCAGCCGCAGAGAGAAAACGTCGCGCATAACCAATTTGACGTATGCAGCGCGTCAAATGAAATTTCCTACGTCCCCTGGATGATTCACGCGGTCGAGATGCACTTAGACGTATATACGTACGTGTATGTGTGTGTGGAGGAATGAAGGGGCTCTACTAAAGATATGCAAATCGTCGCGGAAAATTTTCTAGGGTGCGAGAAAGCACTTTCGAGACGAAGAGGATTTATATACGATCGGAGTAAGCGTTTGTTAATAAAGAGGGGTTATTTAATTTGCATGAACTCGTGTGAGGGTGGGTGTGTTCCACTGTGATCAGGGATGATTCAGCAGACCGGCTGAGAGATGTGGTCAGGGCAATAATGCCGCAATTTGTCGACTGATCGCTGAGGGTTCAGATAAGATATTCATTTAGATGGATGAATATAAATTTTACGAGAAAAGTATACGCATTTGCATCTATGAGATGAAGGGACGTTGTTATTTTCATGCTAATATGCTTCGATCGAGATTAAAAATTCAGGAGAGTATTGTAAAAAAAGGGAAGTCTAGCGTGAAGGAGAAAAAATCATCGGGAATCCATTTGGCAAAGCGTCCAAGCCGTTTAAACGCGAGAGGCGCCATTGGACACACAGCTTCGATCGGGTCCGCTTATTGGTTTAGTCACGGATCGTTTGTTGTGATTGGTCCCTGAGGGGCTGCGCCGGGGCCAAAGTACCCGCGCGTATCGTTTTCGGGAGTGGGATCGAAGCGTTTCGCTGCTTCTTCTTTCCGGGCACACTGGCAAATTTAACGTTCGCAACGCCTACTTCGTTTCACCTTGATTACGATGGCTCTACGCTATCGTAGCTTTAGTCGAGCTGAACCTGCTGCTGTTGGGCTTTCGAGCGTTAAAATGGATACGACGATGATGATGAGTTTGGGTATTATCGATTCATGCAACATGGTACATGCTTTCTAAAGGTCGCACTGGAAGAAGAATGTTGTAGTTATATAACATGTCTTAATAAAAAAAGACTGACGCGTTTCCGATTTAGCAGTTTACATCAAACTTTCAAGTAACGTATACATTCTTCTCCCAGTATAAAACCACCGATTAAAAACTGAAATAAATTTCAACTAACCTTTTCTCGCAGCATGTCCCGCACCCTGCTGGCCTGGTTTCTGCTCCTGTGAAGCTCCAGCTGCAGTTCCAAGCACCTCTCCTGCCAGTTGAGTTCCTCCACCGTGTTGGAGTATCCATCAAAGCTCTTTGAAGAACCAAATCCTTTAGGTTCCTTCACCACCTCCTGTGGCCCAATTCCCGGTAACACATTACTCGTCGTTCCCTTATCACCCAGAAACTGCCTGCTACTTTGGGACTCAGGCTGCTGTCTACCGGTCACCGTTAAGTTCCTCTCGAATGGACTCCTGCTAGCACCGGATGTCCCGGGCTCGAACGGCGAGCGCCCTCTGTTGAAGATCTGCTGCATGTTCTGTATGTCGTGGGCCTTGTTCTCGTAGCTTGTGGGCCCAAAGTCGAGACTACTCAGCTGACCGACGTACTGCCTGCCGTCCACGTACTCCACGTGACCGCTGGGGTCCGATGTGAAGTTGAACGGACTGCACTTGGTTTTGGAGTTGTTACCAGTGCTGCCAGTACTGCCACTACCACTTCCACCACTGTCCTTCAGCTCGACGTAACCCGCGCTCTTAGCTGTCTCGGCGAAGCTCTTATCCTTCTGGAAGATCAGATTGGACACGTTGACGTATGGCGAGTCCCTATAGTGAACCGGACTGTTGGTACTACTGCCGCTGTTGTTGTTTCTGGGCCTTGGTGGTGGGGTGGGACCCTGGCGCCCTCTACGCGGCATCAGTCTGGGACTATCAGGCCCCGGCGGGCCCCGCGACGTTTCGGGGCCCAACGACGAAGGTCCAGAACTGCTGCAGCAGGCATCGTGGTGTCTCGAGCCCAAACGAGGACTGCAAGGAGCCGAGGAGCTCGAGCCCAGTTCCGAGGTCAACCTGGCGATCGGGTCGAGGATCTGCGATAGCCGTCGGGCCGGTGAGCCGCGAATCTCCTCCATCTTCCTTCCCTCGCAGGTATTATCGTCGACGCATCGTCACCACGACACCGCTATTTCTCTCAGTTGCGCAGACACTTTCCTTTCCGGTTCACGTATTCGTGCTGCTGTAGCTACTGGCAACTGCTACTACCGCGATCGAGCCGCATTGCTGCTGCAACAACCGGGATCGAGTCATGGTTTCACTTTCTGCGACCTGTAACAGAGGAAAAAAAGTCGAGCGTTTATCATGTGCGTCTGGTCGTTTTATATATACACAGGGGAGTCGTTGGAAAAATCCGCTAGACTATATATCTATCGATCCGCGAGTGTGGATTTCTCATTAGAGAGATCGGCATTCCATCCGATTACACGCGGCTTTCGCAATATATACGCGAGAGATAGAGACAGTTGTGTGTGCGTATATACGCGCGAGTTTCGCAATCAGTGCTATATACGCGGACACCGTTCACTTTCTCGTTGCTGTGGGTCGGGGGACTGTGGAAAAATGGAGCTTGGAGAATAGAGGTGCGTGCGAGAGACAGTCGAGTGTCGGGTTTGACCTTGAGCAATATTCGTGCGTATATATCGTTTATATGCAACGGGGGAAATTCGAGCAGGGGGGTATTGAGATGATGGAGCGGTTATGTAAATCTGTCGTTGTTTATTGCGGCTATTGTGACGGTGATATATTACGATTGCATTT
Source organism: Cecidostiba fungosa (assembly GCA_900474305.1). Taxonomy (NCBI): domain Eukaryota; kingdom Metazoa; phylum Arthropoda; class Insecta; order Hymenoptera; family Pteromalidae; genus Cecidostiba; species Cecidostiba fungosa. The sequence continues at coordinate 100,156 of UCOJ01000022.1, forward strand.
TTTTAATTGACGATAGGCGTTTCACGCGGTCTGTCAATCACTGCTGGAGTTATTCGAAAGCGATTTATTCGTATTGTATAAATAAGGTTTGAAAATTTTACAAATTTTCTGCTTTTCGAAGTAAAAAAACCCCTTAAAGAGCAACTTTTCAAAAACAGCTCTTCAAAAGAACCCTTATAAAAAATTAATTGCTCTGCGCAAAGAGTCGCCGCGGCGTATTTATTCAAAGACGCGATCAAAGATACTCCCTAGGGTCGGCTGTGTATACAAAAAAAGCTCGGCAAAGGTACTGCCGATAAAAGCTCCTGGACAGCAGAAGGTACCGCTTTGCTGCTGCTGCGACAGAAGGGACGACTTTTCGGCGGACCAGCCGTGTTATATATCAACCGGCTGCCTGCGAGTGTTTGCGCTACTAAATTGAAAGCTGTAACTCTTTGCGCAGCGCTTTTTCTCTCTCTTAGAGCAGCGGAAGGAGGAAGCAAACGAGACAATGCTTCTCGCGAGAGAGAAAAAGAAAGCTCGAGGGTAGTCGCGCGAAAGTTTATTTTAAGCGTTAGGCCGCGCGCAATTACTCGAGGGGAGTGTTTAGCCTCATATTTCGCGAGGGTAGAGAGCAGTACCTACACAGTCAATAATGAAAATCGTCGTCGCGACTGCTGCTGATCTGTCAGAAGCTTGAAAAGACGGCTCAATATTTCTCAAGGGCGTAGTTTAATTAACTCTTGATGAAAAATTTTTTTTTGCGAGAGTTTTACAGGGCGCGCACGCACTTTCTTTGATTCTGAAATTCCATTTTTAGAGAGCACAGGAATATATACCTGCGCTTTAATTAAAACTCTCTCTCTCTCGAGGCGGGTAAAAAGTACACCAGCTATTACAAATGGGAGAGATTGTCCTTTGAACGGGAGCCCAGCAGAGGAAATTAATTGAAGGTTAACAGACTTGCGGCAAACGACGCGATAAAACGCAAAGACTCGAATATGTTTCTACGACTTGCGAATATAAACACAGGAAATTGTCTCATCCAACAAGACGCGAATCAACGATTCAACATGACCGCGGACACCAGTCTACTACTACAGTATAGCACACAAAAGAAAGATGACCACATTGCTATCCGATATACATTTCCAGAGAGAGAGAGAGACGACCGAGTCCACGGGGTTGTTTTCAGGGAAAACAGCAATTACGCGAAACGACGCCGAGCTCTCGCCGGAAATGAATCTTCCTCTCCAGGAATAACATGCCCCGGGCGCGGACACGCGTAGTGTGCTGCCTTTTTTTGCGGCAGCCGCTTTTCATCTTCACGGACTATATCCGTCACGTGGTATTACAGACAAATTGAGAACAAAAAAAAATCCTGGCGATGTTTATTGGGAGAGGTAGATTGTTTTCCTTTGTTTTCTTTTTTAACGTCTAGCTTTGGAGCCTTTAATCTTGAGGTGAAAAGTACAATCTCGTATCTTTGATTATTTCAAAATGAAAAGAGCAAGCGTTTAGTGTATCACTGATGAATAATAAATTCACCCCTTAAATATTTATCCCATACACATACGCGAACGAGACTCCGATCAAGTCCCGCTTAAAATATTCTATCTACGCCCTCCATTCGCGGCCTATTATAATCATCTCATTTCCATCGATTCTTTTATTCAAAAGCTTCGCCGCAGCGGAGATTTGCATTTCACACGTCCGATGGCTGACATCGATAAATCCCCACATATATCAGAGCCGCTACAAATAAGCCTATATAAAATACACGAATAACCAAATCGGCTGCGATAACAAAGCGCATCGTCGTCGCATCATCGGCAACAGCTGACGGTATATATATATAGCATTGGAGCGTAGTCGATATTAGCCTCACTTTCACGCGCGCGCATCAGGGATTTGAATTTATATTGAATTTCACGTGCGCGCGCGCGAGCGACGTCCTCTCTTTTATACAGTCGCAGGCGCGCATTTGAAAGGCAATGAGCGCCGCCGCGCCGCGGAAACTGAAACTATTTTCATCAACTGGACGGCTAAAAATACATCGACGCCGCTGCCGTCGTCGTCGTCGTATACGCTCTTATGCAATCTCGAGCTTCTGCCGACGCCGCCGCCGGCGCCTCGAGAGTTTGCCAATAGTCCAGAGAAGTGTGATCGTCTAGTCTTTTGGCGCATCTTGGATTTTTTTTTTGCTGATTTAGAAATATCGAGTGATAACTTTTTATGCAGATCGTTTAAAATTTTATTTTGATTCTTTTCAATGAAAACACCTACTGGCAGAAAATTAACGACTCTTGTTATTTTTGTTAATATATCGATTTATTTAAATCTTACTGAATGTGTCTGTATACTTTTGAGTTAAAACATCGACTATAGAACATGTTATGCAAATATTTCAGACTTTGGTATTAATTATAACTTTATAATACCAGCGTGACGTTGTTAATTGAAAAATTAACCATTAATCAGCCAAGAATTTGCTAACGTATTTATCAGGGAAAAATATATAAAAATGAAAAAATGCAAATAAAGTAATTTTAAAAAATACTAATTTTAAATGAATATTCCCGAAATGCATGAATGAATGAACGAAGAAATCCTCTTTGGGTCTCGTCGCCGCTTTACTATTCCAGAAATAATCCTATCGATTAGCTCAATCAGCGCAAGGACACCCAAATCTAACAGTGTTATATGTCCACTCTTGATTTATACCGGCCCACCTTCTCCCCGAATTCAAAACTCGTCCAAGTTCGTTTTTGCTACTGCCCGCTAAAGAGAGTGAGCGGTGGGCGTAACACACCAGGTATACCCAGGAACTTTCCGTTGCGCCAAAAAGCAGTATACCCCGTAGGTGCGCACTTCCCCCTGTGCAAACTAAAACTTCAAACCCCATTGTACGGGACAAAAGCTCGGCGGCAGCGAAGCTTCATTTACATCGAGTCTGTGTTTACACGAACTCTCGCGCCTCATTGTCCTCGGCAAGCAATCGAGAGCCCGAGAGTATGTCCATAATTTTTTCAGCGTCGCGCGATTTAAAATCGCTTGAAAATTTTCTCCCGACTATATAACTGTGTGTGAACTGTGCGCTATCTCAACCGAGAGCGCAGCAACTTTGCCAATCAGCGGGGACGGAATTTTTTTCCAGCTCTCCTCCGGTATAATCTCGATCTCACGTCCCTCCCTAATTTCCCTGATTCTCGCATTAATTTGCCCAAAGAGAGCAAGAGGACGTCCGGGAGTGAGAGCAAGTAAGATAAAAAGAGGAGAGAGAGAGAGGGAGAGATCGCCCAGCGTTAAAGTGGAGGCTTAATCGATCGACCGACCTTAACTCTTAATTGTAATAAAATTACGTATTCATAGGAACGTGGCGTACGACGACCCGCTCGTTTGTGCGTATTAAAATGGCTGTGAAAAATGAATTCGAGACCGGAAATTACGAAAAAATTAACAAACGATGAAGCCGCAACAGTATCATCCTCTCTGAAGAACGTCCGTCGCGTTGCGATTACTACCCCATGCCACAAGAGGCTAATGCACTCTAAGTGTCCGAAGTACTTTTCCGCGTATATAGGAAGTGTAGCGAAATTCCCCTGTGTGGGTGTATGCAGAGGGGATATGGAGTATATGTAGTCTGGAAAAAGAGAAGTGTGTGCATAAGGGAGAGAGAGAGAGAGTGAGTCGAGCTTATGTATGTTCTCTCTCTTTCTCCGCGAGGTATCCCTTGAAAAGCAGAGCGGAAAAAGTGACCGAAAGAAGTGTGATATATTGCGGCAGACACATCGGGCTGCGCTTCTGAGAAAAAGTCTCGGGTCTAGTGGAAAAAGAGAGCGAGTGCTTCTGGAGCTCGTTTTTGGGGACGACATCGCACCTTCGTGATGCTGTGTGTGACTTTTGACGGATGTACCTTGCGATATTGCGATGTGAGATTTTTTCGAAAAATTCATATCGCTCTCTCATAGAGAAGAGGTTTCTGGGACACGTATACTGTGTAATGTGGGTTATATTCGCAGAAAAACACCGTGAAAACAGAATTATTCACGAACGCTAAATGTTCGCCAATTATCAAAACACCCATTCGAGTGTGAACTCGACTACTTTGCATTTTCTCTCTCGACGCGTTTATTTTTTGAATTTTCTTCTCTCCAACGGCGCTTAGTTAACTCAAAAAATTCGAGTTGCCCGATAAAAGTATCCTCCGGAAAAAATAAACGAGGCGAAGGCCTCCATGAATAAATTTCGAATTAACTCTGGCGAACGAGCTGCTGCTACTGCGCATACAGGAAAAAGCTCTCGCGAGAGAAAGATCCCTTCGTGTACGGGACACCCGTTATAAACCGCACGAACGGAAGCCCCGGAGATGTCGGAAGACGTTTCTGTGGCGCATAAGAAAGAGAAGGTAGAAAAGGAGGGAATAACCGATAGGTATTGCAAAAGATATAGCTTTGCTTCTTTTGCCAAAGGCTCCGCGATGCTGATAACTTAATAAAGGAATCTTTCTGCGAATACCTTTGTGGAAGGTATTCGACGATATTAAAGGTATACAACGGATATGATATTCTATAAAATTGTTTCATCTTCGCAATTTTTGCATTCCAGCAAAGTGTCAACAGCAAACAAGTCCCCGCCGGTATTATATTCGATCCAGAGCTCCTCCTTGGAAAACAAAAAACAAAAACAACGTCTATATATCCCAGCGCGCGGAGCCAACGGTCCATGAAGACACGACGAGGCAACCTTTCGTGAAACACAACAAGCTCCCTCGCATATATCCCTCTCTGAAAGCAAAAGAGACACGATAGCCTCCGACGCCTCGGAAGACACAGCGAGCAAAACCGCAGCACAGAGAGAGCAGAGGAGGAATCCCTACGCGACGAGAGGTCGAAAGACAAAGGGGCCGTGAATCTCTCCGGGCGCCGATGTATGACGAAGAGCCTGTGCAGACTACTGCTTCCTTTGGTGTGTGTGTGTGTGTGTATGTATATATATGAGCTGCTGCTGCTCTATGCATGTACATATCGCAAGCGCGAACGTTCCCGCGATATCATATCGATTTGCCCCTTCTCCTCTCGTCCTTTGAAGAGTGAGAGAGAGCAACGTCCTGGAAAATCCAGAGAGTTGGCTGGTTCGCTTGCTCCTTTCAGTCTATATGCTTTTCTCGTTTTCCGGCTGTCGGGATTGCTCTGTACATTTTCTCGGTTTTGCGCTCGATTATTTGTTGGAATCGTTGTTACTGTTTTGTAATTCGATTTTTCGGCTTTGCTGTATTTGTTTGTGTTGGAGGGATACAATTTTCTTTTTACTTTTGGAATTGAGATTGGTTTTACTGCTATCGACTGCTTCTATACTGGTCGGAGTACATACGATTTAGATACAGCTTTTTCTTTGGAGTGAAAAAAGGAAAAGATTATTTAGTTTTCTATATAAAATAATTTAAATTTGTACTAGTTTATAATCGTACTGTGAAAGTGTATGCATGCAAGAATTTACACAAACGATTATACAGCATTAGACTACCACATAATTGTTGTCCAGAAAATCTGCTGTTGTCTGACAATTGTTGGTGTTCCTTTATCAGAATCTTTAGATGTAGTCAAAAGAGGAGCACACATACATTTTGGTAGCTACACCAGGTAGATTGATGGACATGTTAGATGAAAAAAAATTGTTAAACTTAAATATCTATAATGCATGGATGAAGTAGCTGATCGTTGTTCTCAGCTACTATGTCAAATACAATTCCGAATTTTCCTCGTTCGTCTCTTGTAAAAAACCTCTAACAATCAATGTTAGAACAGCTGATGGAGCTGCCTCCATGAACGGCATTCAAGAAGTTGAGTAGGTATGTCAAACAAGAAGCCAAAATCGTTTATCTTTTGGAATATCTGAACAAGAAATCACCACCTATCTTAATTTTCGCTGAGAAGAAGCAAGACGTGGATGTAATTCATGTACCTTTTATTCAACAGCGTAGACACCGCCGTTATTCGTGGTAGAAATGATCAAGAACAACGGTCACAAATCGGTAGAAGCTTTTAGAACTAGAAAGAAAGATATTTTAGTAGCTACTGATGTAGCATCCTAGAGACTTGACTTTACCAACATTCGACTCGTCATTAATTGTGACATGCCGGATGACGTTCAAAATTATGCTCACAGAATTGGTAGAACTGGTCGTTCTGGTCACACTGGAAGAGCAATTACATTCATCAACGAGGCCAGCGACTATTTTGTTCTTCTTGATTTGAAACATTTGTTGAGACAAGCTAAGCAAGAGATTCCGCCGTTCTTAATAGAGCTGTGTTCTGTGTTACGAAAACGAAAGTAGCTTAACGTTGGGGACAAGACAAAGGATGCAGTTATTGTGACGGTCTTGGTCACAGAATTACGGGTATCAAAGTAATGAAGGCAATTTAGCAATGCTGAAGATGTGTGTGTAAAATACCCTAGCTATAAGAACCCGAAGAATAAATAAATAAATAAATAAATAATAAAAATAAATTATTATAACATCAATCAAACAAACGTTACAAAACATTGTTTGATATATAAGTAAACAATTTTTCAAAGACGTGTTAACTACCAAATGTTTTTTTTTTATTCGTTGAGTCTTATAACACAGCTAAATTGATGGAAAAACTTTCCATTAAACTCGATTCCCTTAATACAACAACGTTCATTGATTATCAAGGCAGTAAAAATAGAAACCAGAGTAAAAAAGCGCGTACAATTACAGTCGGAAAAAAGTTAACCGTGCTCATCAAGATAACTAGTGCCGCGCGCGACATTCATAATGAAAGCATACGTGTCCATCAAGCTGCAGTAGCAGCAGCGCGTTTTTTGTCTTCAAAAGAAAACGTAGGCTATACACGACGTCGTGATAACAATGTCATGGAAACGTTAAAATAAAACAAACGCCTTATCTATAATTGTCCTCGACAATCAATAAACGTGCGCCGGTCGATATTCTCTCTTTTTCCAATGAAGCGCGAGCACACGCGACAGCGTCGACACTAATTATTCAATACCGCACACCTTTTTTGTCACCCACTCAAAGCTTTCCGCGCACATCTTTCATCTCTTTGTTTCTTTTTCAGCTCCAATACGACTTTTCCCCGTAACAGCACACACGTCCTCTCTAATTCTTCCTCTTTCTCTCGTCGTCGTTGTCCGCCGGCTATATATTCATAAAATACTGCGATTTCCCATACGCGCACACGCATACGCCAATGATTCTCTCTCTCTCTCTCTCTCTCTCTCCACGAGCGTATGCATTATTTATGGCCCAACGTATCGTTTCTCTTTATTCGCGATATGGCGAGAGAAGTACGTACGAGAGAGTGAGAGAGGCAAGGGACATTCCTCTGCGTATGAACGGACGTGTGAGAGAGAAAACTGAGGAAGCCGCGCGTCGAAGGGAGACCGGAGAGATCATCGGCATAATTTATACGGACGAGGTGTGTGTCTCTGCAGCGCACACCGAGAGTGTCTCTGTTTCCAGAGGACAAAGCTGCTGCTGGGGAAGAGCGTTTAAATTTGAATTGGGGAAATATTATTGTTGGATGAATTATTCGATGGAAGCTTTCAGAACGTTATGTTTTACTTTCGAGAGGAAGGAGAGCACTTTGAATTAGCATAAAAAGTATTATTAGAATATTTAGAAACTCCTCTACTCGATACTCGATAGGTATAGAGGAAGAAGAAGAAGCCAAGGAAGAATCACAAGTACGCACAATGGACCGCGTGATTGTACGAGCTGCTCCCTCTGTATATGCGATTAGGGATAAGTGGATCGGCAGAAGACTTTTTCCTCTTGGTCGGACCCTTTTTTGCGCGCAGGGCTCACGAGGTTTTAGCAGAGAGACCGGAGATAAGGGCGACTTTGCTTACTCTCCTACGAGCTGCTGCTGCTGCTGCTTCCTTTGTACTCTCTTTTTACGGCAGTTTTGCGCTGGAGAAAATCCAGTGTTTGCAATTACGGCGTATATATGGCTTCTCTATTTCAAATTGTTGTATAAGGAGGTTAGTTTTTAAGTACTTAAACGTAAATTACAAAAAGGTTTTAAAACGTTGTTAAACGTTTGACTGATTTAGTGTGTGTAAGCATCGCTAGGTGGCGCATGATTGAAAATAACTTTGAATATGATCCGAGAAAAAAAGTAATAACCACATAAGCACATCCACAATAAACAAGATCACTTAAATTAAAAATTGTTAGACAAAAAGAAGAGGCTAAAAACGCTAAATAAAGTTGGAACGATGCAATGCCTTGACGCAGATTTTTTAATCTACAACAAAACAAAACAATTTAAAACACTATATTCATAGTAGCAGAGAGAATCGAAACTTTCCTTAAAAACAAAGGCTCTCGCAAACGATACCGCTCTCTCTAAACGCAATACACACCCGCAGCAGCTCACAACACCTCTTGATTTAAGAGTTGAACGTTCGCTCTCGCTTCAGAGAACCCCAGCAGCAGCAGCAGCAGGGCAACTTTTCGCGGAGACAATTAAAAAAGTTTCCACGGCGCGCGTCCCTCTAAGCCGTGACTCGTCGGGCCGATAGCGCCGCGGCGGCCAAATACATAAGCCGCGCCGGTGCGAAATCGCCTTCCTCTGAGGGATGAGTCGACGGCGCCGCTCGAAAAAGCTACGATCCCACCCGAAAAACTTTGGCGCGGAAAACACGGGCGGAGAAATTGCGCTTCCGGCAGCAGCAGCAGCAGTGGAGAGAAACAGACGAGAGAAGATGAAGGTAGGAGATAAAGTGGTAAGTTTAAGGGACGACGATTTTGTTGGCTTTTTGACTGATTGCGACTGGATTTTTTAAACGAGATTCTGCGTGGATTGTTCTCCGTGTGTGTCTTCTTTTTAGGATATGACATTCCAAGATGATATGAAAATTACAAGAAACACAATACAACATCAGCGGAAAGAAGAACAAGGAAGAACAAAGAGAGAGAGATAAGGGCTCGAGGAAAAATGCGAGCAAAAGCCCCTCGAGTTTAAAGTTTCGACAGGTCGTTTTGAAAGTTCGCGCTGAATCAGTGAAAAAAAGTAGGCAGAGCGCTCCGAGAGAAAGAGAGAGAGAGAGAGAGAGATAAAAGTGCTGCGGCTGACAAGTAACAATGCTCAAGTATCACTCAACGATTTCACTGGGGCTTTGCATCCTACCTGCTGCTTGCTGGAAACGTATTTCGTATATTTGAAATGGGGCAGTAGCTGCCCTAAAAGTTGTGCAAGTGAAATTGCAATATCTCTTGGAATATACAATATTCTGAAATATAGCCGCGTTTTATTTCATGTCATCGCGAGATATGAGGGAACAGTGTGTCAATTACTGCGGCAATTCGTCGAGTTAAAATCCAGCGCGCGGTCATCGCTTATGCAAATATCACCGCGTGTGTCGGCGAGAGGAGTACGATTTGTCAGTGAAATTCTTCTTCTGATTCGCTCGATTAAATAATAGTTGTGCTACTCCAGCTCTCAGTAGAATGTGGCCTCGCGTGACTTGACACGGCTAATTCACGGGAATCGTTTTATGGTTCTGGACAGACCATCAGTTCGATTGGTCATCTTCTAAAACTTTGAACAAACTACCACATAATCGAAAGGAAAATAGGAACACAGCCCCTCAACTATTAAATCAGTGAAATGAATTAACTTATTTATTTATTTATTTATTTATTTATTTATTTATTTATTTTTTTTGCACTTTTTTCCTGTAGTCCTAGATATAATATAAGCACTGGCAGTTATAACATGAGTGGCCCAAGCAGCAGGTCCAACGAGGCATACCGCTCTATATATACACTTTGCGCGCAGATTGTGATGAGGGAAACAAGAAAGTGCCTATGCGCCACCTGTCGACAGAAAGTTCAAGCTGTAGGGGAAAAGGCCAGTCCAAAACTGCTTTTGCTATACGGTTACTATATTGCTTGGCGCTACTATGACTGATTCCAGCTCTCGTATTCTGTCGTCAGGATGGCGAATTCAACCAAAACAACAAAGCAGGTCAACGTAACATCGAATACAACGGACACCTCATAATCAAACCCATATTCTCTTCACGGCGCGCGCCGACACCTGCACCTGTCAACTTTTTCGACTCCACAGGAGCTACGAGGTATATTACACACACACACACAAAAAGAGAATCCGATAAGGCCCGAGTGCACATCGCTCCGAAGTCAGAGCAGCGGCAGTAGTTTACATAGACACACATACACGCGGCGGGTCATACGAGAACTCGCATGAATAATGCATGTAATATTAGCGGCCGCAACACGAACGTACATCGCGTAATGTATACGCGCTTACGTACACACACAACACGTGCTTTAATATCCGTCGCGAGCTGCATATAGGTATGTATACATGCGGGTATATCTCTTACGATATTCTCTCTTATATGCTATACGCGGCGCCGAGGCGGATTGTCAGGACGCCTCGTTGTACAGTGATCGGATTTGAGAGATTCTTATTCACGCGCGCAACAAGAGAAATGAGTCACACTTGCGTCTCATCGGATTAAGAACAGCGAAAACAAAAACAAATTCATAGCACCGCGCAGAGAGAGCGAAATGTGGCACTGCAGCAGCTCTCGAGTATTCCCTCGAAATTTACATTTCTCGACGAATGCATGTATACGTCTCTCTCTCTCAGCAGTAGCGAAAACATATCCTAAACAAGCCCAGCTACTAGTCTAACGTATACATATACATACACGAAGGTGTATAGGCATATATACAACGCATACAGAGACTCGCGGATATATGAAGCAGAGCAGAGAGAGAGAGAGAGGCCTGCAGGCTTTTATACCGGGAAAGCTTCGCAGAGGCGCGCGTCACGTCGGAGCTTTTTATTGGATTTGGGTTTCATTCTCGGATTCCGCGCGCCCGAGAAAAGCTATCGAGTTTCAAAAAGGTAATTCCACGTGCTCGTGTGCAAGAGCGAGAGAGAGAGAGAGCTGTACCATAGCGGTGAACGTCCAATTTGTCGTTTTCACGCACTCGGGAGCTGTAAGCAGAGCAAGAAAGTGGATGGGGAATCTGGGAGAGTGGGGTGTATGTGTGTAGAGTAGGTATATAGCTTTGAGGTGAGGCAGCAAGGACGTGCGCGCGATAATTCGAAATGCTTTTATAATCGAATCGAGCGGTGTAGAGTTTCGCTTGCGAGATTCTTGAGAGAGAGAGGGGATATACTTGTTCTTTTTCTACTTCTTCTTCTTTTTTTTCGAGGTGTGGATTCTTTTTTGGATTGTTATGAGATACTGAGACCGGATTTGCTTTATATTGTGGGCTTTGAGATTTCGAAATGGGAATTTAAGGCGCTTTGAAAGAGCTAAAGCGAATTATAGCGTTCTTTTGTAAATAAATTCGATCGAATTCCTAGAGAATTTTTTTCATCAGACGTACGTATTTCAGTAAAATGATTTCATTTCATTAAATTTAAAAAAAAAACGACGTTTCATGCATCTACCTCGTTTGAAGTTAAATTGAAAATTCCAAGCACCACTCACACACAAGCGCGCGCCGCACTCAAAGGCAAAATCGCAATTTTGGGCACAATTTCAACCTGCCTAACCTTCCACAAAACGCATCTTCATCCTCCAGCAACTTTGCGCGCGTGCAACATCGTCGTCGTCGTCGTCGTCGTCGTGTGGCAGGATGCCCGCGATTAATATTAATGAAGTAATTCGCTTTCGCGAAAGTCTCGTGCTCTCACTCACACTCTTAGCACTTCATAGTATAGTCTCTCTTTCTCTCTCGTTGTATATACACGGCTCCTTGACTTTTCAAGGGAGAATTGGTAAATTACGCCGAGACAGACACGCGTCTGCGGTAGTATAGCAGCAGGCCGTCGGCTATTTGCGCCTCCGGAAATAACGGCATTAAAAAGTTTATGGCTGTTGTGTATAGGGAGGAACGATGGTAATGCCAGGAATTTGCATGCGAGCTGCCTGCTGCTACTGCGGAAAAAGAGAGTGAAGGGGTTGATAAGTTGGTTTGTTTGTAAAGTCATCCAAGTTTCGCGTTATGGGCTACTGTGATTTGTATACTCTTATTGCATTGATTTATTTTGGTAATGTCGTTACCGTTGGATAACTTCTCCTGTATGTATCCTTGTATTGTTTTAGTAATTAATGTATGAATCAAGCTTGTGGAACATTTGGACTGGAACTGATTAGCGGAATATTCTAATGCAGCACTCGCAAATTATTTCCAGTAGCTATAATAGAACAATATTTAGGTCACGCAAAAAACTACTATACTAACAATCACAGCTCTTTTTCAAAACCTTGAAATGAAATTACTTAACAGGCCTATTTCCAACTGAAAGCCTCAACCCTTACCCAAAGCCCAAGGCACCCTTAGATCCCATGATCAGCCCGTAACTCATCCTTCCCCCTTAATACACACACCCCCACCTCTATACTGCAGTACACATCGTCAAGCTTTTCCGCGCACGTGCCGGCACGCGAGGGCCCAATTTGCGAACTCTAACCCCCCTTTGCGCGCGCGACGGTGGTGGCCAAAACCTCAAGCCTAATGGCCCTAACAAGTCAGCGAGCGATACACATGCGTGTGCGAGAGAGAAAGTAACGTTTATGGCTCTCGACATAGCTGCGAAAACGGCCTAAGGGTTATTATAGCTGTGTGTATACGTGTGTCTTTGGGATATAAGGGTAAACTGCGCGGTGTCACGCGGCGGGCTGGAAGACGCACGAGCGCCGTGGGGACAGTCGTGGACTGTCGTCGTAAAGCGCGAGAATGGTTCAGAAGATGCTCGCGATGTTTTTTGGGGTGTACATACACACTATAGAGGCTTTCTACGAACTTGATGATGATTGCTTGATTACTGTTTGTTGGTATGGTAAAACAAGCATCATCGAATGTCAATGTCAATCTCCCTCATTCAATCAAGAACGCAACCAGACGTAGGCAGCAATTCTAAAATTAGCACCCAGCTATAATAGCCAATAGAAAAAGTGTATTATGCTTCGCGCATACCTTCCTGCACGCACTACAATAGCCAACAAGCGTTTCCAACCAACCGAGCATAAAATCAGCTCCTAACCTCCTCGTGAGAGAGAGAGAGAGTCAGGCCTATAGACTATACACTAATGACACACAATGCCGGGCATAATTATTTACGAGCGATTTTCCAATGCGCGCCTGCACAGCATAATGCGTCGTCGTCTGTCCTCTCGTATATATACACACACGCATACACACAGCGCTTGCGCAGACGCGTTGACGCAACAGAGAGTCTAACGACCTACGCAAGGTAGTTTTCTCTCTCTCTCTCACTCATAGCAACAAAGAGTCCGCGCCCAGAGAGCCGCCGCTCGATTGCGACACGACTGCGCGCACGTGGGTGCCGCAGTTGCCGGCTGGTAACGTGTATATACATATATAGAGAAGGATGAGGAAGAAAATGGAGAGGTGCGAAGGTCGTGCATCGTGATTTCGCAGGCGTTTCCGGCTTGTTGAGGATGATGATGACGACTATGACGATTGAGATCTACCTTACCGACAGGAGTGTGATTAGTTAGAATCTCGTTCGATTTCATGCGTGATTTAGCGAGTTCGTGGAAGCTTGATTGTTTAACGAGCACAGGCGTAATAGTGGTTAGTCATTGGTAACTTTCCAGTTAACACCGTTGAAATTTGCATGAATCACCACACACGTGAGGACGCTCAATTTTCATCTCGAAAAGGACACATAACCTATAAAACGACCAACTTGGAAACAACAATCTTCCTTGCGTAATAAAAGCCCAACTGCGCAGCTAGCTCATTACCGCCGCATCATTGATTGTGATCTCTCGGTTATATAGTAGACGTTAGGCGCGGTTTTAGGAGGCTCTCAAACGACTAATTCAATAATCGCGCGCCGTAAGACTGTCCTGAATGTCAAGCCACACACACATATACACGTGATTCTCTTCTTCGCAGAAAAGCTCTATAGAGACACATACTATACGATGGGAAAAAAAGAGAGAGAGACTAGGCGATTACTCACATCGGAGAGGCCTAATAACGTTATAACGCGGCCGACCTCGCCGGAGGTTGATCTATTTAAAGTTTATTGTGGCGAGAGCCGAAAGAGATTTATGAACAATAAAGGCATAATACTTGCGGTTTAATTGACCGTTAAAAAGTAATTTCGCTGCTAGTAGTAGTGCTAGTCGCTTGGACTACTGTCCGGCAATATGGGAATGTGCAGACCTTCGTTTACAAGTTGTTAAGCAATTTTTTTTTAATTATAACATACGCTGGAATTAGTCTAATTAAACGCGGTGAAACATTATGAACAGTATTATATTGGAGGATTTATAGTTTTCACGTGTCGGAATCATAATACGGTTGTCGAATTTAAAAACGATATTATTTTAATATTAGAATAAATTCAGCCGTATATACATCGGTATCAGTTTATTCATGCTTACCGAAGCACATGACGTATACTCGGAGGGACGCATAAATCTCGAATTTATTTAACGATCCGAAGCGTAATGTATGCGCGTATATTCGCGTTTGAAGCTGCAGATCGGACTTTTAAAGCAGCAGCAGCAGCGAGCATAACTGAAATCTCTATAAACTTCAGCGCGTATTTTCCGCACAATCTTCTGCCTGTTGGGATTTAACGACTGCGTACAATAATTTTCAAAAATTTACGACGAAAACAACGTTGAAAATCAAGAAAAAGGGAAAGCATCTCTTCGATCGCTCCGCAGGAAAAAAAGCCAAGGTAGAAAAGTACACGTACGAAGAGAGAGGACACTATGTAGTGTGTGGCTGGTTGCAAGCTCTCGACTCTCCGGAGCTGAAGCAGCAGTGGCTCTGCTGAGAACAAGGGTGACGAGTCGTCGAAGCCTCGGCGAGGCCAAGTACGTTGTTAACACGGATTTATAATCGGGCCAACGACGGCTCTGGTGGTGGTGCACAGAAGCTTCTCTTCTGGCATCATTTATTCAGAGGGACAATCGTCGTTATGCCGTCTGCTATACAGGAGCTTGTGTCTGTGTATTTACTCAGACCGAAATATACTCGCCATTAGACGGAGTCTCTAGTCTCTTGAGAGAGAGAGAGAGAGTATATAGTAGTAGTCACTACTGATGATGTGTGTTGCAGTTTGACGGAAATAAGCGAGTTCGCGAAGAGATTCTGTGTGTGAATGTTTTAGAGGGTGAAAATAGACACGCGGTTTTGGGAGAGATTTTGTTCTTTTACCACATGACTTTCGTGCATTCAGAGCTATTTCCAAAACTTCAGACTTACTGGAGTTAATTTTTCATCGTTGTACGAGGTTTGGTATTGATTTTCACATTAAGAAGACTATACGATGTAGGATGTTATTATTATCCGCGCTCGTTATGATCCATTCGTTTGAAGTTTATACTTCTGGCGACAGGGCGAAATAAACTTGAAAAGCTTGGGAGGAGTATTATTATTAATTTTTACGGCAGCCGTTTAATCCGATTAATCCGAAACAGAAATTGACCTATTTCCACTATTACCTATACAAATATTTTCACAACCCAATTAAAATCTAACTTTGTACTCTCTACCGACAAAACAAAAGTGTGTTTTCCTATATGTACAGCCGAAGCATCCGATGCCCCTAATATCCTAAGGGAGCAAACGTCGAATATATTAGGTCAAGTACAGTTTCCGCTGTCGATATACACGACGTATATAGATACAGACCCGCACGCGTGTGGAGAGAAAAAAAAGGAAGAAGGCTTCACGAAGTTGGTCAATGGGGAATCAAGGAATCCATACCTCTGACAGTCAATCTATCCCACCCTAAAACCATCAGCAGATAAGTATCGACCTCCACCTTCCAACTGGAGCAATCTCCTATTTGCGACTGACACGCCAGCTGATAAGAATTTGCCGATTCCAATTTCTTTAATGCGACCTTCCTTCCTTTGTCCGCAGATATGTACACAATATAGTGGAATGAGACGTTTATACCTAATATAAAACAATTTTTTTAAAAATATTAGCTCCCCTAAATAACCCTTAAAAACAGTTTTGCTCTCTTCAGTAAGCTCGAGACATATATAACACGAGCATATCCGCGCAGACAAACACGATTCGGGCGCTGCACGTGTAAAAGCACTCGCCGCCTAATTAAGTGTAAAGGGCCAAGAGCGAGCGAGTAGAAAACGACGACGCCATCGCCATAAGCAGCGACTATAACTTAGCTCTCTCTCTCTCCCTCCAGAGCGTCAAAAGCAGAGAGAGAAGACGGAGGCGCGCCAGAAATATCCCTTTTTCACGCGATATCGTCGTGCTTCCGATCCACAAAAAGCTACGCCGCTCCTGGTGTGTAGTAAAAACGCGGCTTTCTTGTATGGCAGGGTATTTTTTTTCCTGGTGTAATAACTATAGGAAAGAGCGTTGAATTGAATTATTGCCTGCTGTAAAAGGGTTTATATTTGTAGGTCGAGACGTGTAGGCGGTGTGTATAGTTCCCAGATGCTTCTCTAGATTTAATCAAGATGTATAGATACTCTGGATATAAAGCTTCGACTTTTTAGTCATAAGAAAAACGAAGACGTAGAAAAAATCAAAGCTAGAACAAAGTTCGCAACGTCTGTGTGTCATTAGCCTATAGCGAGTGCTAGGCCTCTTTATACATACACCATTGAGAAAAGAAAAACTCAATAAGACACGATAACAAGCGACGGCTTTCATTGCACTCTACTCCTCGTAATCGAGCGGAACAGCAAGAGCTCGAAAAAAGGAGGCGGATGTGTCGCGGTGAAATATGAGATCACGAATTTTTAATTGGCCGTGTCGAAATAGGCATATATGAAAGAGAAACTTTCACGTATATGTACTACACGACGATCGAGCGAAGAAAAAGCACTATACCCGAGCGCGTACGCCGACGGAATAATTCAGCTAGCTCTCTTGGTTTTCGGTAAAAATAAAGCGCAACAGCTACGAGTCTCATCGTAAACTAGAATCTGTGTCGTCTATATCCGTATATACTTTATCCGCGACGGGAAAATAGAATCGAACGAACGCGATTCTTCTCGTGTTATATATATATACATATTATACTTTTTCCTGCAAGCAATTTGGCAAATGCGCATTACGCGATGATAATTTTTTTTTCCTTTTTTCCTCGAATTTTCCACATGAGAGGGAAAAAAAGAGAAGTATATACGTGCGCCACTCGACGCGAATTGAAAACGTCGCGCTGCAGAGCAGCAGCAGCTTTTATTTTTTTTTTCGTCGTGTAAAAGTGTAATTGCGTTTTTACGCCGGTTTTTCTCTCCTCGTCAATGTCAGTCACGCGCCGTAACGACCGTGAATTTTTCTCTCAGGTATAGTGTATAAGAGCGATGGCTGTGCAAATAATGATCGTGTTATTATAGTGATCTGCAATATGACTTTTCCTGCTTTTGGATGTAAAATTTATCGATTGAGGCATTTTTATCTCTCGGTTTAGGTTTAAAAGCGAGTTCGCACTAATTTAGGTAATTTTTAAGTTTCTGATAAAAAAAATGTGTCCAAAATAAAAATAAAAACTGCTCAGAAAATAAACAAAAAGAACACATTTAATCTACTGTAAAACGATGCCACACTTCTAGCCCACAAAAGCCAATTATAAACAGCATCAGCAACAGCATCCAAATCCCCATAAAACGCAATCAAAGATGATCGCATTAATTTCCCATCGGATAATCGGCGCGGATTGATACGTATATAATAATGGACATAACGCGATTCCCAGCTGTTGCAGCGCGTAATCAAGGGGATGACAGTCGGAGCGGACAAGTAGGTCGCGACAGGACGTGCAAAGCTCTCGATATACATCATATAGGTGTGTGTGCGCAATATTCGCTTGATTACCTCTCGTATTTTTCGTCGGGAGATTTATTCGGGATTTATTTGTGTGTATGTATTGATTTTGCGCGTCTGTGTAATTATTGAGGCTTCGCTGCCAGAAAAGTTAACATTGTAACAGGTGATATGAGTATCGGAAATAATTGTAGGGATTCCGTAGCGAAATAAAACACGGAGTATTTTTATTATTCCGAGCGGAAGTCGAGCTGGGTTAATTTTGGATTTTATTCTTCGGATGAATGGACGGTCTAAAAAAATCAAAGTTTTATAATCCAAAATCGATAGTTGACGTTATTTTTATATATAGCCTGCGCTGTATACATAGAGAAAAGAAATAATAAATATATATATAAGAGCCTCTCGTATTACACGGATTTACATAGTAACAAAAGAAATTACTATGCTAATAGCCAGCTAAGAAATTCAGTAAATAAGCGCCGTCAGCCGCAATACATTACAATACAAGCGCTAATAATTTAGCGCTAATCACACGACACTACAGCTTTCCCCCTTGACACACCTTTCACAATTATACCTATTATACAAACATCCTACACTCTTTCAGCCATATATCCCTCAAAATCGTCCACCACAAACAAAAAAGAAAAGCAACACAACTATATATACTATTGCGCGTAGGAAGAGAGAGACCAGTAGTAGTAGCATAGCAGCGCCGGATCCAAACACGAAAGAGAGAGACAAAAGTGGGTCACGCCTCGGTGACATCGACGTTGTTGGTTGTGTGCTATGAAGGGTTGCTCAAGCCGGCGGTGTTGCTCGTTTATTCTTCCGAAGGAATTTTCGCGAGGGGTCTACGAACTCGAGTATATACATAATAGGGGAATGTAAACAAAACAGTTTTATCTTCTTTTTGTTAGTATACTGCTTCTCTCCTAGTTTACTTTGGAGATAGAAACGAGAGATGGAGTAGTAGGTAATTAATCGAATTGTCGCTGTGATGAGCAGAGTAGTTGACCTATTAAGGTTCTCCCTTTTTTCACGGCTGAGTTAAAATGTTGATTGCTTCTGATTAGTTTTTGATCCTATTTAGGAACTACAGGGCGTGTATACCTCGGCTTGTGCAGTTAAAAATAATTATCTCTATAATTAAACAAAACAATCGAAAATTCCGCATAGATTACTCAGCGGCCGTTTCATCTGATTGACAGGGGGACTAGCGTGACCCGCGCGAATATTTTACGTCTCAAGTATATATCGCTCACTTATACGATGCATACACACAGCCAACACCATTAATTATATTAGATTACATAAAATTGCGTAATAAAGCGCAAACCGTAAATATAGCTACAGCTGATGCGTCGATACGAGCATCATCATCACAGCTGAGAAGAGAAGTAGCATCAAATATTTTCGAGAGCCGGCTCTCGAGAAAGAGAGTTACATAAATATGCAAATCCTCAGCGCGAAATTATATTCCGTCTGCACACGCGTCCCGAAAAACGAGTTATAATCGGGATTTACACCGTTGAGAATCAATAAAAATCCCTCCCGACGAGTATTATAACTGTACACTCCGAAATGCACTTGTTCACCGCCGTCCATGTGTCTGACACACGAACAAACGTAAACAACAACAATGAGTATAATGTATATAACTGCAGTATATATAAGAGAGACACTCACCACAGTATACAAGTATAATATATAGCTGATAATGTGCAAGACGACGACGACTCAGCCCCGCAACTCAGGCCGCTGCTCTCCTCGTGTCAATATCCTCCTCAGCAGTAGCAGCAGCGGCGCATATATACGTATATATCCTGCATCCACAGGGTTCTCTGCACTTGCGTATAATATATATATAGCACCACAACAACGGAGACGGATCAACGTAGCATCATCATCATCACCAACGGCGAGAAATCCAGCAGCTGCAGGAGCGGCTTCGACGACACGCACTGGCAGGTCCTCCTCCTCCTCCTCCTCTTCTCCACACACACGCGAGGAGGGCACGCACGCACATTCCCTTCAGCCCTCTCCTCTTTTTCACTCCTTTTTTTCTCTAATGTATATATACGTATACATTCAGACTGGTCGTGAGAGAAAGAGAGAGAGAGAGGTGTATATACAGCAAAGTATAAAAACTGTATAATAACGAAGAACTGCACACTTAAAAGAGAGAGAGATGCTGGAGGCGTAGCTCGCAGGACACTACTGCTGGTGCACGCGCGCGACGACGGTTACACGCGAAAAATCGAACTGGCTCGCTCTCTCTCTCTCTCTCTGAGGACGCGGAGGAGGAGAGTAGTGGTAGTATAACTAACGCTGCTGCTGCTGCTGGGCTCTCCTCTCTCGCACACAGAGAGTTGACAGCAGAGAGAGCGCCGAGGAATCGAGCTGCTGCTGCTGCACTGCGTGTATGTGTATATACGTATGTATATATATATTGAGAGCGCGCGGGAGCAATGCTGCACACAAAAAGCCGCGCACGCACGTGTGTGAGCGAGAGAGAGAAAAGACACTGCTGGGCTGTGAGAGTCTGACCGGGCGCAGTATGGGTAAGCGACCTCCGCCGACGCGAACGTGGCGACGACTGGCGGCGCGGCCTGAGATTACACGCCTCGACATGCTGCTGCTGCTGCTGCTGCGGATCCGTACAGCTCTGTTGTTGTGTTGGAAAAAGGGGGGAGAAAGCGTGCAATAGGTGGTATAAGGCTCCTCATCTCTGTAGCGCGCAGCCGGTGAAAGGACTATCGAGGCGCCGTTGCCAAGTTCTTTTTTTTAGATGGATGTGAGTATTTACTTCGTTGCTTAGTTGAAGGGCTTTTTCGGTCTTTGAGAATTTTTGAATTCTTTTTTGGCGAGGATCTTTTGTCGTGTCCGTTATTTTGAGTGGAAATGGCATGCTGTGAAGAGGTGTCAATACGAGGAAGATTTTCTGGAAACTTCTTCAATTATTATACCCTATAGGTATTTTTTCTTTCTTTACTTTGAGTTTAGAGCGATCAACTTCGTGCGTATATAGCTATAACGGGAATTCGTCGTTAAGTATATGCGTCTGTTTATATTGAGACTTCTATTTTCGAACCGATAAGAATTAGTAACGGTTTTCCGATACTGCAGTCGGTGAAAATTTCTAGTCACGATGATGCATAAAGTAAATATATAATACCCGCACTTGTGTTTACATTTTATAGGTGAGCATTTGCCTCGACTTTGGCGTTTTGAGGTTACAACCGAAAAATTACAACTACCATAAACCCGACGGTGTTTTTGTTAGTAGAAAGCTTTATGCCGAGGTTACAAGCAATATAACGTGAGTCACGGAGAAACTAAATCATGATGACTGACTACAAAACATCTATAAGGTATATAGCTTTTGATCTATATTTACTTATATTCTTGCTTTTATAATCCATGAAAAATATTACATTTTACGAGTACAAGTTAACCTGAGCACTACGATTTTATAAAATCCGAAAAAATTTTGAAACAAATAGTAAGTAAATCGTTCAGGCTACTGTGAAGTCAATCATGACGTTTCTGATGTGTACCTTTTCAAATCAACGACTTCCCGCGCCAATTCGTCCTTCGACTCGCGGCAACGTCGCATCGAATCCTCGGCGCGCGAAAATTCCATTTCAAATCATCCATTAATGAAAACCAAAATAAACAAAAAACCCAGCATAAAAATATATTAATCCCCTCGCACATAAAAGCACTGCGTCAAAATTCCAGCCCACCCCATAAACCCATCGCCGCGGTTTTATTCTCTTCGATACCTCGTTCTTTACAACCAGCTGCAGCAGTATATAGCAGGAGCCGCGGAAGATATATAATATACAGGGCTCTCGGTAAGAAAGTGTCCCGCGGGAGCGACAGCCGCGCCGGTGCGCGCTTCGTGAATAAGAAATAGGCGAATCTCCTGTAGCCTCTATAAAGAATGCATGTCGCAGCCGCAGCCGATTCAAATCTGTGTCGGTGAGTGTATATAGCTGGATTTTCAACGCAGTAGCAGTAGCATTGCTACTTCGTTTTCCCGCGGAATCGCGAGAGAAATTATCGTCTATTAGGCCTGGGGAGAGCGAGAGAGCTTTCGAGAGCTTTATTTATAGAACGTGGCCCACATTATGCCGCGGCTTTTTCTCTCACTTTCGTGGCCGTGGTTCTGCTGCTGCTGCTGCAGTAGTGGAGCACAGACTTTTAACGAGCTTTTCTCTCTGCTCGCTTTGATGTTCGCTTTGGAGCGAGTGCGGGTTTTCTGTTTCTGATTGCAGTGAAACTATTTGTTTTTGAATTTTTTTTTGCTTTTTTATATATTTACGCTCGTAAAATTAGTACAAAATCACGTTTATATACTATAAATCTTTAATTGCGTCATTTCATCTAGTTGTATAATATATATAATAAATAAAAATTATATAAAAATCTCTAAGATTTGTTTCGAACAACAAACGTAAGAAATTCACTCACACAATATTATCGTCTACACTTTGTACAAAGTTTCCATCGTATAAAAAAAAAACAAAACAAAAACAAACAAAAAAATTCCTCGTCGCAGCACCGGGCGACTCCATTATTCAAGAAAGCAGAAGCAATAAACGCCCCCAGAGGCCACTTCTGACTTATTCAAGGCCAAAGAGAGATACCGCGCCGCAAAGGTGTGGGAATATTGCACGGCTGAATGATTGATTAAACGCCGTCGCCGTCGCACTGCTCGAGTCGTTGATTTCTCCGTGACTGGAAGGGTTGTGGAGCTAATTCGACGAGGCTAAACCATTTTCGTGTATCAGGACGTTTTTTAGCTCATTGTAGGCGATTTCCTTGACGAGTTTGGCTGGATAGGTGGGATCGAGTATCCTTTTGAGCGGCTTTTCGGTGGAGGGAATTTGAGATTTGAATTTGACGATTAGCTCAGTCAGGGTGTCGAATTCGTAGTCGAGGTTCAACTGCTTTTGCAGCCAGTCTTTGATTGGTTTCGATAGAGTAGATGGCAGGTTGTCTTGCGAGATGACGGTCTTCAAATATTTGACACAGTAATTCGTGATTTGCAGTGGTTCGAATGTCTCGTAGTTACAGCTCTTGTTGAACACCTGGAAAGGATATATTTTCGTTAGTTTTTGATTCATTGTTTCGAGTACAGGGTTTATAGTTTTCTCACATCGGTTTCATCCATTTCCTCTAATACGACGGCGGCTGCCGTTATGCTCCAGCAGAAAAATGCAGCCACTAAGGCTTCGAGGTTTTGGCCAACGATTGATGTGAATTTCCAGAAGAACGTATCCGTCATAATTACGTGGGACATTAATCTACTTTCCGGTGGCAGTTGGCAGACCATTTTAGCTGCGTTTCTTCGGATTTCGGCGTTGTCGTCGTAGAAAAGGTTCAAAACCGTCGTCCACCAGTTCAAGATGTAATCTGTAGGATAAAGTTTTGATAGTCAATGATTGAAATATTTATTCATCAATTGTGAAGAAATGTCGCTTACAAATATCGCTTTTCTTTGAAATATCAAGATAAAGATCAAACAGTACTTCTGATACACCAAGTCTGCAGTCAAAATTAGCTTCCATGCTAGATTGACTTAAGAATGCATCATAAATTATCGCTTTGGATTCATTCGATATTTCAGTGTCCTACAAATCAAATTTGAAATTCTTAGAACTTTGCATACTTTTTAAAGGAGATAAAGTGATTCTGTACCTTGTAGTATTCAAGCAGTAAGCCAAAAGTCTTTCCAAATAATTTGAAGAATTCTCCTCTAGGATAAAACGTTTCCATTTTCAACTGCGAACTAAGTTTATTAAAAATGTGCATGCACATGTACTTCTTTTCTTCCTCTCTCGAGAAAGTGTACTGCATGTAATCGTAAGTCTCGGGCATTTTTTTAACGACACTGTACAGGAATGAATAAATTGAATCCTGCAAATCTGGATCCTCTACAAGTTTGTCCAAACTTCTGATGGCTGTCATAAAAGCCAAATCGTACAACATTGGACTTCTCATTTTTTTAATAATAATCATGAGCTTCATCCAACACGTTGTAAGGACGTCTGTATTTGTATGCTTTAAGACACTTTCCCAGAATTGAGCTGCCATGTATTCATTCGTGAGTAAAGGACCCTTGTAGTAGAAATTATTTATAGCAATGACCATGAAATTGATGGCAGTATGTTCATAGCGTTGGATCTCAGGTCTTCTCTTCAGTATCTTTTTGTCAGTCAAATGTAGTTGAACCTTGTCAATTAAATTTAAGATCCAGTCTTCTTCATAAAACCGACTGAGATAAATAGAAATTGTTATAATTATGTGCAATAATATTTATATAAGACATAAGATTGTTGATCATGTTACCAGTAATTGTTCATCAATGAAAATTGTATGACAATCTCAAGAGTGACAGAAGCTACGGGAAAGCATGCTGGACCAGTGTTTGTAGTTTCTAAATTGTGCAAAACATTTTTAGTTAAAAAGTTTATAAATGTTTGTATTTGTTCAGTTGCCAGTTGGACATTTTGAAACTCTGGACACCTTACAATTTCAAGCAGCTGCAATAGAATTTACGTTGATTTTAATAATGTTGTTGACTGTATTCATTAAAAAAAATAGTATTAGAGATTTTACCTGCAAAGAGTATCCATGCAACAGGTTGAGAGGTATTTCGTTAGTTGTCATTGAATTAATAAGATTACTCGCGATGGACAGAATATTTTCATCTGTCAACAAAGGTACTAGTGCTCTGGCAGCCAATTCACGAGTTTTGTAGACTTTACTTTTTCCACACTTAGATACGAGATCGATAAATTCGTCAATCTGCGAAACATTTAAATCAATTAATGTCATCTTAGTAATGCATTTTAATATCGAACGCAAGGTGTACTAACTTTCCAGCCTTCATCAGACCTGACTTTCTTGACTACTTCATCGGAATCCTCAGAACTAACGCTTGGATACAGACGCGATAATATCAAAAGAATAGACTGAATCTTAGGTTTGATTTGTTTCTCAGAATCATTGACAAATATTTCCAATTCGTTCAGTAAAAATGGCAGTAAACTTGGAAACTTTTCAAAAAAGTTCTTTCCTGTCATTCTGTTGTGTAGAGTCAAATTCACGTGGTCCTTAGTCCTCTGAACTCCAAAAACTCTAACAACAAGAGCGCTTAATAGTAGTGTTGCAGCATTTCTTTCCTGTTACAAAATAATTTAACAGTAATTAATTGTCATTAAGTCAAGTTAAATTAGAGAAAAAATCAAACTTGCAACTCACAGCCCAAGACTCCCCATCGTAGCACTTGAAAGCCACTATAAAACCTTCCGCAATGTAATCCTTTACCAAATCTCCCAAAAGACAGTGTCTATACAATGCTCTTAAAATATTCAGAGCATGAGTTTTAATTTCCGTGATTTCGTTCAACTTGGATGTTTCTTCTACTTTTCCTGCACCATTTAAAAGCTGGGATTTTTGATATCCATTAAACAAAGTTTCAGAAAATAAAATGTTTTCAACCTCGTTTAGATCAAAATCATTTCCTACATTGACTAATTTTAACAAAATTCTCATCACCGAATGAAATACCAATGACTGCAAGTCACATTTTTTCTTGATTTGTGAAGTTACCAGTGCCTGTACCATGAATGGCACACCAGCACTTCGCCTGGTGGCGCATAACTTAGAATTTTCAGATGTAAATCCAATTACAGCCAGCAACAACTGTTGGAGCCACATTTTTGGTAACTCTTTCAAATTGATTTGATCTTTGTCCAAGTGCCATAATCGACTGCAAAGTTGTCCAAAGCCAACATGAGCTTGTTCAAATGCTCCTCTGTGCTTGGTCTCACACAGCAGAGTGACGAGTTGATTTCCAATTTCCTTTATCTGAGTTTCTGATAGCAAGCCAGTTCCTGTTTTTCCATTGAATATTGTTGTATTTGATGTTAAATGACCGAATAATAGACTGATTTCTTTTACTGTCCTCCAGGAACAAAGCAAAACCATCTGAGGAGTTATTACAACTTCGTCCATGCTCTCTACCATACCATCCAAATGTCGAGGATTCAGATCCATTGGCAAATGTCCTTCAGGGGAAGAATTATTTACAATCTGAGAGACAGCTTTATTCAGGTCAAAGCACATATTTATAATATCTGCTAAAACGTTTCTCCAGCATTCATCATTTACTATAGACTTCAAATTAATGGTGGACAAAACACTATGAATACAAAATACATAGCCGTATAAGGAATGTTTACTCGAAGCAATTACAATATTTTCTGTGGCTAATTTCACAGGCTTCTCGAGGTTTTCTTTCAACAAGGTAACCATGTAAAATGCTACTTTCTCTTGTGTACAATTGTTTTTCTTAAGATTTATATTATCATAGAGGATTCCCTGTATATTTGATGACAACATGCTTATTTTCAACATATAAGCTGCAGTAATACTGTCGAGTGGTCTAATACTGTTGCCCAATTGGATGGCAACGTCTACAAGTTCTATAAGTTTCTGCTTATCAAAATAAAATTCTACAAGATTATATGATTTCATCAATTTGAATGCCATCTCTTTGTTGAGTTCATACGTATCTAAAAGAAGGCACTCAAATAGTTTCTTAAATTGATCTTGAGTCCATAAGCCATCTTTCAAATCTTTGCCCAAAAATTCATCCATAAGACAAAGTATTTGCAAACTAGCTTTTTTGCGAACATTCACAGCCTCAGGATAAATATTATTTAAACTTATGCTATGTAGGAAAGATACAAATTCTTGGTAACATTTTACTAGAGCTTGTGCATTCAGTTCCTCAGTCGGAATCTTAAAATCTGGATGAATTTTCTGCAATTCTTTCAGTTTGGTTTCTTTTTCTAATTGACGTTTCAGCACTGCATAACTATCGTTTAGCCTTTTGAGGACCTGAAATCAATGTCAATCATGTACAAGGATTCACACTTAGTGATAATTAAATAGAATAATTTCACACCTTTTTTATCAATGGAACATATTCTCCTCTTTCTCCAAGATTGTGCTTTACGGATGCTTTGATCAATCTAATCTCCTGCTCCGTAAAAGTTAATGTACTTTTCTTGGATATGGCCAGTGTCTCTAAGGTCTGAATTCGAAGCTAAGAAAAAAAAATAGAGTTTTAGCATGAAATTCATAGAAAATAGCAATGATTCAGTACCTCTTCGCAATCGCATGTCAACCAGTATTCCAGTAAATGATATTCCAATTGATTTCGCCACTTTGTCTCCTGACCTTTTAAATGCTCATCCAAGTCCAGGGAACCATCCTTCTTCCTTTGTTTATACGTAATCAATAACGTCAAATCGTTTGTATTCTTCAGTGTTTCACAATTCATTTTGGTGTGATTTAAGATCCACTAACTGAAAAAATAACTCAATTCATAAATTGGAAAAAGCAACGAATACGTGTATATTAATTTCATTCGCTAAATCAACATGCCATACAGTTAAATGACTATAGATAACAATATTTAAAACGATAACCTAAAGAAACTTTCTAACCTAAACAAGAACAACAATATTTTCGATCAGATTTCAAATTGTCAATTATCCTCTGGGATCACAGAGCTCATTTTAAGAATTTAGAAATTTACTACACGAGGTTCCGATCGTAACAATTGTTTTTATCATCGCGATAAATATTTAATAGCCAAACAAAGCAGCAGTAGCATTGTCTAACTTGACGTTTATACCTCAATCTCAGTTCTGCGAAAGCGTCTGCTGGTCGGTACACGTGCCGGCGCAGACGACACTGATTTACCAACAGCTGACTGAGCTGACTGGTTTTGAGTCACTTGTTGATGCTCCGCGAGGTGGAGTCGTTGCTCTGAAATTTGACACCGCGTAAACTCGTTGGTCGACGTTATTTTATTTTAAAATTCTCGGTATCGACTTTGAGCACAGGTTGTATTATTTAAATGGTTGTTGAACTGACGGTTTTGTCATGTCTTATTTTACAAAATTTAAAATTTTTATTTAGATCATGTCTTTCTCTCTTTCTGTTGTCATATTAGATGTAAAATGAATTACACATTATCTCGCTGAATAAATTTAATCTACTTCACTGACGAAGAAATTCAATCTTACGTACTCTCTCTTTAATTAAAAGCAATCTTTAATTAACATACAATCAAACCCTTTTCTCACAGAAAACTTTTCAGGTAGGACTGCTGTTTTTCTTATTTTTTTTTTTTTTATCGTAAGTTCACCAAAGAAACTTTTGTTACATATTTTTATTGCAAATTCAAACCTTTAGTTTCGACAGCCGGACAGTTCACATCCAGAAATTAAAAAAAAATAAAATTTTTTATTCTTCAAAATATAATGTTGGCCCAAAATTAGAAAAAGAATTCAAGAAAGAACCATCAGTTTCTGTTCAAACTAAAACTCACAGCATCTTACATACATTCATCCTCTAATATAACAAGCAATCCATACAATCAACCTTTTTTCCCACAACCCTCCTCCAAAAAACTTTTTAATTAAGCTCAGTGGTATATATACACTCCCGACTATACCTCATCATCCCCAAACACAGCCTTATCAGCATCGCAAAAAAGCTAGTAGCCGTTCGTGACAGGATCACCGTCAATCCTCTCGCAACCCGTTTTTCCGTGCAGCAGCTGCATATATAGCACAGCACTGCCTGCGGCGTCGGCGCTTCAAAAAGGCTCCATAAATTCTGCATAGAAGGTCGAGGAGCAGAGCGCAGTTCTCTCTCTCTCTCTCACAGAATAAAAAGTCTCGAGGCGACGAGCGAGTAAGAAAAAAAGGACAAATTGACCTTCTTTCATCAGCGAAAATCCTCACAGTGTTATAGGAAAACGGCTCTAGTCGAACGCGAGGTATTATATACGCGGAGAGAAAGAGACCTAATTACCGGAAAGTCAAGCCTTATACACGAGCTATGGCCTAATTCTCTTCGAGTGAAAAAGTAAACAGTCCGACGTAATTGAATGACAACGCGATTAATACGACGTTTTTTCTCTTCTTCTTCTTCTTCCGAGGAAGCTAGTCTATTTTTGGACGGACGAGTGACCCCTTTCTTTTGTCGAAAATTTCTTATACGTATATATAGTCGCGTGAAATTTTCAAAAAGCCCGCCAATTATTTCCAAAGCTACTTCGCTTGTTGACTGCATCGAGAGAGGTTTGGGTAAAATTATCGGAAAGTAATTAGCCTCTAAATGATTTGGAAAATTATCGCACACCGCAAGAACAAAAAAAAACTGGAGCAAGCTCGACTTCTTTTGTTAATTATTTTCCGCTCGAACGGCCTTCGATATTTTTTTTTTTTTTTTAAATTTCCGCGATTGTCTGCACATATACTTCCTGATTGTAGAAAATCGATACCCACACGCACATGATTCGCTGAACACACCGCGATAAATCGAGCAAAGTAGGGGTTGTCCGCGACGACGCACCTGCGTTCGAACGAAACTCTCGCTTGCTCGTGCGCGTGTAAGTGACGGCGAAATTTACGTTGCGCTGTATATATTTACGACTGAAAGTGAGTCGAGGTTTTACAAGTTTTCGTTACTTGTACACCGGGTATTTAAGAAGTTGGCGGTATAAACTTGCGGTGTATATACCGTAGTATATATATTATTCTCAGAGCGTTTATTAACGCGCTCGGAAAAGTTACTTATCGACCTCAGCCGATTAAACAAGTTCCTTGTAAGTAAGTAAAAAGCAAAGTTTTTCAATTAAAAAAAAAGAGCGTAGTAGTCTCATCCTCAGAATTTTAAATTACGAATTATTGACAGAAAAGTTATATATGTGTGTATGTAATGCAGCAGAAAATTAATATCTCAGTTTCCAGAAAAAGAAGACATCGTGTGCGAAATTTTTCAAGCCTCGCGCGTAACTCGACTCGCGATAAGAGATAAGCGAGGAGAGAAAGTGAGTAATAGAAATATATCCCCTCGGCGAGAGCTGGCAGACATGTTCGCCGGGTCATTCGTCACCGTGACGTGTATTATATAAGACGGGAAAAACTCGCGCCAGATTTTCGAGTAAACTCGCTCGCAGCTGATCGAGCTTTAATGCCCGCGAAATTTGAATATAATTTGTTTTCTCCTTTTTCTACTTTGTCCCTCTGATATACACGTGCATTATTCCGCAGCGCATCAGAGAGAGAGAGAGACGGAAGAAAGGGAAACGAATGAGATTGCGAAGCTTCGGTCTTCCTGTATAGAAGAGCGCGTCGGTGAAATTGGAGGCGCAATTGTTTTATATGCCAGAGAGTGAGGTATATATAGGGAGGGGTAATTCGATCCGGAGCTGCTGGATTATTGCTCGATACGCCGGGGCTTTGAATAATGGAGTATTTGCTGCGAGCGGATACTATATGCAGTCGCTTTTCTTTTTTTTTCATCTTCAAATCTGATGGATCGATTTTTCTGATTTCAGAAGTGCGATGATACACCGCTACTTTCATCCTCGTCGGAAAAAGCTGCGTCACACGGAAATCCGCAGCGAGTAAGTCTCGTATTCATTCTTGACTTTCTCTCGCCTCCTTCTCACGCTCTGAACTACATGATATAATTGATAATATAAAAGGCGAATTACGAAATCTCATATATCTACATGAAAATTCCTGCATATAATGGCGGCACACGCGTAAGCTCATCAGCAACAACGACGATCCCACAGTCGCTGCAGTAAAAAAAAGAAAGAAAGAAAGATACAAGCTGTCTCTCGCGTATAAGAGACTCGAAGGAATAATGCGCTTGCGTGCGACGACGAAATTGAAGCAATTTCAGAGTTAAGAGGATACCGAATCCCTCGCAGGCTAACGGTTACGTGCACTGCACCGCCGCCGCCGTCGTGTCGTCCCTCTCGGCATAAGCATATCCGCCTCTCGCTTTCTTCCTTTGTCCCTCCTATTTAGTCTCCCGTTTCTTATCACATTTCGCAGCTCTCGTGCGGTCTCGCTCTCATTCGTCGTCGTCTCTGCAGCAGCATCTCCGCTGCTTTCTTTAAGCCTCTTTCGCTTAATTACACGTCTTCCTGGGAAAGATCCCAGGCATTTCCGACCATTCTTTCGGAGGCTTTGACTCTCTTCAAGTTTCTTCAATCTTTTATAAGCAGAAGCTGTGTACTGTTATATACGCGTATCTTTTTTTTTTTTGTGCGAAAATAATACGACAGCATCATCTCGCACGTGTGTATAGCTTTGTTTCTTTGGCGTGCGAGCTTTTTTTGGAGGAAAAAGGTGCGCGATCGGTATGCCGCACACATACTCGGTTCTTGTGAAGGGAACACGCTATAAGTCTTGTTAGTTTTTTTTTTGACTTGCTCTGGCGGTCTATTATGATGGAGCTTTTTGGGATGGTTATGTGAATTGGAAAAGTATACGGTTTAATCTTGGTTTTTTTTCTTTAATGTTATTGGAAATTCAAACTTGAATATAAAAATATCAGAGAGAGCTATTTATGAAATTTTAAAAAGTGAAGGCTTTTAAAAGAGTTTTTGATCGGATGCTGGAATTGAAATTGCATGTTTATCGTGCTTTAGAAATTGAAAATTATTTTACAAAATGCTTGTAAGTTGCGATTTTGTAAAAAGTTTTAAATTAAAATTTTCATAAATTTCCTACACGAGTATAAAAGCTACTTTTTACGCCATTAAAATAATGCATATATTCTATGTTTACATATTATACACGTTATATCAAACATTTGTTTTAATTACGATAAAAACTTTCACCAGCTTCTTTATGAAAGAAAAACGACTGTACTATGCGCAAAAAAGAAACTAGCTCTTGCCACACTAAGCCACATCCAACAACTGCAGCATCATAATTAAAAGCTAATTTTTTCATCAAGGAAAAACAAACACTCACAGCCATCACGACACACGGTTTTCCGGCACCACACCGCATCTTCTCTCTCCCTTTTTTTTCCTCTCTCTGAGCACACAAAAGGCGTCGCCATCATGTGAGAAAGAAAAAGAAACTCCCGCGCATGTAAATGCAGTCTGTGCGTATATATGTATATACATACATACACACGTGCACCTGCTCGCGTAAGTCAAAAGGCCACTTTATCAGTGCGCGAAATCTCGCGCGCGAAGGACGAGAGCTGGCAGAAGGTAAAAAAAGCGAGAGTTTACTCGCGGTGATTATTCAACGCCCTCCAACGTGTGTGAAATTAATTTCGAAACAATGGCCTCTATATCGTGTGTTATTTTAGATATGGAAGTAAAAGTTCGTTTTTTTTTTCAACGTTGTAGTAAAAAAATATCGCAGAGTTCTCGAATTTAAATGAAAAATTTCAAAGGATAACAGAGTTAACATCTCTTTAATATCGAAAAAAAAAATCGCGATTTGCAAAACAGTATGTCCGATCGATTAAATTCCGTGGCGTAGAGAATGAGTCGGTTCACACACGACGAAGCCCCTCACGCGACTCTCTCGTTAATTCGATTTGACGTGGCGTCGGCTACGCCTGGGCAAATCGAATTAGCAGACGATTTTCAGTTATTTACCCATGTTGAACAATTCTCTCGACTCCAGTGTAAATACACGTGTGCCATCCCGAGGATTTTCCGTTCTTTCCGCGCTAACGAACTCGAACGACGCGTCGAGCTTACTCCTTTGTGTGTCTCGATATTTGCGAATCTACTTCTAGATAACGACGCAGCTCCACGATTCTCTCTGTATGTGTAAGCGCGAAATAACAGTTTACAGCTTGCTGTTACCTCTATATACTCTCGCGAATGGATGTATATGTGTACAGGCTCGATTTAAATAGCTTGCGCGAAATTACGTTTTCGACGAGAATGGATATACAGCAATTCGTAGAGTCCTATACACACTTTTACTCGATGTGTATATATGGTTTGAAATAGTTTCTAGAGGACAATTTTTTTATTATTTTTTTTTTTACTCGTACACGCGGTCTTCATTTTAGCCGGGGAATTCCGATAAATTCCTGGCGCACTTCAAAGAGGTGCGCAATTTTCGCCAGAAATAAAGGAAGAGGTGTAATGACCGAGCGACGACTCGTCGTAAAATTTTACGGTTATA
The DNA here is from genome assembly GCA_900474305.1 of Cecidostiba fungosa. Lineage (NCBI taxonomy): Eukaryota > Metazoa > Arthropoda > Insecta > Hymenoptera > Pteromalidae > Cecidostiba > Cecidostiba fungosa. The sequence goes on from UCOJ01000022.1 coordinate 133,033, forward strand.
CAAGCCCTTGGACTCGACGCCGCGCTGTGCGACGATATCGGCGGTCAAAGTTCCCGCGCTTATATATGCTTTCAAAAGTATTTGTGAAATTATTCGAAAAATTTAGGGACTCTTGGGTTTAGGTAGGATTTCTGTGCTTTTATTGTAAGTTTTTTGTTTTTTTCTTTTTTTAATGCGAAATTTTCGTTATATGAATTGTCAATGTTCTCTAGAATAAGAAAGAGAGGTAGAAAGAATATACCTGCACTTGACTCCCAAAAATAAAAATAAATATTTACGTGCTGTGACCGAAACTACGAAACAATGCAGTACGTTGTTCCCCCGCTAAATCAGTCACTCTTTTAATAATATAAAAAAAGAAAAGGAAGACCGATAAATTCGTCGTCGAGTGACTCGCACATTGAAATTCAATCGTATTAAGTACCGAAAGCTCTGTTCAATATGTCAGTACGTCGTAACGTGCCCCCGATGAATAATTAAATGGCTCGTTTTGAGCCTCTGTCCCTTACTTCCTAATTAATTAAACCCCATGAAAGTTTAGTATATACGCGTCAAGAGAGTAAAATTTATCTTTCTCCAGTATAACTTCGTCAAAACGAATTTCTCCTCTCGAATATAATATACATCCTTATACATACGCAGAAGAAGAGGCGACCCTTGGCGAGAGCCATGCAATCTAGCAAAGTATCCCAATCCTCCACCCTCGACATATAAGCGGCATTGTTTATTTTGAATATATACGAGGTCAGCCGAAAAATTTCGCTGCACAAAGCCATATTTTCGAGAGGCGAATCCATTTCATTTTGACGGGACACACACACGTATACACGTGTGTCGTTGTTTTATTTCGTAGACACACGGATAGGGTCGTAATGCAGACGTGACCTATATTGATTTGGGGATACCTAATGTCGAGGCTTCTTTTTTTAGGGTGTCGTCTCCGAATCCAAAAGGGCCTAGTATAAGGCGCTTTATGTCCTAAATTCGCATTTTATTTCTTTCGCTTCTCTCTTTCTCTCTGGGGATATGTAACATCTGCTTTTTTATCGTCTCTCGTATTTCATACCGACACACCGCTCTTTTGTTTTCTGTAATACACATACTTAGGAATAACGTACGTGTTGTCAATGCGAATCATGATTCCGACGCTAAATTGCGTCTGATCAGTCGAACGATAATGATGTTCATCAATGATTAACGTCCGCTTTTCAATTAACGCGTGACTCGTGATCAGCGATCCAAACGATGTTCAAAGGGTCAAAAGCGACTTTTTTGCTCGGCTATATACTGTATTTGCTTATTTCTATTTCGGAATTCCCTGATTGGGAACATGTATACATCAGGTATCCCAACGTAATTTTATCGCTTGTGTATAGATCTACACGCTATACACGTGCCAATACACATATACACGTATTTTCCCGAGTTTTTTTCCGCGCTTCGATTCAGTAAATTTGCGAATCGAAATTTTACTCTATTTTCATTCAGGCCAGTAAATAAATGAAAATTCGCAGTAGTAGTAGTGCTCGTGTGTTTAATCGATGTGTCGGAGTGAATTTTTCATGCGGCCAAATAAACCTGTTGTTCTCAATTTGCCGCTGATAATTCAATCCGTTTTTCTCTGCTGTTAAATTTCACTTCCATTGAGCGAATTCAAAATGACGGGCTTTGTTTGATAAGCTCGAAAACACGCGGAGATGATACACGTTAAAATGGGAAAAAAAGTTCACTGACGTTTGGGTTTTAAAATTTTTTGAAGCGACGGCTTTTTGTTGCGTGTTTACAACGAGAATGAATTTCGTGTCTTTTTAAAGGTCGGTAAGCAATTTTTGTGCATAGTGTATGAAACAACGAGTTTGAATTTCAGCTCTCATCGAATCAGCAGAGAATGTGCTTTCGTTTCTCTTCGGATGGATTTCAAACTGCATAAAACTCATTATACCGTCAAAATCCTCGTTGTTTTGCCATTTTGCACATCAGAGAAAGAATCTCGTCAAGCATATATATCCACATTTACATAAACCAGACTTCTCTACGGCCACAAAAATGCAAATATAGGTACAACAAAAGAGGACAAAAAAATGCAAAAGATAAAAAGCAGTCATAAATAAATCGTGCGTTAATCTGATTCTCTCGAAATATTTAATCACGCCCCAGATATATACATATTCCTCTCCTCTCGCAAAATATTTTCAAACGTGAATAAATAATTCAATGCGCGCTGTAGAACGCAGATTCCGTAATACAATCTCCCCCAAAATTCCAACCGCACGAATTTTTTCCTCTACATATATACATACACTCCGCGGCATCGGGCGTCAAGTCTCTCGCAATAATTCCCACAGTATACAAAACACAGTACTGTTGAGGCAAGTGGCCCCCCCCCCCTTGTTCAGTCGAGAGAGTATTCGGGGGCGCACGGAATTTCTGCAGGCGCCGGCGGCGGCTCTCGCATTATTCAAATATGCGGCTTGTGCACACGCGATCTATACGGGGATATGCTGCGGTTCGCGCCTAGACGGCTCAAGGGGATTCCTGCAAATGGCTGGACATGCTTTCTATCAGCTTGTCGTCTTATTATCCATGTCTTATGGTTTTTGGAAGAAAAGGTTTGTTATAGGGTTGAGTGTCGATTGATAGATGCTTCTCTTTGTTGGTTGTTTTAGTGAAAGAGCACTTTTATTTTCTTTTAACTAATGTAATTGTGCAACTGGAACCGTGAGCAGGGCCGTCTTTGTACATAGGGACAAGAGCCCCGGGCTTAGGACCCCAGGCTTTTGAGGGGCTCCCAAGGAGAGTCCTAAATTTATAAAAATATATAGGTCTCAAACCCACATACCCCACACGTCACGAGTTTTAATAAGAGAATGCTTTTTTAAAAATATATCGGACATCGAAGGAAGGCAACCTAGTATATACAAGAAAACACCTGAGATATTAATCATTTTCAATAATTAAAAAAAAAAGATATCCTATAGGCATTAGCCCCCTTTTTCCGGGCTACCATCCGGATGGTAGTGCGGTAAATGGGGGCTAACACCTAAGATATTAATCATTTTCAATAATTTCAGTATTTCGTCAGTATTTTTAATAAGAGTGCACCTATAGCAGTGTCTTTGTGTACTGTGTTTTTTATCTTTTTTTTGTAATACTGTGGTATTATCAATATAACATGTTAAGATTATTTTTATTATCTACTCTGCAATCTAACAACGAGGTGACAAATTTTGCTTTGAAAAGTTGTCAGTATGTGTGTTAACCCTCAAATCTCGTTAACCTGTAAATGTATCTTTGATGAAAGTGATTAATTTCATATTCAATATCCAACTACAACTTGTAACTTCGATCTCAATCACTGTATCTGCAAAAATGGCGGTACTTGAGCATGCGAAATCAATCGTTTAAAATAAACCAGTTTTGGACTGGCTTTTCCCCTACCTCTGGAACTTTCGAGCTTTCTAGTCTCTGACGATAGGTGGCGCATAGGCACTTTTCTATTTCCCCCATCGCTATCTGCGCGCAGAATGTATATATAGCGGTGTTTCACCTATGCCAAAAGTACCTTGTTGGGCCTACTGCTTGTTGAGCCACTCTTGCTATAACTGCTCTGAGTTAATACCTAATTTTTTATAAATATATTGAAAACTTTGCAATACTTATTTTATACATCAGACATTGTAGAGCCTCTATTTTTTATAGAGACTCTATACCAACTGTATACAGCCCTTATACAATTTTGATGATATAAAATCTGTAATACAGTCTGGCTCTGAGGCTGAATAGCGATTCCCGCTGAAATATTATAATTTCGGCAGTACATAAAACAGTCAGAGACAGAAACTGGCATCTAACCACAAGCCAACGAGACATCTGCATTGCCAAAACCACAACTCAGCAGCAGCAGCAGCAGCAGCAGCAGCGGGAAAAAAGAAGCCACATCTAAGAAGCCCTATACACACGCGGAAAACGAGAGTAAGAAAAATCCACGGCATCTCGCCAAAAATGCATGCACTACACACACACATATCTCGCTCAAAGCCAGCCGCCGCCAATTTCGCTAATGAGCATAATAACTTCTTTCGACCTCTTCCCTACTACTATAATATGTATTACCATATTCATTTTTTTTCTCCGCACTGCGGATTCGAAATTTCGTCTCTGGAATGCGTGTGTATGCAACACGTGGTAGTACTGAACGCTAATCTAATCTATATAATATAATATATTGCCGACAATAACCCAAATAAAATTGAAAGCAAACAACGATACCACACTTTCCGCTTTAATCATATTCGCCTCTATACTCCTACTTATATTATACTCTGAAAAATGTGCGCGAGCAGCATTTTTTAATGACCGCGAGAGCAGCAGCAGAGTCGCGCGAGGTGTGAGAAAACAATTTTTATATGTACGCAGTAGCGAGAGCGTAGTAAATTGCGCGCGATGCATCTTCTTTAAAACACGAGCTGGTTATTTATACGTAGCAGTAGATTATATATGAGAAGAACATTTTTTAATTTTTGCTGAAAAAGTAATCCGATTCCATGGCAATATAATAATACTTGATTAGACACATATAAGGAAGCCTTGTAAAGACTCGCGTTTCCGCGAAGAAACCGCAGTGGGCTCTTGGCTTACACAGTTCAAAAAAGGACAGCAAATTTGTAAAGGCTAAATTTTTCCGCGCAGCTGTGTGTTTGTATAAGGTATAAATCGTGCGGAATTAGCCAAGATTTACGTAACATCAGAGAGAAAGAAACGCCGCGAGAGTCGTTAACTTATAATGATCGACTGCACGCGAGAGGTATATACTACTGCAAAAGCCGAAAAAGCCGGATTTGCATTCTTCTATACAGTGAGAATCGCGTGCGCGCGCGTGAATCGCTGCTGCAGTATACACTGTATAGTATATAGTGCCTATTGAATTGAGCAATTTTGACGGGGAATTCCAAGATTGTTGTCGGTTCGTTTCTTTTTTATTGTCAGCTTCGAACACAACCTTTACTACCGAAAATTCAGTGCCGCCTACAATTAACGTGAGCTAATACCAAACATATATATAATATAGTATAGGTATACCCCAGCGAAACATTAGCAGCTCTGTGTCTGCTGTATATAGGATACTACTATGCAGCAGACTGCGGGCACCTCGTGATGCTTAGGCCAGAAGCACCGCCTACAACTAAGTACACCCGAGGCTGAGAAAATTCGCGGCGAGAGAGGCAAGCTCCGTTGGATCTCTCCGGCTTAATTAGGCAAAACCTATAAGGATTTGCTCGAGTGAGCGCCGAGAGAGCTGTATATGTATATAATACGACGCTATACTCCGAATGGATTTACGTGTTATACACACTCGGATGCTTTTGGATATTTTTATTCAAACAGAACTTTTAAATATATTGTTTATAACATGTAACCGATAAGTTTGTATAATACTCGATCGCGTCAAAGGGAGTATACATACAGTATATATATATTCCGGTTCAGGTATGTACCAAGCGCATCGAGAGAGCGCAACGGCCTCGAGGCACGCCGATATGCAGGAAGGAAGGAAAGCAAAGCAAATTATGCTAAACCTATAAGGACAAGCGCGCAGCTCTCCGTGACTCGGTATCATACAGCCGCCCGCGAGACTCTACCCGGAAATCCATAAGGGGCGACCAGCACGTGCTCTACTATATGTATATACATATACATATATATATATTGATCGAGGGAGGAAAATCGTGCTGCAGAGCAATCGCAGCGCGTTCTGAGAAGAAAAAATAAGTTTTCTGTTACGTGCAGCACATGCAGTCGAGGAAAAATGCAGACTGTTAAAAAAGAATCTCGATCCTCGAGAGCTGTTTGACGAAAGGCAATTACCGCGTTTCTCTGTACTACACAACAGAGCTGCTGCTGCTGCTGCTGCTGCTGTCGAGTCATAAACGTCGGCCTCGAAATTCGGGCCAACGCGCGGGAATCGTTTTGCATAAAACCGGCGCCGTGCGCATTGTAATCCCGCGGGACTACACGACGGAACGGAGTATAAGTTTTACACGCGACAGAGAGAGAGAGAGAGACACTCGGATTTGATGTTAATTCGCCAAATGGAATTTGCCGCCTTCATGGAAATAAGTCTTGCGGCTGATGCGGCAAGCGAAGCTTTCATGTTCATCTGCATCTGAGGAGGTGGAGGTACAAATTGCTAGCGATGTGCTACTGCTAGTTTCTGGAGAGAGAGAGGAGTTTTGGCTGGTTTTGTGAATTTTTATTAGAGTTATTTTGATGGCTGGAAATTCGATGTGAATCTTTAGGTAAATTTTATTAAAGGCAAGGTTGTGCCACATAAACTGTCACACATTCAAAATTGAGTTATAACGAGATACGATTTATTAATGGAATATTTTACATAAATTTTAATCCAAAACAGATTTTATGTTCACCCAGAATTCGAACAGACGCACATTACACAGATTGTATCGAAGACACTCGTAAAGCAGCGATTCCGACACCGTTCAGATCGTAAATTTTTGCCGACCGATCGCGTCGAAGCGTCCAAGTGAAGAAAGACTGGTAGTAGGTGTGTGTATATATATACCTCCCCCCTATCCTCGTCTCATACGATTGAATCACATAATCTGATTTTCGCGATAGTCTTCACCCTCGTGTTTCTCGAGTAAGTGCGTACTAAAGCTATATCACAAAAATCGTTCGTTTCAATAATCACAAATCAAAAGCAAAAAAAAAAAATTGATTCCTTTTTTCTTTTCACACACGAAAAGACAAGTGGCATTTAAATCCCACTTGTCTCCCCCCGGTTCTCTCGAATTCCACATTTTCCACAGCTGACCCACCGCTGCGCATCTCACCTGTTCCCCATAGACAGCTGCAGGAAAAACGATCCCTCCGCAGAAAAGCGCTCAGGTATATATATATATATACACATCAGATCCCAGCGCGCTTGTCATTCTTTTCTCGCGTGCGCGCAGGTCCGAAAAGAATCTCGGTTTCCGAGAAAATCCCCGATGACGCATCGATTCACGTGGCTTTATTTCCGGTATTTTTTTTTGTACCTAATTTGCATGTATACGTCCTCTCTCGATCAATATAAAAGAAAATAGTGCATCGCATCTCAGCCCATCCCACATCCGACAGAAATTTTCATAAATAAATCGCTCGCTCCCCATCATCATCACGATAAGGCGTCGTACACGCGAGAGAGAGAGAGAGAGATCCGAGAGTCAGAGTAGATAACGCGCGTACAACGAGATATTCTTATATACAGCATCACAGTATAGACTGTACGAGCGCATTAGGCAAATTACGCGTGCGGCGCGGCACTTCCGGCGATCCGATATATCTATCTATATATAAATCTCGTTGGATATAACGGATCGAAGGCGGTGTGTGTACTGTGTATATTATAATGGGACATACTTGAATTGATTGGCTATTTATTATCTACATCGTGAAATTTTATTCGTGATATTTACAGGGGATTTGGAAAAAAAAGCTTACGACAATTTTCGCAAGAGCCCCTTATTCCCGAAGAAACCCTTGAAGAAACTCTCTGTGTCGCGAGAGCTGCACGTAGGAAACGAAGTTTTCCCGGGACTTGTGCTGCATTTCCGTCCTCGTCCCCGCGCTTTATCATTATTTATGGCGGGGATTTTTCGCTCTCTCTCTCTATATATATAAAAAGAGACGCAGTCGCCGAGAGCTTTTCCGTGCTCGCTTTTATTTCGTCTTTATTTTTTCGGAGAAATCTCGAAATTTCATTGCGAATTTTCGTCCTCGTCGTTGTTGTATATAACTGTGTTATTATTATAGGTATATCAGAACATAACGAGCTGATGTATCAGTATATACCTATACAGGGGAAGCGTCCGGTTGAGAAATAGCTGGATGGCAAAATATCCTGTGGCGTGATAAATTTAAAATAAGCCGTTGTCGCCGTCGTTGGTTAACGCGGGAGTTTATTATTAAAATTTATATACTGCGAGAGCTCATTTTTCAAAGCTTAAAGAAATAATTCGTCCAACAGATCAGTTCGAGAATGAAATATTTTGACGCAAGGATGAGTAGGTATGAGTTGTGACAAGCTTGTTGTGCAACTACGACGATTTCGTAATTCTCTTCAGCTCCTTTATCTCGTCGAGTAAAAGAATGTTATTAGCGTTGATTCGGGCTCCGGAGAGAGAGAGAGACTGTCGATTGCAGGACTCCCCCAGCATCATGAGTTTGAAAGAGTTGTTACGTGAGGTTACATGTATATACACGTCGAGTCGTTGGAACCTCAAAACCGCAAAGCGACCTTGACACTTCTCGCGTGTATATATGTGCAGAGCATGATTATAAGGATGAATTCTGCTTTAGCATAATTTTTCGGCAACAACAATCTCGAACATAAAATATACCGAAGGAACCAGGAAGTCGCTCACTCAGCGTCTCTCTCACGCGTACGATAATAATTACGCTCTCTGGGCTTATCGCGTCCCCAAAGAGGATCCGGCCGTATAGTGTATATTATACGTTCGGCCCAGAAATACACCTCTCGCCGGCGTCGTGCGAGAAAGCGAAAGAATTTCGCGGAACGAGAGAGGAGAGCCCCCTCGAGGCGTCCTTTCCTCCTCCTCCTTCTTCTCTCTTCTTCGGCTTCGGACTCGTGTGTATATGTATGCAGAGGCTATATATAGGTGTGTATGTGTCGTATACCTGGACTCGGGAAGCCCTGAACGGTCTGTGTGTACTATACCGACCGGGGATTCGCACAGTGAAGACCGATTTTCTATGAGTTTTAATAATCCTGCCGATCTCGAAAAACAACTTTATCGGCAGATCGGTAATCGTTGTATCCTGCCGATTTCTTACCGATCTCAGTAACAGAAGATCGATCGTTGACAAAAAAGAGAAAAATCAGCACGCGCAGCTGTGCATCCCCCGCAAAGCAATCGAGAACAGCAGCCCCTGGCATATACCTGCCGTCAGCGCGTGCAGGTAAAGCGGCGCCATGGTCTATACTATATACAAGACTATATCCCCACTCGGTATATATATATATACAGTGCGAGCGAAGCGACTATAGTAAATATACGCTCTCCGGAGGCCCCCTGCGCGCGCTCACCTGGCGAACGCTCTCTCCCACCTTCCATTGGTCCCGTCTCTTGTATCCATTCGGCGATTGGTCCCGAGCCGACGTTTTGCCGCGCCGCTCGGTATTCGCCTGCCGCAGCTCTCGCCTGCTATACTCAGTTTGACTTACCTTGGCCGGTCGGACGGTACGTCGCTATACTGCTCTCACTCTCTCTCTCGCGTCTTTCGTTTTATTTCTTTCTCTTTCTCTCTCTCTCCACGGCTCTCAGTGTATAATACTTACTGTACGCCCGCGACGGCGGACATCTTGTACAGCAGCAGCAGCCAGGGTTATAACTACGTCCTCCTCGTCACCTGTGGAATCGGCTGCAGGTCGCCCTCGGGTATACGGCGACGCTCTGCCGGCTCTCTCTTACTCTGTCTCTCTCTTTCTCTCGGCGGCCATTATACTCGAACGCGTGTGTTGTATATATATACGTATCAACCAGGAGATCGTCGCAGGGCGCTGGACGCCTGCACGATTTTTTTTTACCCCCCTACAGTATAGTGTGCAGTTCTGTAAAAGTGCGTTCGTCTAAGTGTGCTGTGTGCGGATATATAAAAGCGGACGTTCTTCTCTGTGCATATGTGTGTTATGTAGATGTATATAGTGTGGATATATATACATACAGCAAGCAACGAGAGATCGGCTCTAATATATACATATAGTTAGGTGTGTGCCAAGGTTGGCGTACAGGACTGCGCCAGGGTAAAGGTCGAAATCTGGATTACACGGCCGAGCCGGGGATCACGGACAAGATTCTGCCGGTTCATAAAAAAGGTGAGGAATTCGTCGTCGTCTCCTCCTATATATGCTTTTATAGCTCGCGCGAAACGAGTTCGGGGATTATTGTGTTATTCCTCTTTCGTTATAAGTATGTATGTATACGAGAGAATTTCGTGTGTGCTTTTATATATCGATTCGCAAGTGTGCCTCTGCATATTCTCAGCATCAGGTTGTAAAAAAATCGCGCGCCGTAAATTCACACTGCCGCTGTTGCTGCTGCTGCTGCTGCTGCTTCTGTGCGTGTATATAAATTGTATTTTATAGTACAAGCTGTAGAGCGATCGAAATTGCGCCTGCGCAATTTGTTGATTGTGATGTGCCGGTACTATATATTTTATAAGCACAGCTGATTAAAAATTCCAAGCAGCCGCAGCTGTTCGATGAGTCATTATGATAATAGACGGAAGACAGGTAGATAGACGTATTTACATATAGGATGCTTGTAATGGAGTATAATATACGAAAAAAAAAAAACAAAAATAAAACACAGTTATACTCTTGCATAATTCAAGCAAAAAATCTCGCTATTGTTGACATAACAACGCATCCGACAGGTTTTCCTCTCGGAAATATCTATCTTTCAGCTATCCTCGAAATTCCAACGACAACGAAAAAACGGCAACAAAACAACGTGTCCCGCGGGGAGCGTGCAAAATCAAACGCCTTTTTCGACATGCCGCATTCTCTCGTCCCCTCTCTCCTTCAATTCAAATCCCGGTGACGGTTGAGCCGCTGCTGCTGCAACTCGACTCTCTCGCCGAGAAGAAGAAGAAGAAGAGGCGGAGGAATGGGAGCGCGAAAATATAGAGCGAGTTTACGGTTATATACCTCCTCCTCGCGCGCGAATATAGCAGCGGCAGCAGCTCTTGGCGAGAAATAGAAAAGTCCGAAATGATGTAGACCAGGCCAGAAAGGATATGTTTTTGTGATGTGTACAGAGGCGTGAATAACCAGTTTTCTCTCTGTATGTATGTGTATGTACTGCGCATATATAGGCGCGGCATTGACATCCTCGACGGGGATTTTCTTTTGCTTTGCTTTCCTATAGATCGTGGCATACTTTCCAATTGATATCATATACGATATACATATACTTATTGTTTTGGAAAACGTTATTACACAGATCTTATCTGGAATCGATTTCCTGCGTAGCGGAAAATTGGGAAAAAGTGTAGCGTTGAAACGATAAAAATACACACATACGGTTCGTGTGAATAGCGCGCGCGCTCTTGTTTTATTGTCCTTGGCAGTTTCGACTTGTGTATAACTATAACTACGTATTACATTACGCTCGTCCATAAATAGCTCTCGTGTGTATAGCCGTGTCTCGACTATTACGCCTTTTTTTGCCATTATACAGCATTTTTTTTCTTCTACTCGAATTAGACCATTAAAATTCTGCTGCCGTCTCGATTCGAAGTAGATTAGAATTATTAGCGAAGAATGTCACAGGCGTGGTGTATATATTAGTAATACTAGTCTATTAGGTCAACGATCTGTTCGCTCATTAAAAATCCTATATAAATTGCCGCAATGCCGTAACTCGCTCTCGCACGTAAACAAACCGTGCGGTCAATTATGCAACGATACAATATAAAATCACACTGCAACAATTAAATTGAAGAAAAATATTACATCGATCTAACTCAAGCCAAAAACTCGCGCTCCAGTTTCACGATCGATAACACACCTTCCTTCTTATCAGCGCGCTGAAATCTCTCGCTTCATCTATCCCCTCCATTATACGTGTATACCTATATAATATACTCAGTCTCTCGATCGGAGCGAGGGTAACCTTGAAAACTCGGCTCGAGCGCGAGAGAGAGAAAAAACGACGAGACGCCGCTGGAAGAGTGAGAGAGAGGGAAAAGTTGTACGTGTATAATACCGAGTCGGATGGACCCTTGCGCCGAGGCGTACTTGCGCATACTTTGAATTTTAATGGCCGGGGAGGGCTTTGTTCTTAAATGGTGCTCTCGCGCGCGAGAGGATGCACTTTTTGTACATATAGTATGGGGAGAGCCGATTTTTTTCTTCTCGAGTGTAAATCATTTTTGTGTACGAAAAAATTTCACTTGCGTTTTGTATAGTAATATAGCATCTGTACTATGAAAAATTATTTCATCGAGATTTTGTTTTTAAATAAAGATTTATTAGCAAAACTTTGTATATTGCATACGTGTTCATGCTCTCTTTCTCTCTCGTTGTATATACGTCGTCAGACTTGAAGTTTAATTATCCCCCCCACGCAGTTTTTTTCTTTATTAACACAAACGTCGCCCCCGATAACGTGGCTTTAATTAACACTTCAAGAAAATTTCGCCAAAATAATTAAGGCCGCGCTCGCGCGTAATTTAAAACAGAAAATACCATTGCGGCGAGCGATAATCAATTACACGAATTCCCTCGGCAACAAACAGTACACAATCTGAAAACACAGCACACGAACAACCGTAATAATAACCCTAGAGCAAAAAAAAACCGCACACACGGAATAACTGGCATCGCGTCTCGACGACCATCTGGAATCCCGGACATTCCGGAAAAAGGGGAAGCCCCTCATGTGTTATATACACACGTGCCACGGTTACGTAAACTGTCTCTGCGGTCGTTTGTGTGTGTGTGTGTCATTAGCGCTGTGTGTGTTGGGAAAAATCCTCGTCATTAGCATCGCGCGCCTTCAATTAAGCCCCTCCCGACGTATACGACGCTTTTAATTGGTCCTCGTCGATGAGATCGAATGTTCAATAAGGTGAAATGCTTGCGCGCGCATGTATCGGAATTTCGAGAGGGGCGTGTGTCTGTACTAGGGATATTTTTTTTCGCAGACTCATGTACCATAAGGATCTATGCTAATTCGATCGGTTGGGATAATTCGAAATCTGTTGTTCGAATTTGGCTTGTCTCTTGATTCTTTAAATATATATACACTGGGCGTATAGTATAGGGCTTGGTTTTAGACGTGACGCATGAATAATCCAGCGGATGAGTCGCACCCTCGTTGTTGTGTGTGTCTAGGAAATTAAATTTATAGCTTCGAGTCACATCAGACTAGCCTCTCTCTCGCTCGATAAACCGATCGGTGTAAAATTCATTAGCGGGACACGATATCTCGTAATTTATCTCGTTATGATTCGAAACAATCATAAACTTTGCTAATTAATTGATCGAGTACGGCCGTCAGCGTTGCCAACTTGAGAAAAAAAAACAGAGACTAGCCGATTTTCTTGGCGAAACTTCCTTCCTATAATGAGATGGAATGCATAATGAGAGCATTTTAATAAGGACTACTTCCTCCGACACCTATTATATACCCCCTTGTATTTTCTCTTCCAAACTCCCTTATTTATACACGCGCGCGTTTCCGACTTTACCGCGAGATTTATCCACCATATATTTCTCTCTCTCTCTCTCTCTTCTGCCTCGAAAGATAACCGCAACCGATCTTCTAGGTATTCGCTATATACTCTCTCGCGGTAATTGTGAAAAAGTCCGATTACACGTACGCGCTTCTATTCACCTTTTACATTACGTACGTTCCGCTTTGATAATGAGGAGGAGCTTTAATTAAAATGAAAAAAGAAGAGCGATGGGCTTCGTTATTGTAAAATTTTCCACGGGTCGTTTCATAATTAGTGAACCTTGAAAGAGTTTGAATAATTCAATAAACTTTCGTTCCTCTCTTTATAAATGCCGTCCGAAAATAGAGAGAGAGAGACTAACACACAGTTCACGCGCACGATTAATTAGGACGGAGAACATTAAGGGAAAGTTTGGCGGTTGAAATAACCTGTGAACTTTTGGTTAAACACAGTCCGCGCGCTCCAGGCTTGATTAAAATGTTTCGATATATTTACATAGGGATTTCCGCCCAACTGCACTTCGAGTGGTGCCATTGATTTACGGAGGACCAACTTTTATTGGATTATCGGTGTGTTTTCAAAAATTAGAAACTGATTTTTTGTATAACACCTTAAAAACTCCTCCATCATCCTTTACTCGCAAAGCAATTACAATTTCTCTCGGTTCCAGCAAATATCGCCACACGGCTGTTTACTACTACGCGCGTTTATCATGGATTTATCGAGGCAACGCGCGCATATGTGTGCAGTATACACGATAAGAGGTGCGCGCAACGTGTTTTTCCGCGATCTTGTTTTCCTCTAGTTTTCCGGAGCACAGGATTAAAAAGCTGATGGAAAATTGCGCGACGAGAGGCGCGAGAATAATATCGTTGAAGATGTTTTTGTTTGCTTGTAATTTCAATAAGTCCCGGGAAATTGCTTCCGGAGAGAATTTTAAGCCGTTTGAGGTGTTGCGGTGAAAATATTTTGGCGTAATAAATTTGAATGGATAGTTCGGCGTAGTTGTGAGAGGATAATTTAGAGTTTAGAACTAGGAATAATTTACGTCGAATTATCGATTATTACAGACACGTTGCCGCCGTGTATACATATATAGAGCTTGAATATATGGGTCGTGCGTGCGGCAGCAGCGAAAACTTTTAATTGGGATTTCATATTTTTCGATCTGGTATTACGTTTCTGAAAAATATCGTATTCTACTTTCTCGTAAATTTTCGTAAAATTATTCGCTCGCGTTTCAGCTTATCCAAGCCGTTTCTCTGGAAAAGTGTAGTCATCAGCAGAAACCTAAAACTGCAATTCTATCTTTAAATACATATTCAAGCGGAAAATAGATATTAAGATCCGAAAGCGTATGCCGAAAATTAATAAAGCGAGACACGTGCTACTGCTATTGCTTCGATTTCCCATTTTGCAGTTGGCGGTCGAAGGAAGGAAGGGGACAAAACTGCCTGGCGCGCGCGACAAGTAGGATAATTGCCTTTGCCAAATGTGTGTGGTTGAGTTTCGCTAATTAATGATGCCGGCAACGATTTATTCAACGGCGAGACTATTGAATTTATCACGCCGTCAAGTGTGTATATGAGAGATCGTCACGAACCTTACAATATTTAAGTGATATACTAAAGATAACAAAAGTTTAATAAAACACGTAGAGTATACTACAAAGCTTTACAGACACTTTTTGCTACATCAAGAAGAAACCAATAAGTATCACCTCCCAAGCAAAAACAATTATCCGCCGAAAGCGTAGAATGAAATATTAACAACCGTTCATTTGTTCACTCGCGTATCAACCCCTTCTCTTTTCTCCTATTATTTTCCTCCCGGCCTTCCGCCTGCTGAGCCGCACAGAAAGCAGCAACAAAACGTTATATACATACACGCACTTGACGATCGATCGATTCTCTATACAACACATACCTATATATACGAGTGAGAAAGCGCAATAATGCCACGCCTAATGGAAAATTGATTAACAGCCTGCAAAATTTTCCAATTTCCAGGAGGACGCACGGACGGAGATGGCATGAGGGAGGGCTGCGGCAACGTTGCCGAGGTGGTGAGTAACATTTTATTTGTTCACAATTTCTATTTATACATAGGTATATACACAAGCGAAGGTTATATATGCAGGCTAAAAACGAATAGCAATTAAGGACTGTGAGCTACTCTCGATTAATTTCGAATCTGCACAGGCGGGGACTTGATGAAAGCGGATGGTTGCGATGAAAAGCTTTTCATATGAAAATATTAATAGAGCGCCGCTGCTGTTACGGCTAGGTTAAATATTTGCCGGATTGCTTCGCTCTGCTCCGAAATTATTTTAGGCTTTTCCTCCTCCTCGCAGCGAGAGAGTAGGAGTGTCATTTCGCTTTGCGAGTTCTATCTGGTTCCTAATTTTTTTTTCTTTTAAAGACGTAGAAAGAAAAACTACCATTACGACTAATGCGACTTTCCAAATTACTCTCTCGTCCTCTTTAATAACCTAAAAAGGGCGTGTGTATACTATCGCCTACTTTCGATCTCCTCGTTCGAAAAAAGAAACGTTTCCCCTCGCGGACACACCCATATATAAATACGCTGCTGTACTCTGATTAAACAACGCGAAAACGTAATATTACACACAATAAGACAAACGAAGCTCACAATCTTTTTCCCTCTCTTTCTCTAACTCATTCCTTATTCATAGAGAGCGAACAAATATATACGAGCCGTCCTTTTCTCTTTCATCCCGCACCTACTCCCATTTAAACGAGATTCTAATAAAACCATTGGACGCGCTTCTCTCTCTATCTCTGGTCTCTCTGCACAAAAGACACTCGCAACTATATATATTACCTCCGAATAAGCTGAGGTCAACGAACTATATATATAATACTGCCGGGGATGAGAGAGAGAGTATGAAAAGAGCCGAAAATTCGCCAGCTCTCCTTTTTATCCCAGGACAGGAGGGAGAAAGAGAGTACATGAGAGAGAGAAGCTAATGGCGGGAAGGATGTGCTATAGTAGCGCCTCGAGCACGTATTTTCGAAAGCCTTGACTCGAGAGACGAAGTAGGCTACCGGGTTAACGCTCGCCCTCGGCTCTCAAGAGGAGAGAAAGCACTGCCCCACCTGCACAACGCGTGTGTGTCTGAGGTTTTCAGATGCCGCTCCTTTAGAATCTTCTTCTTCTTTATCATCTTCAGAGGATGATGATGAGCGATTTCGAAAAATTGTCGTCACTCCTTCTTTGTGATGTTGACGGGAATGAGATTTTTTCTCTCTTCCTCACTCTCTGCGTAACACAAGAGCTGATGCGCTTCCGCAATTATCGCGACGCGACACCTCCTTTGTGGACGACACTCGAAAATTCAACGCGCAGAATTGATTTGAAAATTAACGCCCAGCTGTATATATACACTACTACTACGTGTGTAATCGCTCTCTCGCTTTGACATGACGATACCTACGCGCTATTCGATCTCGAATACGACTGTACGCGTGTCTGTATATATACTTATTTGAACGATGCGACCTCTCTTTTTTGCGACGATGATGATGATGATGACTCGGCGTTATTGTTGTTCGACAGGTGAATGCTACGTGTTAATTCACTCGCGTGTGGGAAGTGTCGAGAGGCTTTTCGAGAGAGACATGAAAGTTATACGGGGAATTTCACGCGCGTTCCATTGTTGTATACGAGTTTTCGTATACTATATACAGTACACGAAAGGAGGAATTTTACGAATTTCCATTATGAGTTACGACCTCTTTGCCGAGAAATAAATAAATACATCTGGTGTGATACACACAAGGCACAATATGCGGTAAAAGGAGGATGGAATTGATTGAATGGGGGAGGAAACGAGGAGTGTACGGTGAAAAAGAGTGCGCATACCGCAGTGTGGTATAGAGATCGAGTTCGAGCTGATAGAGGAGAGGCTGCAGAGAGAATTGAATGGGAGCGAGAAAGTGAAGGAGGTGTGGGATGCACAGAGAGCTGAGATGGATATCCGAAGGGAACAATACGGGATTTTGCAATTTTAAGGATTATCGGCGTTGCGGAATGCTTGGGCCTCTTTATTTCTCAAAGTGTTCTTCTTTTGCGCAATTTTTCTTCCAGTACTATACCTTGAGGAAGAAGATTTGTAATAGAGCAAAACTTTAACGTTGTAAAATACGTTACCTTCGAAAAGTGTCTACAGATTTGTAAGAAATGCTTGTTTAACTCGCGAAATAATAATTTAAAAAAAAAGTTCTACTATGTACTGAAGCGTATATACACTGCCTTTCCGCATAAACGCAACTCTCCGAATATTTGTCTTCGGCAAACGCGATATTCCCGATCATCATCATCATCATATCACAGCCCCATGAATTCCCAAGCAATTCGGTGAAATTGCCGGAGCACAAGACGCGCACATGCATCTATATTCTAATGTATACCCTACATACACACACACGCGTGCAGCTCCTCCTCTGATGGAAGGGGTACATATTCATCATATCCGCCGAGGGATAATTAACGCGCGGCCGCATTAATTATCCAATCAAACCTACACATCAGACCGCAATACCCTTCCGATTCCGTGTCTCGCAATCGTCATCGGAGATAATGGCTGCGAAACTTGCTCTCTATATCTCGCGGGAAATCTCGAGACGTCGCAGTATATGTAGCAGAGAAAGTCGTTAGCGTTTCGGAGATTATAAACACCATATATAGTCGGTTTTATTGGATCAGCTGTGGTACATCAAATTGCCGCCACTTTTCGGCAATCAGTTATGGAGGTGCTGTGTGTTTGACGATGATGTACATACTTAGTGTATATGTGTGTTATCGGGGTTAATTCGGGGTTATTAATTCGGGCAAGTGGGTCAAGACGCGCTGAGATCGATAGTATCGTATACGCTGTTTGCACGAGGACTTTACACTTCCGTTTCTGTGTTTCTTGCGAATCTCTCTTTCTCGGAAATTTTTTATTGATTTACACTGAAAGTCTACTCTCTCAGCCCGGGGTTATGTGCCTCTCTCGCGCGTTTTGTCTTCATCTGCGCGAAAAAGCCGAGAGAGTGTTCCTCGACAACATCAGCATCAGCCTCGGGAGAAAAAGTTCTCGTCTTCCCTGAAGCCCGGAAACGGATATATATAACAATACTACACTATACCATCATCATCCCGGTGTACACAGTGATTCTGAAAAATAATCTTTTAGCTATTCTTCTCGATTTCTAGCTAGTCGAGATTAATCACAGCTCCTGAGAATGCAGTTTATATAAATACCAAACGAGTTTTCTTTATACAACGATAAAATATCGCAGAATAACGTCACGCCGATATATAATCGACGACGACACAACGAAATCGTCGTCGATCAGTCATAAACGCCTCGACTTCCGCGTGAATGAAAAGCCTGCTGCATCAGTGTACGACGTATAGTCGTCCACAATGCAGCTTTTTTCTATACTCTCTATACTACGAAAGCAGCGGACTCGTTCTTTTCCCGCCAGCTGGAATCCGGTGTGTCGTCGTCGCTGCCGCTAAATAACGCGCTTAATAACGGGAGTACCGGCCGCCGGGACGCTTCCGCGAAGACTTTTTTTTGCGGTTGGCTTAGTGTATATAAGAGCGTTTGCTGCTGCTGCTGCTGTCGGTGTGTATCGACCCTTTTTCGGATCGCCCGATAATCGGCTCTCGGTATAATTTAAAATTACGTAATACGAAGCCATTATCATCGATGTTTGCAGAGAAGAAACTTTATATAATCGCGTTCCGATAATCTTAATTTCCCTAAATTGCGAGCGCTCTCGGGGCTCGTAGAATAGAGAGGTCGCGAAAGAATGCAAATGCCAGGAGAGAGAGATACAGAGTGTATAAATAGACAGAGAGATAAGGGAAATACGTTTTTAATGAAGCTCCATCAATTCTGAACGCGATAACGACACAACAACGACACTTGGCTGCCTGCCGGCATTTCCCTCGTACTTTTTTTTGCTTCTTAAAAATAAAGTTTCTTTTTTTATTTTTCTGCCGATCGACTTTAGGCTAACTCTTGATTAAGAAATTAGGGCGAAAAAAACGGAAGAAACATATATGGGTCGCTCGTAAACATGCCCAGTCAATGAGGAGAGAAAGAGAGAGAGAGAAATCCCCCATTGCTTCGTTAAGTGAAATTTATACATCGGCGCGATGAGCCCTTTACTCGAGGCCCTATTTCGCGCCTGTCTCGTTAAACGCCCCGGAGATGCGGCTCGACGTCTCGGGGATTCCCGTAGGGAAACGCGTTCGTTGGCTTGTGTACACGTATATAAAGCGTATGCTAGACGTATGAATGTTAGTAGGTGGCTGTGAGATGCTTATCGTTAAGATCGTTGGATTTCGAGGGCGGGTTATTAAGGGGATTAGGGGGGGACGATAATGGCGAGAGGCGTCGAGCTGAATATTTTAAAATTGTGTAGTATCAAGGTGTGTGTGTATTATTATTAGATTGAAAAAGGGGTAGCTTATACCTGAGGAAGTTTATTCAATGTTCATATATATATACAATTCTTCATAAAAAATTAAAGTCCGATGGAGTAGCTGACGAATCTAACGATTAAAAAATAGCGTCAATCAGAGCCACAATAAAATCCATATACATGTAAGCATAATGACACAAACGATCGATCATTTCCCAATTAGGCGATAGAATACATCAGGCTGAATAGGCAATTAGATCCTCCGACACATCGCTATCGCCAAAAACCCAAAACACTCGTCTCTCCCCCAAGAACAGCAGCGGCAGCATCAGCTATTAATCTCCATCCCTCTCACATCCTCGCTCGCGCAATCTCCTCTCTCTTGCTTTCTCGCACGAGAAGCACACACAACCCCTCGACCAAACTCTCTCTCCTCTATCTCTCCGACCTAACCGCTCTCTGAACTCGCGAGTGTAACGGTATCTCCTCTCCTCGAGGAAGAGCAGCAGCAAAACGTCGGAGAGCAGGCTGCAACGATGCTTTTAGGTCGAGTGTATATACATATATATAGAGAGAGAGAGAAGTGAAGCTATGCATGCAGATATTATCTATCTTTTCTTTAACGTCCAACGATTTATGATATATATACATCGGTCTGTATAAATTGCCCTGAGTGTTATAGTTTACGACCGGAGATGACTGGGTTTCTTTGACGGTTCATGTGTCGCGCGCTGCTCGCTCTTTCATGATGAAAGCTTATATATATATATATATACCTACTTCCTGATCTGCTCGTAAAGTTTCTCTTTATTTCCGAGAGAGAGAAAGAGGCTGATCGGAGATTACACAATGCGCAGCTCCGCAAGTCAAACTTTCCGCGCGGAATCGATCAAATTCGTATACGCTTATAATAAGTAGGACGTCCCCGTGCGGCTTATTATAACTTCTTGTTCGCGGTACATCGGGGCCGTAACTTTCATAATTGAATGACACTCGTCTCTCTGCACGAGCATAACTATTATTATTATTATTATCGAGTCTCTCACATTGAATTTCTATGACACTCGTCGAAACGCATATATAATAATATAACAATCGCGTGTGCATAAAATCTAGGCTAGAAACGTATAGTTAAGCCGCTAGAGAATTTATATTCCTCTTCTCGAGAGAGAGAAGAAAGTCAAACGCAAGGCCGAGAGGAGAAAAATGGCGAGTTATTCCACTTAAACGAGCCGCAGTCGTATTTCAAATTGCGGCAAACACACCCACGTGCAAAGGTAAAGGAGCGCCGCGGCTGTCTCTGGAAAAGTCAATTCTCGCACTCTCTCGAGCCCGCATTTTCACTCATCTGGTGTTGCCTTAACCCCGTTCTCTTCTTTTTTTTTTCTTTCGCCGCTTCCTTAGTGTAGTATGTGTCTTGAGAGTATATAGGTATAACATGAATAATTAGAGCAGAGATTTATTGAATTTTTCTACATTGCTTAAAGGACTGATGAAGTACACGTTTTAAGAATAAAAAAAAACCTTCTTTTAATACAAAATTTCTTGAATACAACCCCGATGCGCTAGTCTCCCTCACCTGTGCGACGGATAAAACTCGTCGCAGCAGCAGCCTCGCAGCTAAACGAGATAACGAGCGCGCGCGCAACGTGGGACAAAGGCTCGGCTTGTTATATTTTAATGAATTATATCTCGGACGTGTCGAATCGCGCGAGAAAAAAATTCGCTCTACAAAGCCGCGGTTTTTTTTTCTCTCCCATCAAAGCTATATACGTATATAATGACGTCGAGCGAAATGAAATGTACAATTGCGCGGCGATGGAAACTGATAAAGAAAGTAAATAAATCCAAGAGTCGCGCTATACATCATAAACTTACCTTATATCTCTCAGCTGCGAGAGTTTCCGCTCTTTGTTGAAAAATATACTTCGATTGCTGCATTCCTCCGCGAAAAAAGGGCTGTAAAATGAAGGAGACCAGGAGCGAAAGCGGTAGAGTCGAAGCTAATATAATCCCGTCGTCGCCGTCATTTTTCTTTATAGTGTCCGTCTCGCATCATTTTTTATATACCTATATATACAGAGAAATCCGACGCGCAGTCGTGTAGGCTATAGCTGCGTTATTATCGAGCGTATGTGCATCGTGATGTATGACGCTACAGGTGCAACATTCGAATCGAAACATGCTTTGTATATATAGGTATACAGTGAAAGCTGACAGAGGACAAACACCCACATAGTATGCGCAGATAAGCTCTATTTATTTTTGTCGCGTATAGGTATGTAAAAGGAGGACATGTGTCACACGCGCGGCGCCGTCCTTATCTTCGACAATCCATGTTTTTTTCTCTAATTCTTCCAGCGTTTGAACTCGAACACATCCAGCTAATCCCTATACGGATCAAAGCAATTTACTATATATAGACGTATACACTCGCGCAAGAGATTAATTAGCTCTCCGAAACTTTCATCCATAACCCAAATTACGCTCGGCTAATACTCTCCTATACATATACGACGTCGCGCAAGATAAATAACCCTTCGAAATACATTACAGCCTCCGAGACATATCCCCGCGATTTTCCTGAGCTATATATATATACAGAGCCGCGAAAGTATGTACTCTGTGTACGTCGACTGGAAAGTCTCGCGAGTGATGTCAAAGGTCTCTTTTATACAAATTCATTCTCTCTCAAGCGCACTTAACCTTATTTTATGTACCTCGGCAAGCACTCGATTATAGATTTTTTCTTCTTCGTCTCCAGGTGTGTGTGTGTGTAATTAATGTTTTAGAGAAAGAAGAGCAGAGTGGAATTTTCCTCCTCTCGCGAAAAATGACAATTTTTCAGATGCCGATAAAAATTCCAGTCTACACGCGCGGGAGCTCGTCCATAAAAAGCGCGCGCTTATACGGCCCGAGACTCTCCTCTCTCTCTCTCTTCTTCTATACTTCTTGCGCTTATCCACGAGAGCATCCCGGGGAAAATGGAGTTTCGAAAGCAATTTTTTATCAGAACGCCTACGTTAGAGTGCAGTGCAGAAGACGCTTAGCTGGTTATATTGTTTCTTTTTTTTTTTTTTCTCGCAGCGTGTTTCTAGAATGAAAAAATAATCTTTTTTCCCCTTTTAAACCCCTCGCATATATAGCGATACAAAGTTAATTTTATTTTACGTTTACGTTTGAGAGGGTATGTAATAAAAAGAGTCATTTATTATTCAAGAACTCGCGGACGAGACACACGTATATATCGCGGCGAGTTTTATCAAAAACGCTCGAAGCGATTTGTTCCGAGAGAGAGGAGAAAATAAAAAGCAGAAAATCGATGCCTCTCGATAAACATCTAATTAGAATGCGGTTAGAGCGAGCATAAAACGCGCAGATTTATCGGCACACCGGCTCTTGAAATTGTACTGCGCGATATGCGGTGAAAGTAAACTCGCGCTCTCTCGAGGGGCGAAGAAGAAGAAGAAGTTTTAGAGTTTCTCTCTCGTCGCGTCTCGTGACTGGAATTATGTGTATACAAAAGGGGTTGATGGAGAGCAATACTGCGGCGGCTTGGGAATGAGTGCCAGGCTCTGCTCTCTGTGATCGACGGCATTGCGGAGATCACCTCTGACCTTTTTGCGAAATCGAGCCGCCGCTTGGATCTTTGTGCAGTGTAGCTTAGAAAACAAAATGCATTTTTTTTGTTACAATAATTTATAAATAAAACACAATGTATTTCGCTTCCAAGAATAATCAAAATATTTAATAAACACGTTATTTTTTGTTACAGGTGAGTGTCTCAGAAACCTTTACTCTTTGATCCCGTCACGTAAGTCTAAGAAACAATCAGTTGGCAAAGCACACACACACACACACAACCACTCGAAAGTCTCGCGAAAACAAACATTCAGAGAGCGAGAGAGAAAGGGAACAAGCCCGTGACCCCGAAAATAGCCTCGACAGCAGTACACTCAAAAACAATCAATCGCAAAAAGCCCGCAAAACAGTCGAGTCTCAGCTACATAGACACACGTTCTCTCTCTCATAGAAGCACTGCCGCTTATATAGCGTCTAATAATAACGCTTAGAACCGCCGCTGCTGCAGCAGAGCACTTGGAGCATAAAGGCTCTACTGCTGCTTCTGCTTCTGCTGCTGCATGCGTGGCGATGCCCTGCCGAGATTAAGTACTAGGAAGCGCGCGGACCCTTAGCGCTCTTCTCTCTCCCGAGTATGTATATATATGTAGTTCGTGAGCACGCGGCTGAGTTGCGGTACGGGTGGCTCGCGGCTCTCTCCTCTCGTAAAATGTGACGACGACCAGAGCGCGCGGGGCTTTGTTTGGTTATATATACACACAAACAGTGATACTGACAAAATATACCTATATATAAACGCGAATCTTTGAGTTAAATAATAATTACACGGTAGCTGAAAATAAAACTTTTAAACGCCGCGCTCTCCCGGAGAAAAATTCATTTATCGCGCTATATCCAAGCTCTCTCTCTCCCGGGGCTGTTTAAGTTTTACGCGGTCATTAAGTCAAAAGGCGTAATTCCGAGCTTACGCGCGCCTTGTGTGTGCAGGAATATAACGCGCGCGCGAGAAGCAATCGAAAGTCCATTAAACCCGTCGGCTAAAAACGCTCTTGCGATCTCTCGCGTATTATCGGTGACGCAAGTAATAACACACGCGTCGGCCAAACTCCCCCGCTCACTTTCACGTAATATACAACTCTCGGCGTATATATATATATCTATATATAAGAAATCCGAAAAAGCCGGCGCGCTTTCTAATTACGAAAATCGCCGCTAGAGCGCCACCCGGTGTCTACTGCGATTTAAGATAAAAAGAAAAAGACGGCTATATAGCTATATATTATATACACATAGAAGACAGCGAAAGGGTATATGCGAGAGCGTCAGTGTTTATACACGCGCGTAATGATCCCCCGGCGCGCGAATTACACCGCGGCGGCGGCGGTGTCTAGGAGAGCATAAACGAAATTGACGAGAGACAGAGAGAGGGAGAAGTGGGAGTAGGAAGATGCGAAGAAGGTATATAGCAGCGCCGGGAATAAACATTAAGCTCTCCTATGCCGCGGTAGACGATAAAGAGCGAGCCGGGGGGAAAATGCGAGTGCGAATTAGAGAAGCGGAGAGATTGCACGCCGCGATTGCAAGAGGATGGTGCCAGTTCTCTGTTTTTCCTCTTTTTTTCTTTTACACGAGGATTAGCTAATTTTGCTTCCCGGCTTTTGCTCGGAGAGATAAATTAGTTTCGATAAGAATTATTACATCGTCGATTTTGCGCGGGAAATTCAAAAAACAGTCTTATACCTCCCAAAAGAACAGCCGCAGCTGCGGTCCAATATTTACGTACCTTATCACACTGATGCTCTCTCTCCCAAAACGCCGTTTATCCCTTCGTATATATATGTATATGTATACACAAGAGCTGCACACAAAAGCCGTCTGCTCTCCCGCGAAGGTATAAATTCCCACGAAAATCCTCTTTGTCTCTCGAGACGACGACGTTGAAAAGCAACAACGAGACGACGACGACGACACGCGTGTCCATAACCATAACCTTACACGGCGCGGCTCTTGGCGCAAAAAGCGGAGACCTTGTACGACGATCTGGTTCTTCCGCCACCTGCGCACCTTCGGGTTTATCTCTCCGGAGACGACGACGAGAGAATCGCCGGAGGCGAGCTTTTTCGAAACGCGTCGAGGTGCTTAGTTCGCCGAGTGTGTGTGGTAGTGGCTATAAGTATATATAAGTATCACAGTTTCAGGGACACGAATCTTGAGATCGAAGCGAGGAATTATAAAAAAGAAATACTTATTTCGTTTCCGCGATGAATCTACCTGATTGCGCTTTAATACCCCGGTAATTATATATTCACCTTTGGAAAATTAAAAGCGTCACTGGCAATATCCTTTTCTTGTAATAAGTCATCTCTAAAATAAGAAAAAAACAACGACGACAGGCGCCGTCGCCGCAGAGTAAAGAAAGCAGCAGTGTAGAGTACGATAAGTATGTAATACCAGCTCATACTCCGCAGAGAACCAGAACCAGCCGATCGCGAATTCCACCGCGCAGTTCTCTCTCTTTCTCTTTCGCGTATATGGTATAGCCACCGCCGCGAGAAAAGGGGGGCAAGTTTTTTCCTTTTGCTCTTTCTCGAGCAGCAGCAGCAGCTTGTACCGAGAAACGCGACCTTCTCTCTCTCTCTCTTGCGAGCTTCGACGTCTCGTTTTTTTCTTATTCTTCTCTGTACTCTCTGTGCTTCTTCGTCTTTTTCGGACGCTGGGAATTTCTGTGGTAATTGGTTTTCCAGCCGCTCGCGGTGACTCACGCACGCATCTCACCATGAAAAATCGCGTTATAATCGCGCGCGTGCTTGCGAGAGGTATTGAATGGAATCGAGAGAGAGAGAGAAAGAACTGGTTCGGTTGTATTCTTTCTTGTATATTCGCGTGTAATATACTTACTCTTGCTCTGTTTACGAAAATCCATTATCGCGCGGTTATTATGAAATTTAGTGTATATATAACCGACGACTCGTTATATAAATCAATTAAACGCCTCTTAAATACTAAACCGCGGCGAAAAACGTATATAGTCGCTCATAAAAAGCCGTCATCCTCTCTCTCTCTCTCGCTCTTCTGGCGCGTGTAATATTCTAGCTGATCTCGAGTGAGAGAGAGAGAGAGAGAGAGAGAGGCTCGCAGCGCATCTGGAAAATAAAGCAGTATAGCCGCGGCAGTGCTCTCGCAGAGACGTCTAAATATAAAGTTGGTGTGTTCGCCGGTTCAGTACGGACGGACGGCAGTCAGGCAGATAGGAGTAGTAGTAGTCCGCGGGCGCCACAGTGTTAGCCTAACTTTTCGTCGCCGTAGTGGCTTAAGGCTTTTCGCGCCCTTTTAAAAGCGCGCGCATCACAAGTTTTTCCCTCCGCACGTGACGCTCGTTGTAGCACGCAGTGTATGTAGTGCCTTTGTGATGTGGGTGACAAGTGATATCGTTGCTGTTGTGGTGTTTGAATTTTTGCGCGTATCTGAAATTAGTGACGATAGAGGTTTATTATAGTAGATATAGAGAAACTGCGATATTTATTGTTGTTTCGCGCGCGCGCACACGTTTCAGCGCGTCTGGCTAGTGTTATTTTCAATTCGCGGCTGGCTTCGATTATATACTCTCTCGCTTTCGCCGAGTCCGATAATAATTTTGTGTATAAAGTGTATAGAAATAACTCCAGATTCTTTTTGCGTTTCTAAAAAACATCATTCGCGAGTCGATTTGAAAAAAATAATTTCCGATTTAGCAGCGGCTATATAGATATAGAAGCGTGATGTGTAGTTTATAGAGGCGCATAAAGTCTCTCTTTCTCCTTCCTCTTTCTCTCTTTCGGAAATATCTCGGAGTCGAATTTCACTACATGACTTCACGGCATCGGATACATCAGCCTCTCTCTCTCTCTCTCTTTCTGCGCATAGCACAGCACAGCTATATGCCACTCAAAGCTAAAAGATTCACTTTTACGTTCAAAAAATTCCAGTGGCTTCTTCCGCCTCTTCAGAGCTTAAAAGAGATTCAAATTGAAAACGCACTCAAAGAAGAGTACACGGCATTATATATACGCAAAGAATTTCTCCTTCTTGATATACGTATCGTTCTCTCTCTCTCTCTCCGCAGCTTTGCAGTTAAAGAAGCTTGAAATGGAATTAGTAAATAAGCCGCGTTTAATTTCTCGAATTGCTCTTTCGAATCTCTCCAACCTAGTATATAACTGAAACTGTAGCTTTTATTACTCAAAGCACAAATAGACATTATAAATAAATTCAAAGCTCCGTAAAATCAGCAAGAAAAACAAACTTACACACACATGTCGAGCCGTCCCCTGTAATAACGCCTCGACCGTGACGTCGCCGCCTCCTGATGCATCCAAGTCACTCTCGCGTTGCATCGGCTACTATGGTCAACGTTAAAGCTGTCGAACATCGCCGTCCAAGCGGATTGAAAACCCGGCCAATTCTCCCCCTATACACTGTCCGTCCGTAATTCCGGTGCCAGAATCTCTCGTCCTCGTCCCGTCGTTAATCGCTGGCCCGTTTCCGGCAATCAACGCGACGTTGTTAATTCGGCACACAATCGATACACACGTATATGCTTAATCCCTTACATATACTATACACGTACTACTTCGACGTTTATGATTCAAGATCCGTGTATCGATCCATATTAATTTTGCGCCGAGAATTATATATTTATTTATTTTACTTAAACGAGCTAAAAAACCCTTTTCAAATGGGCTAAAAGTCCTACAAAATACATGAAGCATAAAAACATACATAAAACATAACTCAAAGTTAAAAGTAAATACCTTGCGCAAATACCCTTAGCCAAACAAGAATTTTTCGCTAAAAATTATATAAATTTCGTTACACAGTTCGTTACCTTGGTCAAGACTTGTGTATGTAGGCGTATTTTTAACGGCTATAATCGTGAAGAAACGCGGCTATTTCTAACGTTTGCCTACGCAGACGCGAATTTCGAAATTCTGGCAATTTTTTTAAAAGGAGTTTTTTACGAGATTTTTTTACCACACGCGCTCTGCCAAAAATTTCATGGAAGACTTTGAGCGAGTGCTCGTCGTCAATCTCTCAAAAGGGAAGCGTAAAAAAATTTCATTTAGTAAATAGTTCCCGATATCCCATCGGCGAAAAAAAAAACTAAATCTCTCTCTGTAGAAAAACAAGCTTTTTTACCCCCTTCCGTATAATCTCTCAATCATCTACGGAAAATTTGTCGGACAAAAGCAGAGCCTTTTTCGATTAGTGAAAAAAAGAGAGCTCTCTCGCTTTTTTCGGACCTTTTTCCAGCGCAGGCTGATTGAAGATTATATGGAAGCCGAATTTACCGCGTAAAAAAGCAGCGCGGCTCGTAAACTCAATAGAGAGCCTCTCTTTAGTTGATGGCCGCATCGAATTTTAGAGTCAATATAACTAAAATCTAAATGAATCAAATTTGTGGATTATTACGATAATATACGTTAACAAACTTTATAAGAATCACTCGTTATTCGAGAAGAACAAGAGCAGCTCTGTTGAAAACCGATACATCGCATCCTGCCTAAAAGATTATACCGAGACAAGCTTCTCTCTCCTCTCGTTCCGTCGTGAAACGATCGATAAACGTGTCTCGTTATACTTGCACACATGCACACGAGAGGAGAGCGCATTATTTCGAAAAAGCTGGCAGCAGAGGACAAAGAGCATTGAAACATTGTCCATTGAAAGCTCATCGGCTGCAGCGAGAGAGAAAGAGTATACTTTACCCCGTCAATGCAGCGAAGCGACTGACGTGCGCGTAAATTAAATTCAACAGTTATTAAGGTCGTCCGTATATATACATACACACATAGTTATTGAAATACTCTACTCTCTAAAGGGGAGTGTAATGTAGGACGGAGAGGATATCGTACTTTCAGTGTGAGAGAGAGAGAGAGAGAAAACGAGTGTATCTCGTTCGTCTGGAAATTTTGAAAAATTATTTTCCCTGCTCTTTATCATTTTCGTTATATACGCTAGAAGTAGGACACACTCTGTACAAACATAGCTTGAAAATTCACATTTCATTACATTTGAAATTCGCGCAAAAATGTTCTCTTTTCGTTTTACATTTTCAAGCATAGTCTACACGAGCGAAACGCGCTTGTATATTTTTAGAATTTCTCGAAAAGAGACTTCCCGAAATAACTCTCTCTCTCTCATATCACGGTCAATTCGCAGTCTAGACGAAGGAAGGATTTGTTTGCTCATAGCATCCTCGCGATATGAATTCATATCTTGAATTCAGCCTCTGTTTCTCTCTCTCTCTCTCTCTCTCTCTCTCTCTCTCGAATGCATATATACAGTCAACGAGGGCAGCGATTAATTAAGCGTATGATGGCATTAGCATGAGCCCGTCCTCTCCTGCTATAATTAGTCTCAATTCGAGCGATTAACGCCAGCGGGAATTTTACACCTTTGCGGAATGTCTCTCCTTCTCCGGTATTATAATGTCATCTCTTAATTCTTATCCGTATAATGTATAGAAGAGTATAGACACGAGGGATAATTGATAGGAGGGCTGACACGTCTGGAT
This sequence comes from Cecidostiba fungosa, assembly GCA_900474305.1. Lineage (NCBI taxonomy): Eukaryota > Metazoa > Arthropoda > Insecta > Hymenoptera > Pteromalidae > Cecidostiba > Cecidostiba fungosa. The sequence goes on from UCOJ01000022.1 coordinate 162,874, forward strand.
TAACGAAGCATCGACGTAGGATAAGTCAGTGTCTTTTAGTAGAGGTGGACGGACGGCAGCGATTACGACACCTCTTCTCTCTCTCTTTCGATTTACATAAGCGAGATATGCAGCGTCTTTTTTTCTATCTTTCTCTCCTCTTCCACTCTGCTGCTGCTGCTGATTTATCTGTCAAGGATGCAGTCGGGGAATGCTGGAAATTAAAAGGAGGGACTGAGTGACGTTTATGGCGCGGGCGGATCTCCCGTGGCGATTTTTATTGGTATACACATATATAGTATATACAGCTTCATGGATTTCCAATCTCTGTCTCACTACACTTTTCTGTATCGAGGAATTTCTTCTTCGACAAAAATTCTAGATATTTCCGGAGATCCTCACGTAAAAAAAGACACGAAGCAACCTTATAGCATATAGCACACCTATCGAATGACACACCACAGAGCTCTCGAGCATAAGGTCAGCTTCGCACGTGCTTGCTTAGCCAAGAGAGTTCAAGCGCTGCAACGACACGAGACTGGACTATGCACGTGTATATATAGTATATATAAAGTGGAGAAGGAGAGACAGAGAAGCCCATAGACACGAGAACGGCTAGCCTTAAGCTAAGTGCAGACGCGTGTTTCCGGCCGGTTGAATCCTTTCTTCCGGATGAGCTGTCGTCCTGTAGATATAATGTATATAGGAGTTGCTGCTGCTGCTGCAGTTTGCACAGAGGAAAAATTTTCATTTGATTACACATACGTGTGTGAGATTGCACAAGAAAAAAGGATCTGCCCCCTGACGGTGTTTTAGTAAAACAGTTTTGGACTGGCCTTCCCCCCACCACTTACATTTTCTGGCGCTCTAGTCTCTGGCTAGCGACGATAGGTGGCGCACAGAAACTTTTCTATTTCCTTCATCAGAATCTGCTCCTACACTCTAGATATAGAAGTGTGCCAGCTATGTCGAAGCAGCCTTCTTCTATCATGCTATAACTGCCTGAGTCAACTGTTTACTTATTTATTTTTAAGTTTTGATTGATTTGAACAATATTTGAAGTGTATTTGCGTTTTGCTTAAAATTTAGTCAATTTTTTCTGAATGCTTCAGACCTAATAACATACTTATTAAGCTTATTAAATCCCTTAAAAAAAACAACAAATTTCCATAAACCAGCTGTACCTCTGCACGTAAGAGTGAAGAATCCCCAAGAAACAAGCCATTAGACAAATTGTCCATAGCAACGATCGGCACTAGACAGACTCTCTCCCATCCCGTCTGTCGTATCGTCCAGTGCGACAGCTTCGCTAATGCAACCGGTGCAATTGCGAGATTAAACCTTCGCACTAGTAGCATATATATACCACCGCGATTTAATCCTCCGGAGATCGACACGTATCTCACGCTTCGTTTTTTCGCGCGACTACACACTGTATGACCCTCTTTTTTTTACGAGCCAATCTTTTTTTTGGAAGGAGTGGCTCCGCGGCACTTCTCGGTAATTGGCCGGCTTCGATCTGATTTATGGCTTTTTGTTTTACGGCGTCCAGTGCGTTTCTGCATGCTTTGTTGAGATACACGTTGATCTACTCTCTCTTGAGAGAGAGAGAGGGATTTTCGTGACCCATAAAATCGTCGTAAAGATTATCGAACGGTATAAATAGTAGGAAAGGCTATGGACAATCATAAAATTTATAAGAAAAAAATGTATATCTTTTATACAGGCGCGGAAGTGAGAGAGATATGAACGAATCGACGGAACGTTGAACTGCGCGAAGACTGGAGAAGAGCCGGTACTCCGTCACGTTTCAAAAACAGCGCTAAAAATAACACACGCTGAAAACGTGCGCGACTGTTATGAAAGCTGGCGCTACTCAGACTTTAATTGTAGTGCATCATCTCGAAATAGCCGTTTCTTCAAAAATTGCATTATAGACCTCTACGTATACGCTTATTTCGGGATGACAGCGCACGTTTTTTTTTCAATGCGCTCATCTCTACGTCGTTTGCTCGACGAAGAAGAAGAGAGTTTAGGAAAAAAAATTTGAATCTTTAGAGAAGGGCATGTGCATATTGGAGTGAAAAAAAAATCGGGGCTATACACAGTGAAACAACAATGGATCGTTCGGTCTACGTAACGGAAGAGGACTTGAAGCGTCTATCAACCATCACCGAGTACACGGAATCGACAGACGAGGAGGAGGAGGAGGAGGAAGAAGCTTGTGCCTCAGCAGGTCTCCATCATCCTTTGGACGTCGACGAGCTGAGCCTCGAGGACGTCAAGTACTTCCTCGTCGACGACTCGCCGATGGCCAAGTTCAGCCGCAGCGTCAAATGGGCTTATAAGAAGGTATATACCATCCATATATACCTATATAGATCACTCCTTCTCTCGTCGTCGCGCGTAATTAGGCCATGAGAGTGATGCAGTCTGTCAGTCGGAAGATTATCCATATAAGCCCAAGCAGCAGCAGCAGCTACTCTCGTAGACTGACGTGAAGCTGTATGTATATATATTATACTGTATCGGGGGATTCCTTTGGGCTGATTGGAATGAAGGATGTTGCCCGGTGAGATTGAGTGGATCGAATAGTGTCGTAATAGCTGAGGTTTCGGATGCCCGATTAGTTTAGTATTATTATTTTTTTTTTTTCGTCACCTTTTACCTTCATTCCTAGCATACAGTAGTATCTATAACGATATTTACGCTCTGTTTACCGAGTACACGTATATACAGCAGCAGCCACTCGATATGCAAATCGCAAAAATGCATACCTCGAGATATTTCCCAAATGGCTCTTTCATGCAAAATACGAGCGGCTATTATTATTATTATTATTATTATTTTTCGCTCTCCTCGCAGGATCCCCAGCTGATTGAAAATATTGGTATGCGCGAGATGCAGGCGCACCGAGAAATTGAGCTTTTCAATGCTTCTTTTGCCTGTGTACTATATATAATACAGACGGGGAATTCCCGGAAAAATTACTGGAAAGTCGTGGATTCTTCGGCTAGTTCCGACTTTTCCAAGTACGTGTATCGATCCGCGACTTTTCTCAAACTATCCAAATTCAAAAGTTTAAATAACTTTGGTAAATTATTTGTAGGTTGGAGTGAAAAAAAAATTTCAAGACTTCATTTACATGGAAAACAGAGTATATATACGGGGAGAGGGTGTATAAGACCGATATTTGCGATTCCGAGTGGGCTGCGTCGCGATTTCCACCTCAAAGATCATCTCTTCGCTCTTGGAGACTCTTTTTCATGAACCGGACCCGCGATTTTCGATTATCGACCTTCATGCATTGAATTACCCGACTTTGGCGGCTTTACGTTTATAAATAAGAACCGAGCGGAGTATGTTCATGCGGAATTTTAAAGAGCGAGCGTTCGAAGGTATGTCCATGCAATTTATTCGCCTTTTTGACATAAATTTTCATTCAGGTAGATAATAAATCAAACGATTCCATTCGTTCTTGTACAATTATAATAAAAAGTCTATTGTGCAAAAACGTTAAAAAAATCAACGCCTCCAAAAAATAAGCAGCCCTCGAAATTCCTTCCACACCGCAAACGCAATTTCAAGAACCGTCGGGACGAAAAAAAAAAATCTCTCCCTCAGCCAAAAGCATCAACCGCAGTATAGTCGTCTCCTCCTCCTTCTCCTGTCTAGTTTGTCGCTCCAGCACCTTTCCACCATCGCGTTCTCGCAGAAAACTAATTACCTAGCCGGCCATTCAGCAGCAGCAGCAGTGGCACACACACACACAGTGTGCAGGTGTAAAAGGGGGCAGAGCTTTTCCGCACAATGCGAAATAGGTCATTTTGCGCGGCCCGCGCTAAGACGTGCTTAAGCGGCCTCGCGTCGAGTAGTAGTACAGCCGCTGCCACCGACGATTTTACCTTGAGAGAAGAAGGAGGAGGAGGAGAGGGAAAGTTAAAGGGGAGAAAGACGGCGCAGGAATTCTCGCAGAGCGAAGAGAAAAAAATAAAAAAGAGTAGTGAGAGAGAGAGAGAGAGAAGAGGAAAAGGGAAAGGTTTCTAGGCTCTCTCTCTCTCGGTGTGTACTCGACTAAGAGGAGGAGGAGGATTCTCTCGGCTGGTATTATCTGTACACCGAGACGCTCCTCTCGAGAGCTGGATATATGTATGTGTACTTATATACTCTATTCTATTTTTCTGTTTTCTTCGAGAAAGAGAGAATAGCAGCGACTTTTTTTTTGTCTGCGATACATTTTCACAGGCAGTTCTCTTATATCTTTGTGGGTCAAGATGATTTTTGATCGATGCGTTTAATTCCACTCTCCGCATCAGCGAGTCCGGAGGATATAGAAGAAGGAAAGTTTATACGATACGAATCTACCGCAATCGATATCGCACGGCGCACAAGTTCGAAAGTACCTATCGCGCGCGAGTTCAAGTTCGCAAGAACCAAATGGAGCGAGGTAGTAGTACACTGCGGTTTTCTCTCGTACACTTCCTTTATTTTATTTTCTCACCGAGAGATGTGTGTGTGTGTCTGTTATTTTACAATGATCGAAGCTTTATTAAAGAAAACGAAATTTCAAATCTGATGCTTTTGAAAATATTTTCCTCTTTCAAAATCTTGCTCTCCTCTATACACCTTCGCTCCAAGCTTTTCAAAGCCGTCAAGCATAAAACACACTCCAACGAAAAATTCCATCACAGAGAGAGAGAGCGCAAAACAGCAACTGTTATTTCCAAATCGACAATCCACTTTCCTTCCTCTCTCCCTCTCAACTTTCGCTCGAATTTCCAGTGCAAGCTTCCGTCGAAAACGACAATCCGAAAACTTTCCAGTCTATATACAAATCTCGCCCGACGACGAGAGCATATATCAATCAGCTGATCGACGAGCTGGAAACAGCAGCTTCACTATACAGCAGCAGTAGCAGCGTCATCGAAAAACTGAACTATCGCGTGTCTGTCTCTGTTAATGCAACGATCGTGTGATTAATCACACGACTGACGAGAAAAAAAAATCACGTTTTCACGTCTCGCTGCAGCGGGTATACGTCGCTCCGCTCAAAGGAATGCGAGGGTGTGTATGGGCTAATTGCAGCGCTGCAGCTTCCGCTTGTGTTTCGCCCTGATGCACTGATTCGACGTGATTATTTCGCGTTGGAATTAATTAAACACTATGTGCTCTGTGTGTATATTACATACACGAGATTTAATTTACTTGAGACTCGGCCTTGAAAAAGTAATAAAACAAAATTAATTAATTACCGCGCGCTGACTGATGATGTTTTCCAAATTAATCCAGGCGCAAAAAGAGCCTTTTCCAACGACGAATCAATCGAGAGGTTATATACATCGAATTTCACCCTAGCGATGTGTATTAATTGACGGCCGACGCGCGTATCTCGCCTTGCTATAATTATCGAGCTGTCAAATGTTGCGAGTAGTCGAATTGAATTCGCTTTGTGAAACGCGATTATTTCGTCCTATTTCTAGGCGGGAGTTTTGAATTTTCCCCCATGATGGTCCTGTTGCTCTCCCGATGTTGATTATCGGATTATTAATGCAGGTCTATCGCGCGTATAGTCGCGCTCTGCTGATGTATGGAATATGATTTATGTCATATAGCTACGCTTCTCTCGTAGATTGAATTATTTTACACGTTATATATGTTTTGGCTGCGCCGTCGGTTAATTAATCAGACTTTGATTCGAGCGAGCGATACACGCGATTAAATTTTCACGATATGATTGACGCGAAGCTGATATAAATTAATCGGTCGACAACAACAATAGAATTCCTAAAAACGACTCCATCGAAAGCTTTCGAACGTATATAAAGAAGACAAAAAAAAAAGAAACAGAGTCACCGGCGCCAGTACACACGGAAACGCGAATTAATCGCTCGCTATCCTTTCGACGGAGAATTACGCGGCGATTGTTTCGCAAGCAGCGCCGCCTATAAATATCCTCTCGGCAACCGCCTCACTTTCATTGTGCAGCGCCGTACGGCGGCTCGTTTTTTTTAATTTATCGACTGCAGCAACAGCAGCAGCGGCAGCTCAACGGCGGCGGCACTTTCTCTCTCCTCCCTCTTCAGAGTCGCCGTGAGAACTCGCGCAAAGAATGCGCATTCCGCAGTTTTTAATTAATATATTATATGTATATCTGCATTGGTGTGTAGTGCTATATATATATATATAGAGCGATTTAATTTATGGACTCGAGGGCCTGTGTAGGGTTATTTAATCTTTTGTGTTTTACTGGATTGTTATGCACTTTGGGTTATTAAATTCGAATAGTAGTTTGCTCGAGACTTGTCGTGACATAATTTCATGCTTGTTGTTCTGATGTTATTAACTCGACGGTGTTTTGCCTTTATCGCGTGCCCTGATAAGTTGATGAAAACGAATAAAAAAACTCTCAGCAGCGACTTAAGGAAGTTCTCAGCTTACGCAAGCTTTATTTCAAACAATCAATTTTGCAATAAAAAGTTTCCTGCAAAAACATCAATTCCTTTAATTTCATGTATATATACTCTCTACGAATCTGTATTCAAGTCTTTTTAGCGTTTTTTACATTTAGTTAAGACTATATAATTTATATTTCAGAAAGCGGCTTTATTTTCAAGTCGATTATCAGCGGCGATTCGCAGTAAACTTCCCCAGCCCCAACATCAACTCCACATTAGCCTCCGTCGTCTTGCGGAATTAATTTCACGTCAAAGTTTGCCGAACGCGCGCACGTGGCACTACTCTGGAGAGAGAGAGAGAAATCAGTCGCGAGGCGTATAATGGACCGCCGCGACAATTTCCTCTGTATACACTCTGTATATACCTATATAGAGACTCGAGCGCGATTGTCTCGCTGTTTGTAGCGAGAAACTCCTGCCTGAGGTGTTGATTTGTGTGTGTATATATATAGACGCTCGAATCGACCTAATTTTACTGTCGATTCAATACAATACATAATAATAAAAAAAATATAGAATTTATATACCGATTTCCATTGTCTGGCTTTTCCAACAAACACTTGGCTTTTCTCTCTCTCTCGATGTTATATTATAGTATAAGCTCAGAGGCTGCCTCACGACTTATTCAGAATATATACACGCGAGATACATCGTCGAGGAAACGCCTATCTCAAGAGCCCTGGCTCTGCACAATCAAAGGGAGTATTCATGACTTCTCTTACTCGTATATATATTTATCCTTTGATTTCCTCCTTCTATCGCTTCTCTGCGCGAAGCTTCCGGCCGTCTTTTAGCCCCGAGGGAGTAAAATGTATCGGTAGCACAAGAGAGAGAGGGATGTATTGTTTTACATTGTTATACCTTTGCTGATGCTGCGTTTATATACGCAATAGTTTGGAGAAATATTTATCCAGCTTTATTCTGAAAATACAACGTATTTTTCGAAAACTAATTTCGAGAATCAAGACAAATCAATCCCAGCTCACTCAAAGCACGAATTCTCTCGTTGAACAAAAAAAAAAAAAACAAAACGAAACAAACGGCGTAACCTCGAGTATGATAAATCTCTTCTCTCTCTTTCGACTCGAACATATAGGTGGGAGTCAAAAAGAGAACCGACAGCTCGAACAGACAGCCGATCGACGCTTACCCGTCAGAGCTCTACTCTCGCTAAAAAGCATATATAGTATAGTGTGCTACTCTCGCAGTAACCCAGTGTAACACATCCGATTGATTCGCCCTGTTTTCCTTACACACATATCGCACCTACTGCGACTCTAGTTATCGCTTTGTTTGTTGTACGAGTAGTACTCTGGATTCGTATTTTCTTTGATGCACATTCCGGAGGAGGAGATTCTTATCCTTTACGAAATTAAAGTCCATCAAGAAGTAGCTGTGGAAAAGCGCGGCTCTTAATCAGCCTTAAAACACGTTTAATCAAGGCCTTGATATACACACTATATCTGCTCTCTCTCTCAACATAATCTAGTAAATTCAGAGAGAGAGAGACTTATAACTCGAGGGCAAATTACCCCGTAGCTTCGTCGTAATTTGAATAAATTATTAGCCCAGGCACACGAATAAAGATAATACGTTTTTATTAGGATAATGAATACATTAATTCCGATCTTCTTTCTCACTCTTCAGATAGAAGGCCGTAGATTAACAGCAACTTGTTACCACTTTATCGCGGCTGGTGTAAAAAATCTGCGTGTCTGTGTGTGTGTATATATGGATACAGCTCGAGGCGAGGCTGCATTATTCAGGAAAACTCCTCATAAAAAATACAATCAAGCCTCGACGGTCTGGATACATTATTCGGCCGCGTAATCCTTATCTGCACCACAAAGCAGACGGATCCATCGACGCGCGCGTGCGTCTTTTTCTACTCCTCCTCGAGAGAGAGAGATTTGACTTGCAGATTTCCGAGCTAGAAGTGTGCTGGTGGTCTCGATGCAATTTTAAACACGTGTCGACGACTTTTTATTTGTCTTCTTTTATCCTATATAGCCTACTACTGTGTGTATATATACTATATTCACTGGGGGAACGTTTAGGGCTACTTTATTCAGGACACTATAGTTTACGAGACGACTTTCTGCTGTCTTCGGTTTATTAATTTTTGTAAAAACCGGATATGAGAGCCAGTAAATGTCGTATAGTGCGCGCGCGATAAACAATTGCGACGAGCTTTAAAGCTCAATTAACTCGACTGTTGCTACTACTACTACTACCACTACTACTCGGTTTCTTACTTACGTGTGTATACAGTCTCGTAAAGAAATTATTCCCCCTTTTTTTTATTACGGCATTTTTATGCGCGCGGCTTTTTGAAAGCCCGAATATAAGTGGGCACTTTATACGTCGTGAAGCTGCTGCTGGTGTATAGCGTTATATATAGTGTCTTATATCTCTAAGGAAACAGTTTGAGTCCAACGAAAATTTTATGACGTTTGAGCTTGGCCCGAAGTTTTATACCGACGAAGATGAGTTTAGCTTGAAAGCTTGTCTTTTTCTCATACCTAATACAATATTCATGTTAATTGGCCGCCGTAATAGGACTCGTGGTATGTATCTAACAATTTATCCGCGAAAGCTCGACTCCTCCTTACACACCCCCGCGTCACTTTGCAGCTATATACCTATAGTACACAGCATCGAGTCGCGGTGATTCACAAACGGCTGCCTCTTGTCCACATATTTGAATTGGTGCATATATATATAGAGAGAGAGAGAGACTGTACAGCAGAGTTCAAACAGGGAGAGAAGCAAAGACAAATAACTTGGCCGCCCCCCGAGAGAGGACAAATATCAGACACCGGAACCTGCCGCAGGACAAATATACGCCCGCAACCGCTCGAGACACTTTGAATAGTAGTATGTGCTGCTGTATATATGTATATGTAGCCATAGGAAGCTGGCCAAATTCGGCGGGTATAGGTATACGTAACGGTCTGGCGGGCAGTTTGGCCAGTCTTAATTGCTTGGAGGCCGGCGCGCCTTTGACTTTCTTCGTGAGAGGGAGAAAAAGTTTGTTTGCGCCGGCGTTCGATGAAATGAAAGGTTCTCGTGTGCGGCTTCTTTTTTTTGTTTATCAAATATTGTGTAATACACGCATAAGAAATAATAAATTAATTTTAACGCTGAGTGCGGGCTCGTAACTTATATATTTACTTTTTCTTCGACTTACACTTGAGTAATGCAATAATGTATTATAATTTGAAAATTTTATTTAGTTTTAACACGAAACAGCTCACGTAATTTCATCGTCAGCAGATGAAGTTGTTATAATATTATAAGGTTACGTAAAGAAAAAACTACTCTGCCGAGCGCCTCATTGTAATTGAGGGGTTAATAAAGATTAAACGTCCGGAGTGTGTGTCTGTGTTTCGCTCCACTGAACTCTCTCTCTCGCGACTGAAACAATGGCCAATGGGATACGGAAATAAGAGCGTTGGGAACTTTTCGGGTTGCGTAATTGCAGTCCTCTCTATATATTTCGTCGTCTGCCTAGTTCAAGGGGGGGGGAGGACAATGAGAGAATTTCGTAGAGGATTCCGCGCTCCGTTGATTAATTCGATGCTGCGCAGTTTGTTGTTCTCAAAAAAAGGAGAAAAAAAAAGATGGAGATAAATGAATGAAGGGTTACGTCTCTACTGCAGCTGCAACGTGAATGGAATATCGAGCTCGATTTTTCAATTCCGCCAAGACTTTTATGGGACGACGACGACGACGACGACGTCGGGAGACTTAATCACGAGCAACACAATGGACTGTCCGACGACGAGGGGAAAAAAGAAAGAAAGAACGTGATCATCTCTGTTACATCATAATCCACCGACGACGAGGGGTTATTAAAATCCCTGCGGGAAAAAAAGCGCAAATTTGACGTTGATCAAATCTCGGCGTGTGTGAAATTGAAAATCTGCATCAAGACGCGTAATCCGGTAAGAAAAAAGAAGATTTCGCGAATTATTCAGGGAATAGAGACGATATAGGATATATAGCGCGTAAAGTTGGCCGGTCAATTCCTCCGGAGGATATGGAGAGAAAGAGAGGATCGATCGATCCATTGTGTTGTGAAGAGCTCGAGTGGCCCTTTCTATATATCCAGGCCGATGACTATGTGTGTCCTTGATGCAAGGGATTAGGATCTTCTGAGCACGGTTTGATGACTGGACGGAAATTTTGTTTATATTGGATCGGGATTTTGCTGCTGTGTATATACTGGGGGTAAAATCGATTTTCACCTTACGAGGGAGATTACTCGCTGCATGCTATAGTGTGTGCGGGATTCTGTAATTCGCGTGAGCGGGTTTATCCTCGTGTGCTGCGAATTGTACAACAGCCGGAGATCCGAGTCCGTTCACCGGGATCGTACTCTTTTATTTTTCAAGAATTAAAGAAGATTAATTTGTCTCATCATCGGTTATATAATTATAAAATTTTGAAATATATCAACATCGCAAACGCGAAGCGCAGTCCATCAACTCTCGTTAATTAATATATCTCGCGCGCTAACGAGTCTCGTTTATTTCGTCGCATAAGCGCATATGCTTGTTTTCAATAATAACTCTGCGACAGCTGCAAAATTATCATAATTTCGCGAAGCCGTGTATACGCTAAATCTTTACTGACCGCGCCGATATCCAATTATCTCGTTCAATGCTCATGATTCCGAATTATAACTGATAATCCAACATCGTTCCACCTATTAGAGACTAAGAGGATTATACCCGCGACTAAATATTATTTTCTTTTCATTATCGGATGCTGTTTATATGCATATATATACAACGAAAAACTGCGGCGGTTATAATACGCGATCGGAGGGTCGGCCACCCTACAATTATCGAGTTTATATTATCGTCGTGTCGTAAACGGAATTTTACTGCGAGGACAATATCGCGTCGATTTTAATATTACTTTAATTCCTCGTAAAGTCCTTCTTAATTAGAGCCTCCGCGCAAAAAAATTGCATAAACTCGTAGCGTCCAATTATCTCTCCCTTTCGAAATAAAAAGGACAATCTCACGCGTTGCTTAACGACCGTCGTATAATCTAAAAACGCATATGACGAAATCTAAAAAAATGCACTTTCCGGAAGCCGAAGATTAAAAAAAGATTTTAAAACTCACATCGCACAGAATTTAATTAAAAAAAAATTTTTCTAACGATCCTCTCGTTATCGGGATTTAATTAGGGGTGTCGCAGTCGTCGCGGGGCTTCCCCCGAATTGTATGAGCCGGAAAACCAACGACGAGAGAGGCTGTGACCGCTACTCGCTCTTATATATACGTCTATAAATACAGACCACACGGCGAAGTTCGTCGGATAGGACGACGACGGACAAGTTTCGCCGACGGCTCATTAGTGTTTTATTTCCGCGGCGACGGAAGTTGTAACGAGAGAGAGAGAGAGAGAGGGAAGTTGGTCGTATATATATATACGTTTGTGCCCTAAGGCGCCAGTCTTTGAATGGAGCTCAAGTTTTTTGTGTGTGTGAGCGAGTTTTGATCTTGAGAGGAGGAGTAGTATAGCTGATGGCTAATTAATTTCGCAAGGCTTTCAAGGACTTTTATATTTTTTGGAAGTTATCCGATTACATAGAGGGTTGAGATATAGACAAAAGTTATTCGGCAGCCTTTTGATCTTAGTTGCCTAAGAAGATAAAATCGACGTCACGTCTGGAGGAAAAGCCTCGACTCATCATCAGATACGACGACGACACGTCCAGCTTTTCACTCTCATCTATACGAGCGTCTCTTAGCTCAATAAATCCCGCTAATAATGACAAGCCGGGAAATTAGAGGCGCCTCTGGTAATAACCTGCCTCTTTTTTTTCTCTCCCTCACTCTCCCGACTGAAAACGAGTCGGATATATAATATCGTTCTTTCGGATCTATATACCTACTCTTCGTCGCGGAATTAGTCTTTCAGGAGGGATTATGTTGTCGGGGATTTTTGGGTTTGAAAACGATTAACGAGCCGACACAGACTCTGATGTGACAAAAATTTCATTGTTTTTTTTTCTATTAAAAAAAAAGTTTTTATCTCCTCCCGTATTTCTAGGTCAGTCGAGAAACTCATCAATGCGATATCCCCTTTGCTCGACTCGTCTAGCAACTATTCCGCTTCAAGAATAAGGAGAGGGAGATCGGCCCCGACATTCCAAATAGTTAAGCGATGCAATTACAGTTGAGGGGCAATATTCGCCAAAGGACGATCAGCCGATCGCTGGCTGGGCGATGGAACGTGTCATGGTTACGTATATACGTGATGTGGGACATGTACAATTGGCCGTATAACGACGATTCGACTCGGAAATTCGTATTGGCGCTGACGCTAGGGAAAAATTGATTAAACGCGTTCAAAGGCGACTTTATCGATTGTTATTTACATGTCATTCGAGCTAAATGCAGTACTATTCAACATTACGACCCAATCAATTCGACTTTTATAATAATAATAAACGAACAAAATTTATTCATCGCCGATTCAGTTTAACAATCGTAAAAAAATTCAAATCGGTACCAAATTAGCGACACCCGTCATAGATATTGGAAAAAATTTCTCTATCGCGACATCGCAGAAAATTCGCCCATAAAAATCATTATTAGCATTCGCCTGCAGCAGCAGTATAGTCTGTCGTCCGTATAATAGCTGCTGCAAAAAACGAAATTTCACTGAATATACTCTCTCGACTGCAGCCGGTGCATCTCTCTCTCTCTTCGCCTCTCACTTTCATCGTCCGTCTCTCTCGCTCTCATCGGAATGTGGGCGGTCGCCTGCATAGTGCCAAGTGACGGCTGCAGAAGAAGAAGAAGAAGAAGAGAAGATATTCGGCCGTGGGAAAAGCCCCGTAAGGAGGCTGCTGAGAGTATCAAAAGCCGCCGAGGCTACTATACTACTACCTGCTGCAGCAGCATCTCTGTTTCCTGTCTTTCTCGCTGCTGCTGCTTTCTACGACTGTATACTATTGTTCGTTTTCTTCTTCTATTTTCGTGCGATGCGGAGAGAGGCGGGGGCGCAGTTTTTTTTCTTTGTGGAGGGAAAACGAGGCTTTTTTCGGCTCCGCGGGCTTCTCTGTCGTCGCGCAGAGCTGCAGTTCTTTCCGGAAAAGCCAGAGGCTAGTAACTCTGTGGATTCGAGTGGTTCTTGCATGCGTTTCTTTTCTTTTCCTTTTTGCGCATGACTCTGTGAGATGCGCTTCCGGGATGCGGCTTCCGGTCGGCAGGTGAGTCTTATTCTCAGCAGTTTTAATTCTTGTATATATAGGGATGAGAACTGAAATTTTTAGCAAACAAAGTTCTATATGTAAATTTTGAACAAGCTGCGAGAGTTTATTTTTCTTCGCATAACTTTGGCTTTTAATTCACCTGCAGAGCTCTGGGTATAATTTTTCGCTAACTTATAGCTTCCAAAAAAAGTGCAGACCTCCGCAACACCTGTGTGCATACGTTTTTTTCGAAAAAAAAATCTCTCGACAAGCATCAGCGGAAACGAAGCGAGCAAAAAGCAGGGGTATATAGTCGTCTGATATATCGATCTGATAAGAGCTTTGCTTTACATGCCTATAGAAGACCGTGAATTCTCGACGAACAGCAGTGTCTTTTTCTCCCCTTTTATATACCTTTCGTTCGTTCACAAGTGCGCATAATGTATAATATGATGTGTACACATATATAATGCTATGTGTGTGTGTACGTGCGGTCGCGTAACCTGTTGTCAGGCCAGCTTTGCGGTCTTAATCGATGAACAATGGGTCGCCTGGTGTGTGTCTCTCTCTCGCTATAAAGTGGAGGATCAGAGCTGCTGCAGCAGAGGGTTTGAAGGGCTACTGACTCTTGACTTCGCTCACGTTGATCGAGGAGAAGATGGCGATTTCGAGTGGTAATTTCATCGCAATTTCAGAATATACACGTAGTAGAAGAAGACATAGTATTATATTCGAATCGGAAGCTCGACCCAGATTTTTTTTTAAACGGACCACCTCCGTTTAATTTACGAAGCGCGACTTCCCTCCCGTACCACATCAGAGAAGAAAAAAGGAGGGAGACGAACAAAAGCCACCGAATTAAAAGCAAAGAGCGAATCCGAGTAAGACAAACAGCGGGAGAGAGAGTCGCGCGCAAAAAGCATCAGTTCGTTCTCATTTTCACGGGAGACTGTGTATATATAGGTACTAGCCACCTGCGAGGTATATCGATTATCCTCGACGAATCGACAATTATACGGCTTTATTTACTCTCCCAGAGATTCTCACTCCCACGATGTTGTTCTTCTTCGACGTTTTTTTTTTCTTCTTTTGGGCCGAAAGCGAGACGAACGGATTTTTGAAGAAAAAGTGCGTTTTGGGGAAAAATCGATTCGTCTCGTCTACTTTCCTCGATTAGAAAAAAAAATTCACGTCGTAATAATCTCGTCCATCAACAAACCTTACACTCCAACGATCACGTATAAACGCGCAAAAGGAAAAAGAGCAAACACGCACGTAATCTCTCGTTGAAATTTTCGCCTCATAGTATATAGTGCAATTAGTACCAGTAAACACGCTATTCTGGTATCATCATCATCATTGCACGCCTCCTTCTCTGCTGATAATTCGTCATGGATTTCCAGGTAAAACCTCCATGACCCTCCAAAGGATTGTTTAAAAGGTATAAAAATATTGCACGTAAATTTATAAATGTCGTGTGCCAAATTGTACAAGGAAACCATCAGGTATCAGAATAGCTTACAGAAAATTTCAAAACAAGATCATCACGTTTCAGAATTTCATGTAAAGCTGTTCCGATGTATACAATTTGGCGCGCACGACTTGTAAACTTTCTAATAATAACAAAATATGCAATATTTGTGTCTACTTTTCGAAACGGACCTTTGTATAGGATCATGGAGGATCCACCTGTACATCCGCTAGGGGGCGCTGCGCTCGCTTAACACGACGAATATGGATTTTTCGTACGTCAAAATCGAAGTGCGTAAAGTGTTTATCAAAATTCAACGCGATGCTATAATGGAAAAATCCTCGCGCTTATAAGTGATGTGTTTTACGCTTCATACATACGAAGTTACGTGTAAAAATCGTATCAATAGTCAAGCTTTCCGCTAAAAGCTCTCCTCGAGATTTTCCTCTCGCACCGATCGATGCTTAATTGTGTGTATGGTGTGTGTATATACATATATACAGGGAAGAAGCCCCGCGCGTAAACGAAGTTCCGACGCGGCGCGCGTCTAGTGTGTGTAGACCCCCATTGACTCTTTGAATCCCATTAGTCGAGGTGGCGCTAAACTCACTACCGCTAATGCTCGTCTCTTGCGTATATTATGTAGGTATATACACAAGAGAGCTGCCTTTAGTTTTAGACGACGAGTTCAGTAGTCGAGATGTTGCTGCGTGATTTTTGTCATCGTCAGGTATTTACAATATCGTCGCGAAAGTTTATAAACTAACCGTCGACACAATAAACCTATATATACATTCTTAATTATAATCCATCTCGACTTTTGCCTGCTGCTGCTGACGGGTTAATTACACGAACCGAAACAGTTTTACCCTCGTCATCGATCTATATACATATATATACAAGTGTCCTGTCCCCATAGAGGAAAAGGACACTTGTAGAGAACGGCTCCTCTTTCGAAAAGTCAGCATAGCAGACACATAGCAGCAGCAACGAGAACAGGGCTTCCGATCGCGTGCTGTTGGCCTGTCATGTTCCTATGGTAACGCGTGGCCGGTGCTGCCTGCTCAATAAGCCCTGAATTATGAGTTAGTCCCCAGGCGCGAACCGCACCCGTCGTTTCAAGTATTATTACCACCAGTGTAGTCGAGCTCCTGGACACACACGTGCATATATATATACACACGTGTGTCACCGCGGAATCGTATTAGACGAGGATTTTTCGCGGCTATTTGCTGTGTGACGTTATACTTGGTGTGCTGATGTGGATTTGTTGCGGAGATTTCGCGGGATCATGGTATGTGTGTTTTGAATTTCCCGCCAAAAAGGATGACGACTTAACAGTCGTAATTAAATCGTGAAAATTAGAAGTAATATAATCATTAACGAAACGTAATTCGTTCAACTGCGAGCAGACGTCGTTAACACAACGTTAAAGCGTCCACATATAGGTATATACAAAACGGTCGGGCGCCAATTACGCGTATATAACGCACTGTGCGCGTCCGCGGCGCAAAGTAAATTTCAAATTCCCTTAATTAAACTCTCCTCAAAGTTAAATCAAACCGCACACACAAAGCTGTCTCATCTCTCTCTCTGTCTCTCTCTGTGTAACATTCCGCGAAATTTCTTTACCACGTAATTAATTTAGACAAACACATACACGTGTGCGACAGAGTCGCGCGCGTTTCAAAGCAGCGCGCGAAATTCTCTAGAGACTACTATGCGTCTTTTTCTTCTTTTTTTCTCTTCAGAACATCAATCATAGTCGCGTCGCGCTTTTTACATTCGAAGACACAACGAGAGCCACCACAGCTTATACATTTGTCCTAAACTGTCGGTTCGCAAGAGAGTAAAATTGACGTCATCCTTCAAAGAACCTACATATATACGCTTTTCTATAGATATATAAGCGGCTGAGGCTAATTGAATGGCTCGAGTCATAGAGAGAGAGAGACGCGAAGAATGAACGGCAGCGGCATATGAAATCCCCCCGGGAAAGTTGCGCTCAGCCTTTGCAGCTAGTTACTCTCTGTATGGGATTATGTTTCCAAGTCGAGCAAGAAGTTGAACTGCTGTAGCAGCAGTAGCAGCTCGAGTAAAAGGAGAGCTGAAAGGATGTCGCGTAGTCGTATATTGAACTACACTCTATACTTATATACATATCTGTGTATGTATATATATACACATTTTCGTGAAAATCAATGTTTCTCCGGTGATTTACGAGTCCAGTAGGATGTGGCTTTATGGAGGACCGTCACGGAATATGCAAATGACAGGCTGTATCCCTTCGTATATAATAATTCCCCCGATGATGTAGGTATACACGTATAAAAGACACCATATTTGTTTTCCCGCTCGGTTACTCGCACACACATATATCGATCGCGTCTTAAAAACCGCGACCCGAATGCGTCACTCTCAGCAGCAGCGAAAAAGAGAGAGAGAGAGAGAGAACTTTCGATTGGCCCGTAACAGCAGCAGCAGCAGCAGCAGCTTTTTTCCACGACTCGCGCGCACAGAAGGCGCGAAAAAGGGAACGCGGGAATCGTTGACTTCCTCTTCTCGTGTGTGAAACAAAGAGTAGTAGGTATGTGTCGATGGATTCCCTCCGGGTTTTCGCGCGCTTTTCAAAGCTCTTTATTTTCCCCCCGACTTCTTCTTTGTTCGCCTCTTGCTTTTTTAACTTCTTAATTTATTTCCCTAACGGCGTGCTGCTGCCACTCTGTAGAAAACATCACGTGATGTGTATTTATGTTTTTTTTCCTTCTTCTCTTTCCAAGAGATAGACACAGTGTGGTTGTTGAGATGAAATTAAGAAATTCGCGGTATAGTATTATATATCCAGCCCATATCAGTCAACAGAGTCAGTCAAAAGAGCGACGTTCCCACAGTGTATTATAGTATCAGCAACAAGTCCCCGCAGTCCTCTCGGTTTTTGCAGGCGCGGCGCCAGCCACCGCCGAACAAAAACCGCCTGCGTTGATCATATACGCGAGAGAGTAGCTGACGAGCAACAAGTCCTCTCTTCCCCTACTATATATATGTATATAGCGACTACTACACAGGGCGACGTGCCAGCAGCAGTAGCAGCCGATTGAGACGATTGCTCGACTCGGGATAAGTTTTATCGGGGGGTTAGAACCGCTGTGTAATTGATGACGCGGAGAGATGGGGGTGAGAGAAAAACATTCAAAGTATTATACGTATATCGATCGAAAATCGATGTTTGATTGGAAAAATTTATCATTGCTTTGTGATAGATTCTCTCCGGAGAATTATATATAGCGATATAAATGTTTTATAGCAATATGGGGCATTGCTTTTGTGGATATTTCCACTGGGCATTGTGTGCTTTAACTCGAAAACAATGAGCGCCGGAACGGTTTTTCCAATATACGCGTATTTTTCCTATTATAATGCCATTGTTTCGAGCGGAAAATTTCTCTCATTGGTTATATATATATTTTTTTAATTAAAATCGCACGAAAATAAACAACAACTAATCCAACTCCTCCTTTTTCTGTTTCAGGTGAGTGTCCATGTTCGCAAAAAGTATTATATAGCTACAAAAGCCCCCATCAGTAATTGGCCCATATAATCCGATCGACACGTAAGTCGCTTCGATATATCCATCGATGAAACAAAACAAAAGTAGCAAGTAGCACATGCGCACATATATAAACAACGAGAAAAGGGGGAAAAAACATCAACACGCAGATACGCTCGTTATGCGTTTTTCTCTTCTGCATAGAAGAGCCAGCGCTCTCATCGGGCGCATAACAATGCGAAAATACAGTTATGCTCGCGCGCCCGGTGTAATTGCCGCATTACGTGCCTTATGCAAGTAATTTTGCACGCTCTGCGCACGCGAATTATCGTATAACCCCCTATACGTCTGTCTGTCTGTTTCTTCTTTTCTCCTCCTTTTGCTTTGTAAATATATACGCCGGCTCGTGTGTGCTCTTTTTCTTTTAGTATCGCGTGTTATTTTTAAAAGGATTTGATCGATGCAGTGGGGCGTATGTATTATGGGCGTTGGAAAAATTTGTTGAGAGTGTGGATAATGTGTATTTGTGATATCTTCGGTGAGTCTTTGAGTTACTGTTGGACGAATGTGTTTCAAGAATTTTTTCATACGATACGTGTGTTTACGTCGATATTTTTACGTGTCTAATTAAACGTGAAATCTCCGGGAATAGCTGGTTCGAGAGATAAAAAACGCGTTACTTCCTGATAATTAACAGGACCAATGCTGTGTGCTATATATGTGCGTGTCATAAATCGTTGTAAATTTATTTGCATTTTAAGACATTGTATAATTAACGTTTAAAAATGGTTCCAGTTTTGTAAAATGTAAAAACAATGGCTTATAAACAAAACAAGTTTTTTGTTTTTTATTCCGGCGATACCTATAGACAACGAGCACGAGCTCTCCGTGACCGCACAGCTTTAACGCACATATATAAAAAATTCATTAGGTCTCTTCATCAGCACCGTTGAAATAAATACACCTCCCTGAAAAGAACATTAGACAAAGATCTGAAGAATCTCTTCCCTAGCATTCACAGCAAAATCGATCTTTATCTCTCCGATTCCGTCAAGCGTCGTCGGCGGCTCTATTATACAGCGACGCGCCCTTCGGCATTAGGGCCGGTAAATTAATGCAGCCGGGCATCTCCCCCCTTCTCTCTCTCTATAACCTCTACTACTACTACTATACTACCACTACTGAGAGAGACGTTAATGTAATAATCGCCAACCGCCGCTGGGGCCATTTCGCATAAGTGCGCCAATCCGATGAAGCGCCACGGCCTAACTGTACATCTCTCTCTCTCTCTCTCTCTCTTGGCAATTTATGCGAGGCTTGTTTTACGAGGGGACGAGTGTGTATGTATGTACCGCTGCTTTTTATTTTCGCCTGTTGCGCGATGATTGACATTGTTGGGTTCAATCGACGCTAGGGGGCGCTCTCCTGACAGTGCTACTTTCTTTTCGTGTATATAATGTTGTATACAAGGTAACATCATTCTGCTGTGAGTTTTGAATATTTGACGAGCCGTATTTCATCGTCGCCATTTTACGAGCTCATTGTCTCCTGATTCTTTAATGAAGGAGTAATATAACTATATACGCTCGTGTCCCTACATGTTAAAATTTATCGTTATAAATATCTGAGAAGCAACTTTCACCAAAATCATCCTCTACACACACGCACATACACCAATTACTTAGCAAACTCAGCTACACAATATACGTATAGGTAGACAGATAACCGTTGCACTGCACAGGTCGGCGTGAAAAATCTGCCCTCGCACGCAGCAGCAGCAGCAGCAGCAGCAGCTCCTCGGATGCGGAAAGGAAACGGTAAGCGTCGGCGCGTTATCGGAGCGGAGATGGCGAGACTCGTTGAGTCAGGTGCACTGCAGTTGCTCGAGCGGAACCGTTACGGCTCGTAAGGGCCAACTGCTGCAGGAATCGGAGCTCTCTATATATAGCCTTGGAGATTTTTTTACCTTATTAAAAACTTGAGAGAACGAATCGCGTGGGAGAGTATATTACAGGTGTCAATTCCGATATATACACTCGAGAGAGAGAGAAAGCAAAGTGTGCACCTATAATAATCTTGTAATACACCGAACTTTATATGAATGTAAAACGTCCAAGCAATTCATCTTCCCCCCAGCTCTCTCTCTCTCTGTGTATAGTGTAGTATCTATATCTATATATTGGATGTAAGCTATAGGAGAGTTATATCGAGGAAGTTTGCAGTAGTGCTCGAATCAATTCCACATATAGGAGGAGTTTCCAGAGAGAGCGATATCTTCCGCTTTCTTGCGCAGCGAGCTCCATTATTATATACGACATTTCGGCTGAATCCAATGCATCTTATCTGGAATATTATCAAGCTTCACACTGTGTTATACTCGACTCTCTCTCTCCGCAAGTGAGCGAGACGAAAATAGAATAGAGAAAAAAAGAGGTGAAAGCGTTGTCGCGCAGAAATTAGGCGTCGCGATGACAAAAAGCCCCGGAAGTCCCTTAATTGGAGAGTCGGCGGTGGCGGGGCACACTCGTCGTGGCCTCGATCCCGGAAAATACAGCCGATGGGCTGCTACTACTACTGCTGTCACGTGGACGACTCTCTTTTTTGCTTCTTCTTATATTCTACTACCCTCTGCGCTGTGTAGGAGGTATAATTAACGCTTTCCGTTTGGATATAATTTATTATCGCTCAAATACACTTCAAAAATCAAAAGCCAGCTCTCTCGTCAGAATATAGCAACAAATGAACCCCAATACACACACAAAACGGCATCCCAGCAATAAACCAGCCCGAATTCCATCCTCGCATCCTCCACCCACACCTCGTGCAATACCCCCCACCGCCACTATATAGTCACCCCTCCGGTATTATATAGCCACCGGCTGCTCTCCTCCTCGTGAACTTCCGGCAACGCTCGGCTCGCTCCGTAGTCGCGTGTACTCTCAGCTCTCTCTCTGTGCCAGTCAGAGTCATCAGTTCGCCTCCGCGACCCCGAGCCGCCGGTTCGGAGACATATCTCGTTATATATATACACGTATTCTTATACACACACACACATAGGTACATATACGTATATATATATTATACAGAGTCACATATCGTATAGCTTTTTAATACATCGTCGGTGTCGAGTAATTTAGCTGTTAGGCTGATTCAAACTGTTTTTCCTAACGCTCTTCTACATGCGCGAGTGCCGCAGGTCGGCTGCAGCCTGCGCCGGCGGTAGCGGTGCTGTTGCTGCAGGTGGTCCTGATGCTGTGACTACGGAGCAGGTGGACAACGAATTGTCGGATGAGTCCAGATGAGTAAGGCTCGAGCATTTCTTTTTTCTTCGTTTTTTTTTTCGTGCGAACTGTTTGGCATCTGTATAATCGAGGTGTATACGATAGTTGTTTTTGATGTGATATAATGAGCACCTCGATTATGTTGACACTCAGTGCGCACGTTGTTTCTGTGCGATCTTGTTGACACCTTTGTCTTTGGAATCCTACTTATCAACCCTGTTTTTTGTCTCTCATGTCTCTCTCTATTATCATATATTATTAAACATCAGTAGCTCATTCAGAATGACGCACCACATATACTATATTACAAATGACGCTGTATTCGAAAGATGATTTTTACTGTCTCTGTGACTTACCTTTGGCTGTTGTATATATACCACTGTTTTTTTTTCGTCCAGTTGTAGAGTGAAGACGAGACGAGTTTCATAAGTCTCTCGATAAAAGTGTATTATTAAGCGCAGAGAAAGAGAGAGAGAGAGAAAAATAAATCCGGCATACTTTTCACTCTATAATTGGAAGGTCTTAGTCCGGCGAATCGATGAAGAACTTTTTCGATAAGGTTGTTCACCGACGAGAGCGAACTCGAATAAAGTACTTAGCGTTTTTCTTGCATTTTTCTATGAACCTCCGGTTTCCACACGCCTTAAAAGTTTTTGTGTTTCTCTGCTGCTCCTGCTGCTGGGGTGAGAATTTAAAATTTTTTTTAAGTGTCCGAGTATGTATATATAACGCGGAGGCGGCCGCGCGCGTATAGATAAGCAAGACGTTTTCTGCTTATAATACTTTGCAGCCCAAGTTTATAAGAGGAAAACTGCCTTTGGCGTAGTACGACACCAAAACTTTTAATGCTAAATTCATTACTCGATAATACAGTCTAACCCTTGCTTTAGCTCTGCCGAGTACTTAGAACGTTTTTTTTTTATTATAACTATATCCATGCACATTAATTATTTAGGAGGACCTTTATAAACCACTTGTGTCGTCTCTGTAGTAGAAGACGCATGAAACATAACCTCAAAGCTAGTTTTTTTCTCTTATCTGATACAACAACACCATTATACCCTGTCAATATTTGCCACAAACTCGATCAAACTCTCTCTTCGGAGACGTATAACCACAATATTTTCATAATTAGTTCTCCAGCAGAGTCTGTCCACAATCGCATTAAATACAGCAGCAGCCTCTATAAACCGCAGGGTCCATGCCGAAATTTCGTCGGATAATAAAAGCCAACTGCGTTACACGCACACACAAGGCCCGTCTGACTTTACGTCAAAATCAATCGTTAAAACGAACCTTTGACTGCGCGCCGCGTTGCGATAAGCCGCATAATTCCATTCCTGTACTCTGGGTTCACCGATATACGCGTAAATTTGAAAGAATAACATTTCGTGTTATATACACTGGTACTGATGAAAAGCTGCCTTTGAAATTATTCAACATCATTGTGGTTAATCTCTGAAAAATATGTGTGATATTGATCGAAGAGGAAACGAATATACTATTCCATCAGAGAGTAATTGTCAATTTTTCTCGGACCAATCGACATCAGTCAATCATTAAAGGGGGCATTTGTCATGCTTAAGCAGCTCTGTAGTCTGAATTGAATGAATCAGTTGATTTAGCCAGTTTGTTTCGACAGTCTCGCAATAATCGACGCCGGCGCGTTGTTCCGAGAAATCAAACCTCGGTTATATACTGCTGCTGATCAGCGAAAATCACGTTCGATTTAAATTGCGCAAAACTATTTTATCTTCGACTAACAACAAGAGACTCTTACTTATATAGAAAATATAAAAATGTCTTCCAGTTATAGCATAGAAAGACGGTGTATTTCGCTCTTCTTTCCCACCGGGATAAATATCCGCTTAAATAGGATGAAGGCACTCGCGGGGTAATTAGATAAAGAGGTGCGCGCTCGACGATTATATAGCCTCTTCAAAGAGCCTAACTTAACGCGTGTCGTTGACCTTTTCAACGTGCGCGACTACCGTATGTGTGAATCTTTTTCTTTTTTGATAGAACGACTTTTTACATGGTGGAATCGGAAAAAAGCGCTGACAGAATTTCCGGATAACAGTCTTTTATTGGCAATAACTGCAGATACCCACGCAGTCGAACGAAGCATGAAAATGAAATTCGACATGCAGACGACCGGCGGCGGCTGTAACGTCGGTACATATATAGAAGTTACAATTAATGCTTTTCAATTCGTTTCGATGTGATTACTGTGTATATACTCGTAATCACTGCTATATTCCATACGATATTTAATATCCACACAAAGTTCCTCCGTTTATAGGTGACAACTTTTCAACTATGTGTTTACGTATATAGAAGTGCACTTCTCGAAACTCGGAGTAACTTTGTACGGGTATATAATAACTGTTCCAAAAATCCATTTAGAATCGAGAAACAACGCTGGAATTTTAACGGCCAATCAAACTAATTAAAAGCCGCGGGAGTATTAAATATCCCAGAGCTTTAATATAACTGCCAAAACGGTCGTCAAACAATTAAGCAACTTTTGCTATATGTATATACTCCAAAAGTTGCGAACGCATTTCAGTATATATATATTAGTTTCCCGGATTACCTACCGAAAAGTTAAGCATACATTAAATTCTCGCTGTAAATTGCAAAAACAAACGTGAGCGTCCTAGGAGTATACTTAAATTTTGAGGAAAAAAAAATAACCATATAAAACGAGCAAAACACATGTGCTTCTAGAACATATTCCAGGAGACCATCCCATAATCGTCCCTCAGGGAAGCATCGTCGGGATTTGTCCTGGGCTTAGCAACTTTTAAGCCACCCGTGCGTCCGTGCGATATTTCGAGCTCTCTCTACACTAAAGCGATTATTATTTCGCCGGACTACTCGGTATATATATATATACCGGAATTTACCGTTTCACTTTTTCCAATGGCCATTGTTCGCTCTATACACACACATATATATACGCGCAATCTTCGAAACGCAGTTGTGTGCAGTCTGATTATGGTTATATGGACCCCCGGCGTATTGTTCCGTTTCGAGACAATAGGGAGAATCCGCCAGTATGTGCGCGAGTGTGTTTTGTTTTCACGAGAAGAGAATCGCCGTTATATTATACTTTAATTGATAAGAAGAGCGAGACTCTCGTCGGTGTGTGTTCTCCGATTGATAACGAAAACGATCGTCCCTATGGCCCAGATATGTATGTGTTTAGCGAAACTCTTCGGTCCGTTAAACACCGCGAGATCGCATCGGATTTATATATATATATATATATGTTCCGTTGGATCGACACGAGAAAGAGAGAAGGTAGTAGTATAACAGTGTAACTAATGGGAGCGGAAGTGAGAGGAGACACAATGAGGGGAAAGAGAACCGCCGCCGCCACCGTTTTGTTGTTTGGGGGCCGATGAACTAAATCCTCTTATACAACAAAGGGCCGAAAGCCGCATTGTTTATATCGATTGTGGGAAAAAAAGAAGAAAAAAAACTTAATGGCTCGATCGGTTTATGATAAGACAATTATGAAAGCAGCGTATATAGTCGTTATGCTTCACTTTCGGAGAATAGTCATAAACACATGTATGATCAAAGTGGGTGGCAACAACTTTTGCGATTTATCTCCGTTAGACGTCGAGCTGCCCGCATGTCTGGTTTTCATCCTACTGCATATATACAAACATAACAGCACAAAATCTCTTCACAGGCTATACTTACACACACCATGACTGTTGGAGCGAAAATTAGTCAGCTAAAAAATATTCGGTATAATGACACAGAAGACACATTCCAAAAGCTTATCCGAAACACCTCTTTTTACTATACAGTAGAGAGAGATACAAACCGGGGAGGATAACGACGAAGCCAATGACGAAGAAAGCGCGAGCGATCAAGAATGTGGAAGAGTATAAGATAGAGCGCGCGGCACATGACGTGAAAAAAGCAGATAGTGCAGAGGGAAAAAAAGGGAGTTATGCCCCTCGGTTATATAAGTCCTCGACTATACACCGCCGCCGGAGGATTAAAGCCTCGTGATAAGGGCTGCCGAACACTTTACAAACGCCCGGGCGTTTCCTCTCTATATATATATACACTTTATACACACACACAGCTTCTGGGAGAAAGTCGAGGACCGGCGGCGGAAGATATGCCCTCTCTTTCTCTCAAAAGAATCCGAGTATCCTCACCCCATTGACCAGAGAAGATGATGCTATATATATATACGCTTTATATATTTTTTTATCTGGCGTGGAATACGTTAATCGTATAATAATAATCATAATACCGAGAGAGTGTCATCTATTTTTAATTAGAAGGAAAGAAAGAAAGTGCGATATCTCGTTCGTTTTTTTTTGTCGAACATTAAAAGAGGACTCTGGACTTAATTAACAGAGGAGTCGCGAGAGAGTGATATCAATCGAATTTATCTGGGATAGGGATAAGCTCGCACGCGAGAGCGAATAAAGAAAGATAGAGAGGGAAAGAGAGAATATGCTCTTGAAAAGTATCATCCGGACAGAGTAGAGCGTCGTGAAGGAAGACCCTCTTAATCTCGCGATGGAAATGACTTATCCGAGAAGCGAATCGAGAGAGAGAGAGAGAAAGAGCATAGGGTACATTTAATTATCCCTCTCTTTTCTTCTCTCGCATGTGCTCTCTAACGGCGAATCATTACTCGAGCGCTTTGTTTCGACTTTTGTTACTTCTCTCGGCATTGTTTCGAAGAAATCGTGAGATTCCAAGTAGCTTTATAATTATAACCGTTGCGTAAGAGAGAGTAAAAATGGCGTTTACTCCCTCCAGAGTATATTACATCGTCCAATCGAATTTCCATCAGAGAGGCGACACGAGAGGTGTGCGATATCCTATTAATTTAACCTCCGCCTCGTCGTCGACGTCCTTCCCGAATTAACTACTTCATTAAAACGAGCTGCTAAATCAGCCGAATCCGACGTTATTGTAAGGAACGGTGTGTGTGAGAGAGAGAGAGCGTCGCCTACTGCTCCCGTAATTCCATCTTCCCCACTGAGTTATTTCCTACTCTCCTTTCGCTCGAATTGCAGACCGATAGCTACCTGTGCGCGGCAAAGACCACCTGCGCCGTTATGTAAGCTCGTGTTGCGAGGATTAACCCTCTTATTGGAAGACGCCGGGAGACTTTGTGAGATCGTAATTAAAGTCGTTATATATTACAGATATTAGTGAAAATTTAAATAAAAAATGGCTCGGAAAATTAATTTTCTTACCAGCCAAAGAGAGAAAGCGCACAATAAACACCGTTGCGCAGCATCGGGAGTTGAGTAAATTCTCAATTTCCCCTTCCATTATCGTCTCCACCGGCATCAAACGCGTCCGAACTTCCTGGCAAGCATCACAGCAGCATCGGCAAGATCGTCGACTTCAAAAGGACCAATTTTCCGTCTCCTCGAGTCGCGCGCGCGACACGACTCAAACGAACTCGAGAGAGAGAAGCACCTCAAGACGCCCCGCAAAGATAAAGCCTTATACCTACACCGCGAGCGCCGCAAGTCGAAATTCCACGTAATCGACGCTATATAACTGCTGCTGCTGCCGCCGTCAAACTTTTAACCGTCCCCCTCCTGTATAACTCAGTCTCGAGACGCGAACCCCCTCTTTGCATGTTAAATTGGCTTGTCAAGTTGTCCCCTCGTCCACACACACGAGGAACTTGGCTGGACTCGATCCACTACGATGATTTCCATAAATCATCGCTTTTCACACTCTCTCGATCGAGTTTATTATAACTACTAGGTTATTCCGATTACAATTTTTGCCTAAACTGAGAAATTCAAATATGCTCTCGAGAGGAGGAACACAAGCCTATACGCGCGAGAATACATTTCGGAAGGAGAGAGAGAGAGAGAAACGCGGGGGGGGGACACGTATAACGTCAGCCGAGCAATGCGGAGCCTGACGTGACAGTAATGTTCCGAAATCTCATTACAAGCCTCTCTCTCTCTCCGACTCTGATGTGACTGGTGATGATGGGGAATTTCAGGCTCGAAAATTGATTTAACGCCGCTGCAGCGCATCATTGCGTATTTCGAATCATTCAACTCTCTTTTTTTTTTAACCATTGACGTCACACACTCGGTTGTAATAACGATAATCCTGACGCGCACGTGTCTCCGCTCATGCTTAAATAAACTCTTATACGTGCGGAAACCAGTGTGTTTCGGATATATACAATTTTTATATATAGCTGTCACAGTCAGACCATCAACTCTTTCCAGTTATTCACCGTTGCATAATCGTCTCTGTTATATATACAAAGCCAATCTCTCAGAGCAACGATAAAAGTATATACATACACACCTTGAGGATCCGTTTTCGGAAAGCTATACTCCCTCGAGAGAAGAATAGTTGGTGTGTCCTATCCGTCTATAAATTATCCAAGCGTCGAAACACCCCATAAACGTCAGGCCAGATAAAATTGATTACTCCAGGCAGCAGAGTATATAGTGTACTCACATATACATACCTGATATCTTCTATAACTCCCTCCTCCAATCTCTGGCCAGAGGACCACGAGGGACCCCCGTAACTTTATTATCGCGCTGTGGTCCGCGCCTTCGCCGCAACAAGCTTGCGGCTTTGCTGCTGCGACTCTCGACGCGCCTGTATAGTTTCTCTCTGTACTATACTCTCTCGCTTGGCTATTATACTCTTCGATGCTTCCGTTGTGTGTTTCTGGCACTCTATTCTACGTGATTCTCGCACTTCTCTCTATTGACGTCGTTATATCCGACTGTTCGACCGGACGATCTCGTCTAGTTTATATAGTGTTTTGACGTTTGTACTTTCCAAGTTAGTTGCGAAACGACCAACGAATCGATATAGCGATTTAGAGAAAATTGAAAATTAATAACAAACGGTTTTATAATTAGTTTCGAGTGGGACAGAGCTTCGCTTGATTTCTATAATGACGTATAGGTATAGACGAGTCTCTCGTCTGTAAGCATTAAAATATTTATATAAATTAACGCTCATTAAACGTGAAATTCATAATGAACAACTCGTATATACACGCGCGCAACAGCTGCAAATAAACGCTCGGATAAACACTATACAATTTCAAAAAGTCGACGAGCAGCCGTCACACATGAGGAAACTTTATCACATATCCGAAGCTGCTCTCAATACACGAGCGTATACGTATGAAATTTTAAAACTCCATAAAGAAAAAGCTCATCAACGAGCTTTCGTCGCTCGCACAAAAGAAGAAAAACAATCTCGATTCATCAATCGACCGCCTCATTTACCGCGAAACCTCGTTAAAAACCGTCATACGACCAAAGCACAAAGCCGCATATATGTATATTCTATATATGCGCGCATCATAACCAGCCTGCGTTTAAATCGCCGCGAAATTGTGGCTTTTGTCGTCGTCCGACACAAAAGGCAGCCTTTGTGTATTTAAATGTCACACTCGGTTTTTGCGCGTGGATTTCCCGGTGCTGTCCGATCGAAAATCCGCGCGGGCAAACGAGGCGCAGGAAGAAAAAAAAAGAGCTATATATACGTATATGTAGTTATGCACGCGCGGAAATTGCCGCTCGATTCGCCGCTTTCTTTTATATTTTCCGTGCTTCAGCCTCGATTTTCTTTTTTTTTTTTTTGTTCGGTGACAGCCGCAGGGGGAGTAAAATAGAGAGAACGTCCGCACAGAGTATAGTTGTTATTTTGCGCGGGAGATTTGAAATATTTATACGCGGGAAGCTCGATCATTCCGCGCGTCTGCATTTCTCGTCGGATAAATATTCAGAAAATCAGAATGTTCCCTGTGCGTATGCTAATGTCTGCTGGAAATCGTGTTCTGTATATATATGTATATGTACGTGGAATTCGGTGCCATAGAACGACGTCGTACAGCTCAAAGCTACGAGTTGCACTATACTGTTTGTGTTTCGCGCCACTGAGAGCTGTCAGATGCAAAAATGAGAAGCAGACGCCGCTATTATTTCTCTCGAGCTTTGTGTAGTGTTACTGTTGTTTCTTCTTTATCGGGAGCTTTTTCGGATGTTTATTTTTTTTCAAGATAATACTGTACGGTGTAATTTACGTTGTTCTCTCCGAATATTTGCGGACGTTTCTTATCGCGTTTACGACGCTCCGAGTTGTCGTGTCGCGTGTGAATATTGCCGGAAAAAAGTGCGGTTATAACATCGATGATCAGCCGCCAGCTATAGTCCCGGCGATTCTAAAAAAAAAAATTTAACTTTATTATCACATACACAGCTTGCGCGGTGTTTTTGTATTTTACACAGGCGTTTGTATCATCGCGCGGGTTTATACTGCCGAGTAAAAAGGACGACGACGACGACGTCGGCTAATCGCCGCGTCGGCAGGACGTTCCACGCACACGGGAAATGAAAGGGGAAATGGGATAATTCAATGATAGTGTGTGTGTGTATATATATACACACTTCTATATTCTTCGAAGGCAGTAAAATATACACGGCAGCCGCCTCGTACGCGCGAATTTGGGCATAACTCGATTTATATATATATACGGGAGCGTAAGGGTCGAGGCTAAACGAGAGCTATTCACCCGCGGATTTGGGCGTATAATATATCCTGAAAAGAAGCCTGATTTCGAGCTAAACTGAAATCTATGCGCTGTACTTTTATTTAGAGAGAAAAAAATAACAGGATAGCCTGATGCGTAAATCAATAGATCAAAGGGTCGATCGGGATTTAATCTTTGAATTCTGTATACGAGTATATAAATTAATGAAGTCTGCCGCGTAAAAACGTCGATACAAAAGAAAGCCACAGAGAAACGTGACTCAAAGGCTTAAAGCTACTGCTGCTGCTGCAACGACTGAATAAACGCGGCTCGCTCGCGAGTTACAATCGGTATTTACGTGTATTTTCGCTCGTCGGGTCAAACGAAAATGGCCGGACATTAATCCGGTTCTCTCTCTCTCGCTTTGCAGCGCTGTTTGTCCCGCGCAAATGCGAGCGACACCCACGAGGTAGCTGCTGCTATATACAGTCGACACACGAACGTGCCATACGACTCTGGAAA
This sequence comes from Cecidostiba fungosa, assembly GCA_900474305.1. Taxonomy (NCBI): domain Eukaryota; kingdom Metazoa; phylum Arthropoda; class Insecta; order Hymenoptera; family Pteromalidae; genus Cecidostiba; species Cecidostiba fungosa. The sequence continues at coordinate 193,875 of UCOJ01000022.1, forward strand.
GAGAGAAATATATATATACGTCTCGTTTTCTGTGTTAGACAGTCGTTAATTTTTTAACCGACACTGCACGGCGTATCGTTGTTTTAATCTATAAAATCAAGGGGAGAGATTATTTCGTTCGATGAAATGTCTCTTCTTTTTTTTATTCGATATATACGTAGCTCGACGACGATTAATTGGCGCAATTAGAGGCGCGGTAATTACTGTACATCGGGAGCGCGACTTTCTTGCGATTTTCTTGATTAACGTTATTTCTCAAGCTCTTTTCTTCACTCGAGTTTCTTTCCAGCGCGCGAGCCTCTAATTTTCATGCTTCTTATTTCCTTGCGCTCAGTAAGAGAAAGAGAGAGTAATTAAAAAATGGGTCAATTGACGTTGACTCGTGCGCGTAATCATCAACAATTTCAAAGTAGGGAGAATTTTCAGAGCCTTTGTTGCGCGAACAGTCGTAATATCAATTTTACGCGTGTATGTAACCGAAATTTTCCCTTTTGTTATTTCTAAACTACGTGTTCCAATTAAAACGTCGATCGACCGACGCCCAGTACCTACAGTACTCTCGTATCGTTTGACCAATAATTGGGAACATTTCGTTTGAAGCATAAAAAGTGCGAAACAATGTACGCAATTAAACGTTTTATCGGTCATCGATCATCCGGAATCTCTCTCTCGAAATAGAAACCATCACGTCCTTGATTAATTTTTAAAAAGAACGTAATCACCGCTATATAATCCTGCGGTAAAAATAGCTCTCGTGTCTAATTGAAAAATCACTTCCATCTTAATTACGTCACAGTAGAATCGTACCAACACACCCTCTTCGAAACTCTGCAAGAATCGAACGTCGTTCTTCGAAATGCATTTCTGCACGCGCATATAGAAAACTCAATTTTACTTTCGTCTCTGTGTTCCCTCTCCGAGACTTCTCTTCTCTCGAACTTTCAAATCCGTCTTTTTTTACGACGACGACGAAATATCTCGCGGGAAAATTTTTCGCGGTACGCGCACATTCTTTTTTTTCTTCGTTTCCCGCACAAATGACTCTAAAACGTTTTTGCCTTCGAACAAAGAAAAGCGAAGGGGGCGGAATAAAATTTCGCTTTGGGAAGAGAGGACCGACGCATATAAACGGAAAGTTTCGCTGCATCGACGCGATTTTTTGCTTATACCGCTCCGGAATAAAGAGCCTCTCCTGGGAAATCTATATAACTCCATAATTGCCGGTCATTCTGCTTTCCGTATGACTTCGTTCTTTTTTTCTCCCCAAAGCTGCTGTTTACCTGTGGGAAAATTATCATCGATTTGGCATTAAATATAAAATACTATACATTTTATATACATAAAGTAAAGTATTAGAGACTCGGAATAAATTTATCAAAGCTCGCGCAGCATTTCAGCGTCTAAATTTTGAAAAACGTCACCGCACTCGGCAGCTGTGCGACGCTTATCTGCTGCTGCATCCCTTTCGCGTGGGAGTAGACGTATTGCCCGGAGAGAGAGAGGAGGATCGCTTCGGTACGTGAGCGGCATCGCGATTTATATCGTCGTCGTGTGGCCTTTTTTTCTCTCTCTATGTTTGCCGGCTGTCGACCTTCGACATCGAAAGGGTTTTAAGGGAGTAGTAGTCTCTCTCTCTCTGGTAGAAATATATCGTCTATACGTACACGCGGTTTCGGCCAGGAAATGAGCTTTTTATTAGCTGTTCGAGATTGCCTTCGTCTCGTAATCGAACGATGTAAAGAGAATCCGCCGCTGCAGTCCTGTCGCGTACAGTCGCGTAATAAGATTACTCGTTCGTTGCAGTGAAGCTTTTGCTGCTGCAGCCGACCGAAAAATCGAATGAGCTGTAAAGAGAGTGAGGTATATTCGCGGCACGTGTGTGTGTGTGTGTTTCTCTGATTCTAGGCCTCTTTGTTTTAGACGGTAAATAAACATCGAGCTTTTTCCGGGACGACTGCGCATTTTTAATTCGAAGAGTCGAAAATCCAGGGAGAAAAAAGCTCTGCGACGGAATTGCAAAAAGAAGTGACTGCTGAAGGTAAAAACTGTGATGGCACGGTTGCCTTTTTCCGTGGCAGCAGCAGACGCTCTCTCGTGTTGACAGACGAGGCGATTCTCTCTGTCGTCGCGTCCTTGGGGACACGTCGCTTTAAAAAAAAAAAGGAGATTGAAAAAAGCCGCATCAAAGCTCCGCTGATGTGTAACTCTGCGGAGCTACTGATTAATTTGTATAGGGTGAGATTTTTTTTTCTCTCGCTCTGATTAAAAGTTGCTATTTCGACGGTTAGAACGAATGAAATAAATATTCATCAATAGTTTTTCCGTCAATCAGCGTCCGAAACAAACAAACCCGAAAACTTTTTCGGCCAACAACGGCGCGAAACCCATTCGTTCCCGGCTTTTCCTGTCAGTGCAAGACGACGATGCGTTTTTCGCTTCTAATGCAATCGAAAAAAATATATATATAAAACAAGGCGCATCGTTCGATCGAATCGTTCTCTCTCGCGACGACGATGCGCGGAAAAATTACATTTTCGAAGGAGAAAAGAGATAGAGAAACACTTACCCGACGAGTCGTCTTATTATTTTCGTGATTTACGGTACGATCGCGCGGAGAGAGAGAGAGAGAGAGAGGTTCAATTTTAAAATTTTCTATGATTTTTATCGATAATGGAGTAAGTTTTTTCCTTCTTTGCCGTCGTCGGATATCGGTTTTGCCGTATAGATATATACATTGCTCTCCCACTCTCCACCGCATATTGGCGAAATATCGTCCGAGAGCAGATGAGATTTGGAGGTGAAGTGAACAATGACTTTCGATACGTAATTTTCAACGTTATATCTATATACGCAATATATAGAAATTGTATTTCCTCTGATGTGAGATAATACATTATGACTCGGCGCTTCTCTTTTTCTCGAGAGCGCGCTGCACACTTTCTCTCTCAGCGTCATCTGCATATAATCGAGACGACTACATAGCGATTTGAAATTGAAATGACTCGTCATATCGCCTCATCTCTCACGAATTATCATATATAACTATATCACACACCATATACGTATATATACCTGTTCCGAAAGGCCTTAGGCAATAGAAGAGAAAAAGGGACATCATGCCATTGGTCGACTCATTGTGTATGTGTATGGTGCCCTGCCTTAAATACAATATTATACTTTTGTTATTATTGAATCTTCCAATTTAGCCTCCCGTACATTATTACAGTGTGTGTATTATCAGTAGTCGACTACGTGTCATCCTCCCTTTCCCCCCTGTTGTTTGTATTACTCGTTGTTAATTCAAGTAGTTTCGAAGTTTTATTCTTGTATTTATTACACACCCAGCCCTGCATCTCTTATACGTATACTATATATATATTATATCCAAGACAAATTGTGTACATCTTCTATACTGGAATTTATTTGATAACCTTAATTAACAGCAGCACGTCTAGGGCGCAACTTTACATAACCCTCGCGGCTTTGTATATAGCCTTTGGTAACGTCAAACAAAGCTGTGCTCGCTACTGCTGTAGATATATACAAGCTTCTCTCTCCGTCGTCGCGTATTCGTCAATTATTAATACACACAGCAGTGCCGCCGGTAAGTTGTCGCAACTTCTGCGGCTTTAATTATAAGTTTGTCCCTTTTCCCGCCGAAAATATCTATAATGTACTAATTACTTAATAAAGTGTGGAAAATTCTGTCCTCTAAAACCGCAGAGAAAGAGAGAGAGAGGAAGGAAGTATAGGGAACAACTTTCTGTTTCGGCAGTGAGATGTACTGTGCTTTATCAACTTTTAAATTTGAATAATTTCAAACGACGCGGCACAAAAGGAAAGTTTTTCAAGAGAACTAAAACTCCCGGGTTAATTCTATATATATTTGCATCTTATACCCAAGGCAATTTATACGTTTCTTGTATAAAATTTCCACTCGACTCTCTGTTAAAAAAAAAAGTTAATACACTTAGGAATATCGCAAAAATCAGCCCACCCACGAGAGTATGTACTTTTTCACTCCGTCAACCGCGACTTCCTCTCTCAGAAGAGACAAGTGTGGGCGTGCAAAAATTGAAACGACGACGCATAATAACACTATATATACACGTGTGCATGTATATATATATATATACACGTCATTAAGCTCGAGCATTCCGGACTGGCACACGAAGTGACCGATGGCCCATTCATTCATTCATTCATTCGTCCTCTCTCGTATACACAGTTGAATGCGCGTCTGAATAATTTCTCACTTTTTCGCGGGCGTTTGTCCTGTCCCCGAAGCGCATATATAATAAATATGGGACTTTTAATTTCGAGATGCGTGTGCGTGCAGTGTATAGTTTTAGTTTTAACGCTCATCATCTCGTCGCTTTTGTCATGGTATAAATATATCAGTCGATGAATCATAATATATTTCGACAATGTCGCAACTTTCTTATAACAGCCGCAAAATTACGCGATTTTCCTCCTTTAATGGCTGCCGCGTGAATTATGTATGGAAAGAAAAGAGGAAGGAGGCCTTAGTCCGGCAGATTGAATCGAATCCACGCCCCTTTTTTGCGCGCGCCATTAGGCAAAAAAAAGCATCGGAGCCGATAAAGCCACTTCTTGATAAATCGTTTCTCGCCACCCGGGCTCTTTCTATCTCTTTTTTCTACTCTCGCTGCTCTCTTTCTCCTCGGAAGATCTTTGTCATATCATCTTTTAAATTTGGTCGAGTGGCCTCAGAAGAAGAAGAACATTAGCTGCTACCGGATGAGCGTCTTATGCTACTCTTTTAGTTTAAAATTCGTATTTCTCGAAAATTAATTCTCAGAATTTTTCACGTCTCGCGGATAACAAAAGAAACCGAATGCATTATGCTAAACGTCGTTGCGAGCTATGAGAAGAGAGAGAGTTTGTCGAGAGCAAAGCTGCTCTTCCTCCGATACTCGTCTCGTCCCTCTGTACATAATGTATAACGGTCCGATGATTGATTGCGCGACACTCGCTATTAACATATTCGCGCGCCCGTACGCGCGTTATATATCTGCGGCTGGATCGTCGTCGTCCATCCATCAATGGGCGATTTTTAATCGAAAAACAATAAACATAGGCTTCATCTTAGGTCGATCGTCGTCGGGAAGTGATGATAATGAAATTTCACTTTATCTCCCTTTTTTATTACACGCTGCACATAATAGTGTGTTTTAATAATCCATTTACGACTCTTTCTCTCTCTTATTCTCTCTTTATCTATATCTATGTTTCATCAAGCTTTTATTAAATGTTTTACAGCGTTTTTGAAATCACCTCTTTTTTATTGCTCTCACTTTTTTCTCTCTCTCTCGCTTGCGATGATTAAATCGTCAAGAATTAAAAATTGTAATTAAAAGCCTCTCTCCGCTGCGCACTCTCGTTATATATACAACTTAAAAACCTTCTTATATAAAAAAACACGAAGCTTGGAATTAAAACCTTCAGCCGCAGATTAATAAGTCAACAACGATTGTTCGAACTTTTTAATAGCTCGTATTTTCGCGGAGAGAATTTCTCAGTAGCCCATATTCAAGACCTTAATGAGTTTTCAGGCTACAATGGCGCGTATAACATTTCCCGGGAAAAGCCGGCAAAATTAGCGCTGCTAATTGCCGCCGTCACGCGCGCGGGAGATTTAAAACATAGCTAATTCCATCGCCGTTTAATATTTTTCAATTTTCCCGCGCCGATTCGCTAATTTTTTTTTTCCTAGCGGCTTAATTAGATGCCGCCTCTTTTTTTTAACGCTCCGTCTTTGAAGTCGTCGTCGAGTTGCACATAAAAAAAGGCGAAGAAAAAAAAACATAAAGTAGTTCAGCGGCGTGCGAAATTCACTTTACGACAATAAAAGCCCTGGGCCGCCGCCGGCTTATATTAAATTTCCCCAGCCGTGGTCGGAATATAAAGTCGACGGCGAAAACTTTGCGTGTAATCGTCTCGTTGGGACGCACGTGTCAAAGCCTTCCACTAACGAAATATATAAATCGCGAGCTTTTTCATTCCTTTTATACGTAAATGCATATAATACACACACACACACACAAAAGCAAAGTTGAACAATGACAAAGAGAGAGATTATAATAAGGGTCTCACTTGACCGGCACTTACGAGTCCATAAATCCGAACTTTGCTTTACACCCAACCAACTCTCTATCTCTCATCCGCGGCCGCTAACTGATTGAATTACCGAAGACGACTTGTGACTATATACAGCTGCAGCCCGACCCCGTAAACTAATGACGAGTCGAGTACACTATGGCTTAATGGATATGCAGACTCTCGAGTAATTGATATCTCTCTTCTTCGCCCCGGTGAAGTTTTCACTTCCTTTTTCGGACTGTGTTATTAGCGGTGAATTTCTGTGGGATGAAGTTTACTGATGATAGGGAAGATAAGGCTTGTAACGGAGAAATCGATACCTTTTTCTGGTCCTCTGAATACATTCATCTTCCTAACCTCAAAAATTGAAAATTACAAGAAGGGAAAAAATCATAAAAATTAAATTTTCATACAGCGACCAGTAGCTCCCTCAAAACAAATCCCTCGCACATAAATAAAGCCCAGGGATGACATTAGCATGGGCTATCTTTGAGAACCGTGTATAACAGTTGTCCGGCAGGAGCGCATCACAGGCTAGCTTCATTAACCCTCGGAGAGCAGTTAACTCCCTCCGGCGACGGCTAAAAACTGCGGGGGTGTAAAGTTTACGAGAGGACGACGCTCCTTAATTATATATATATATACACATCACCACAGTCGAATTTATTGAGTAAACACAAAGCGAATTCGAATTGTATTATCGGAAAAAATCGCGGCCACGCAAATGAGCCGGGGACAACGTTTGTTCGGGCAGTTCTGCGGCGCAGCCGTTTACCGCAGAGAGAACGTTCTGTGCATATATATACAGCGGCCGGAAAAGAGCGACGAGGAAAACGCGCGTTTGCGCTGCGCGCTATAGTACACGGTTGAATAACTATATCAGGGCTGTGTTGATTGCGAGTTTCGAGGGCTATACTCCGCTGCGTTGTTATGCTAATTAGTTTCTTTATTTGTCGAGTGTTTATCAGTTATGCATTTTTAAAATGCAGGAAAATTAACGTAATAATAATTAAATCAACGCTGCACTGCCGTCAGCAATATAGCTGCGAAGCGAAGTAATTAAAATTATTATCACAGTACCCCAATTTTTTACAGCCTCTTCGTTTTCTTTGCTTTATTACCAAAGAATAATAATATTCGTAATTTAAGACACGCGCGCGCGCGCTTCGAGCAATTATACCGGAGTGTCTGCTTTTTTTTTAATGAAAATTACATTGTGAAACTGAAACTCGTTTGCGTTAAACACCAGCAGAGAAAGAGAGAGAGAGAGATGCCGCCTCGGGTGGGATTTTAACTTTCGTTCGGTAATTGCGCGGCGGACATTAGAGAAATAAGTTTTCATGGACTTTGTCGCCGTCGCGCGAGCGAGCCTTATTGATAATTGAATTTAAAAGTGGGCCATTACCACTGCTTCGAGATTATGATCAAGTAGTCCGGAGAGTTTAATTGACGTCTCTCTCGCTTTCTTTCGGAACAATTGAATTTCCTTCAGAGCTTTTGACTTTTTCTCTTATCTCCGACAGTCAGCTGAGAAATGCAGCTGCTATTCTCCCTTACATTCGAGAGATAGCATTAAGTAATGAAGGTGTGTATATATATAGATACAACAGCCAAAGGCAATAGTCACAGAGAGAGAGAGAGAGAGAGAGAGAGAGAGAGAGAGAGAGAGAGAGAGAGACGAGAGGAGACAATAATCCGCGAAATACTGACCGAATTCTCCCCCCAGAGAGACAAAGACAAAGGCGGATCGTGATCAAGATCGCGCAACAATATCTCTGTCGTTCGCGCGTGACAGCACCTCTGTCTATATCTCTCTAGACTACTACTGCTGCTGAAGCATCCCCGTAACGTCCGCGTGTCATCGTCGTCGTCTCTGAGCAACAACAACAAGCCAACACTCGATTATCTCCAGACCAATGTGACCAGTTGCATATATAGAGATGCTGGCCTGCGTGTATCCGGCTGAGAGCTTCAAGTCGAAGGCTGTGACGGTCAAGCTGAGACAGCATCACACCAAGTCTGGCTCAAAGAGACGGTCCAAGTTACTCGCCGTAAAGGAGAGGAACGCGCAGAATGGACAGACTCCTACTGTTAATGTAGCAGCTGTTAATGCTGAGGAGATCAGGCAGCAGCAGCAGGTAGTGGCTACCAACAATGAGGTGAGTGTGTTAGAGAGGGACTGCGGAGCTTTGATTGGAACACGATTCCTCTGCTGTTATGTGCAGTCGTATAGTGTGATTTGTAAAGGTATTCACGACGCTGTGGTTCCATATTCGCATAGGTGGCGCGTGATAACCCGCTAGAGATGTAAACGGCACTATTTTTTACTTTTATACATAAAGCTTTGTCGGTTATAACATCGGGATTATTAGTTATTCTCGTTTAGCCGATAATTTAGCAGCAGCATAACAGAGAGAGAGAGAGACAGCCTAATACACGCTTGATTAATCCATTCATCCTCATGAGCATTCAGGAATCTATGCAGGAGAATCCAAAGCCGATTGTGACGCAGCCGAGCAGCATTACACTAGGTTATACCAGGGCTTAATTGGATTTACAACATATATTATTAATTGATAGCAGAATCAGCGAACTATGGCTTTGACAGCGCGGTGTATCTCCTGCTACATACACACTTTTACACAGCCTTCAGAATTAGAGCGGCAAAGTTGCCTAATGCAAATTCTAGCTCGTCGGGCACAAAACAAAAGTAATCTGTCGCATAAATCCTGCCCCTGCAAAAAGAGCCGAAAAACTCCTTTGCTACTACTGCTGCAGCGTCAGCAGAGCGTACGCGAATCTCCGCAGCCGTATAAAACTCTCTCTCTCTCTCTCTCTCTCTCTCTCTCTCTCTCTCTCTCTCTCTCTCTCTCGAGTCGCTACTATAATACTGCCTTGTCCCCCAAAAGAAAGAGACGAGAGAGAGAAAAGGACGCACTCACCCGCGGGTGTAATTATTTACAAATGCCCTCAGGTACACGTATACACACACACACACACACATCTATAATATATAAGACGCGGCGGCATTTTCGAGGGAAAAAGGGAGACGAGAGAGTAGCGCACGTGATTCATTGCAATCCCATCATTTCTCCTTTTTACGATCCTTATCTTATCGAATTCTGACGATTGCCGGCGCGCGCTTTTATATCCTGGGGTAAAGTTAACGAGCCCATTTCCGCTGCTGATTCCGATGACAAGATGCTACTACTGCGCGCTGCCGTCTTATATATACGTGTATATATACATCGGAGAGAGAGATGATCTGTATTGACTTTTTATGCGAGGGACGTAGCTTTTTTTCTCTCCGTATTATAGAGAGAGGGAAATGTGCCCGGGGAATGATATAAGTAATTATCGACGGCGATGTATAATGACGGATCGATGAGATCAGTCGTCTCTGATGCGGTTTGTTAAATTAGATTAATCTGCGGGTTAATGACGGCGGATATGTATGTATTGTTTTCCGAGCTATAGTCTACTATACTCTCATTAACGACTGGGAAAATAATGAAGGCCGGCCGTCGACACTATGTAGACGTCTGTCGTCTCGGAGAAACCTTACGCGCGGAAAAGCAAACAATTTTTAGCCTGTGCGTGCGGTGCGAGAAGCTGGATAAATGCTGAAGACTATGCGGCAAATCGATCTCGTGTAGAAAATAATGTACTTTACGTGAGAGATAAATGGAATTTAACGATAAAATTGAATTCAATTCGTGCTTAATAGTATTATTTGAATCATTGAACTTTTAAAGTAGAAAAAAACATAAGAAAATTACTGTAAACAATCGTTGCCAACAAAACCCCATCAGCACGACACCTCATTACAAGCCATCAGAGGAGCAGCGCTACTACCCCATCCCGTCGACGAAAGCCGCGAGAAAGCGAAAACGGATCTCCGAGGTAAATTCCGCCGGAAAATTAGTTCGCACGCATACACACTCGGGACATTTTCACCTCTCGCGCGTCTATTCCAGCCTTTGTACTCGCTTATATATTTCCCCGCGCGAAGTGCGCTGCTGCATCTGGCTTTTGTTTTCGAGTTTGTTATATAGCTTAGATTGTGTTTAAAAAAAAAATGATTTAGAAGTTACGTGTAATATTTATTTCTTCCATCTCTCGTTGAAAATTTTAATTATTAAATCCTTTCGCTGTCTAATATAAAAATCCTCTTTCTGTCATATCCGTCGATTTTTCTTCTCGTGCACTTTGCAACGCGATATATATTATATATATTAAATCGATGAGGAGTTCCTTTGATATAGCTCTCGGGGCTGTTTTAACAGCCCTTATAGCTCATTCGCCGCGACGTCAATGAAGCTTCACTTTCTCAGGAAAGTTCTTTGTCGAGAGAGCGGGTAGTTTCAAAAGCTTATAGGTATATAATACTTGGTTCTCTCTCTCTCTCTCGTAAAGTTGAATTTTGACGTGAGAGATACGTGCATGCGTAATGAAATCCCCTTCGTATAATGAGGAGTCTAAATTCGCGCTTCACTGCATCTTTTATATTCGAATTAATTATTCCTCCTTTTATGCTATTTCATTATTCGGATTCTCGGGAAGCACATGGAAAAAATTTAGCTGCGCAAAGCATACAGTAGTAAAAAAAAATAAAACTTTTCTCACGTTCGGATTCTATACTCCCCGGACGACGACTGTCTGGGATATATATTAGTGCTAATAAAACCGGGGCAAAGAAGAAGAAGAAAACTGGCTGCTCGATTGCGACGACTAAATCCCGAAGGCGGCCTCGGGGACAAAGACTCGCGGGGAGAAGAAAAAAAAAGAAGACGACATAAGTCAGAGGAGGAAGTATCTCGCGATAAGCCTTCGGATTAATTTTTCTCTTTTTTTCTGAAAGGAAGCTGCGGTGGCTGATTAAAATAATTCCTCGGGTATTAACGACGTAATCGACTGGGTTATAAGACGCGTCACTGTTGGACCGGGTTATCGTGATAAATCTATTCTCTTGCGTCATTTTCTTCTTTTCCGTCTGTTTGTATATCGGTGGGTTTATTTGGTGAAGGTGATGGACTGTTAACGTTTGCTTTGATGGGTTATTGACTTGTACTCTCTCGAAGTAAAATCGCGAGTTATATTTACTTTTACACTAAAAACTATAACAAAAATTTTGAAGAAAAAGAATCAACTCTTTCTGAACGTTATTAATGTTTATGTTTCAATATAATCCCACTCTAAAGAAAGAGGAACCGTTCTATTTGTTCTCTGATTGGTCGTCGATTGGCCAATAAGATTTCTCACACGGTCAGCAACTCGAGATCGAGATAGATGGCGGAACGCGCGCGATTGTTTGTTTTTTAATTCAGGCGTTTTCTGTCTACAACTCGTATTATTAAAAACCTCACCCTATCCAAAAATATATTTCTTCAATTCTAGCACACCATTTAAATTTTACTCAAAATCGCTCTCCGCTATTATCATTCCTAATTTATTGACTAAAATCCAATCGACAAACCCAGCAGCAACGAAAAAAGAAAAAATAATCTCAATCTCAGCGTAAAACAATCATCCGGCTCTCGCGCAATCAGCCTGACCAACAACAACGTTTACCCAATCATCCCGCGCGCTGATCCTTGATGAATCCACGCGTTGCTGATGCTGCAGAACATCAAGTGAGAGAGAGAGAGAGAAAGTCCGTAAGAGCGGAAATCGATTCGCGAGAGCGCGAATCAATCATCGGCATCTTGACATTCGATTCCTCCGCTATACTCGACGTGAGAGAGATAGTAGTGGTATAGCTGCTAATGCGGACTGCGGCTCGTCGGATTAATTTCCTGCGGATGGTTTCCACCGGATTCTCCCTCTGCGTGGCTGTTGCATTATTTTTATTTATTTCGTTGCTGCTGATGTACGTGATAATAATTATACAGAAGCAAATGTTTGTATTAGTAGTAAAATACGACTGTAGTCAGACGAATAAATATATACTTACAATCTCAGCACAGGGAGAAAAGATATAAAGCGACAAAAAAGTATCGCAAATCTACCGTCCCATTACGATCCCTCTCGGCGATGGGGACTACGTATACGCTTCATTACACAATCGATGTAGCGGAGAGAAGGAGAGGACGTTATATATATATGTATGTGCACTCGGAGGGTAGTATGTATGTATACACGAGAATAGCCGCAATTAACGCCGCGGGAGGTCTTATTCTGCGATTGCATCGGATTTTTATCTGGAAATTGCAACGCTGGGGGCTGCTTGCTTTTTTCCTCCCTCTCCACGTGTTATTTTTCAGCGCTTTGCATGCAAAAGTGATTATGATACCGTTTGATTATTCATCGTGTGTGTCGTGTGTGTACAATCGATATCCCGGCCTTGAATAAAAGCTCTCTGATTTACACGCGAATGTAAAACACTGTTCCTTTATTCTCATCGGAGAATTGTCCAGCCGCGCGTATTCTATATATTTCAAAGAGACTCGTAAAATACCCTTTTCTCTGTATATATAACACATACTCACGCACTATAATATATATATAACACAGAGCGAGTTGATAGATTTTCCTTGAATGGCATTGGCCGGCGTCGTTAAACTGCGACGTGATTTATAGAAAAGCGTAAAAGCGAAATATTTTCGAGGAAAAAAAAAAGAAAGAACAACGACGACGTCAACGACATGAGAGAGCAGAGTGTATAGTGGTATATAGTTTAGTTTTGGGAAAGCACCTGTCCCGATCGTAAAGATGCGGAACGATGACAGAGTAACAGCGAGTAAAAGAGAATCGTAAAGGGAGAAAAACCGAGGCACTCGCGCGCGCACACCGGATTTACATCCATAAATTACCCCTCTCGCGAGAGACGAAAAACTCTCACCGAGAGATTTACGCTCCTACAATTGCTATACACTTGTTAAATTGTGACGCTTCGATTTTCGAGAACAAAACCCACCCCTTTTATCTCATTATACCTATCCTCTGTATATACACAAGTGTATGTATACACACAGGAGCTCGTTATACTCTCGCAGCGATGATAATTAACGATCGCACACGTACATACGCGCGCGGTGTATGATAAAACGAGCTTCAGACGCTTTTATCGACGCCAGTAAAAGAACGTTTAGGATGCGATGATTGCGGTGCTGCTAATTACTACTGCGCTTCTGTCGTATAGCGCGTATATATTATATATATAGAAACGATGCACGTGGAGTAGTATATATATATATGCCACACACTCGCGCACGTGGAGGAGCAGAGGAGCCGTTCAAGGCCGCGTGCCTCAGTCGTATGTGTGTGTAGTTTAAGGCCCTTCGAATTCCATCGAGAGGCTTTTGTGCGACCTTTGTCTTTCGCGCGCTGTCGAGATTCTTGAGCGCGAGATGCCTACGGCGAGAGAAAGACAGCGTGTTTATGGGAATTTCGAGGAGGAAAAAGAAGCTGTAGATATTGAAAGGAAAATTTCTTCGAATTCTTCTTTTCAATAATATCCAGCGCATCATCGATTCGATCCACGCGAGAGTCCCAGTATAATCCGCAAGAAATACCGCGCGAACATAATCCTCTCTCTTTCTCCCCATCATCATCATCATCATCATCATCATCCTTGCCATAAATTCCTGCTGCTCGCGCTCTCCGACAATTTGCTCGTCCAGATGTCCTTTATTTGTCCTGTGCGTGAAAATTCCTGAGGTCGTCCTCCTCCTCCTCCTCGCAACTTGATACTCGCGAAAAAAGCGCGAGAGGCGATCAATTTTCATTTCGCTCTCTGGACTGGACGACCAAGTATATATATCGCGTGTCGCTCGAGCTGGAAAATTAAATGAAATTTTGATTGTGGCAGTTAAAAATTTTCTCAACTTTACTGTACTCTATCTCTGTGGTGATGTAAAAGCTTTCTTATTAGCCGCTGCTTCTTGTTCTTCTTGAGAACCGCAGAGCACGAGAGAGAGAGAAGACCATTACTTAGCGTCGCTTTCCATTAGCCGAAACCATAAAGTTCTTAAAGACTTAACCCGAGTAAAATTTGCATGTTGATGAGTTGTACGCGATGTGCCTCCAACTGTATATAGTAAATTTCGATAAATCGAATAATACCATTCTTCAATAAATTGAGTATACAAACAGAGAGTCGACTGTGAACCTCAAGACACAGAGAAAGAAACAACGACTCCTCTGAAGCCCACATCAAGGTCGCAGTCTCTCGCGTGCGTTAGTTAATTCCTCCAGTCTCGATCTCTCCCCCCTATCCCACACGTATACACACTAAGTACTCTTACACACACACACATGTGGCACTGCTCGAGATATTGGCTTACTCTCGGCCGCGATCTCCAAGACGGAAATTACAAGCACAAAAGCAACTTAAATCTTTAAGTTGAACTAATTATTCGCAAACGATCACGTCGAAATCATCATAAAATGTTAATCATCACATATAGCAGAGAGAAGCAACCCCTTAATGACGCTCCCGGCTGCGCAATTGAAACCGAAATTGCCATCCGCCCCTGACTCCCAATGACAAATTCATACGACGACGATTGCGTGACGCTCATAACCGTCCATTTAGCCGTGGCCGAGGCCGTAATGAAAATTCGCGCGCTCGCAATTCATTTAAGGGTCTCTCGCGACCACAGACTCGGTTTTCGTCCATGTGTGCATGTCTCTATATATATATATATATATCGGCTTTGTGCGCGCAGCGGATTATTTACGCGGCCGCAAACGTGAATGAGAGAGAGAGAGAGAGAGAGGAGTAGGAAATAGCAAACGCAAGAGGGGACAATGCAGTGTGTGCGGTCAGTGCGTGTATAAGGAGGTTTCTCTTTGTTGAATTTTTGGAGGCTTGTATATAAAAGCGAACAATGCGCTAGCTGAAGGTATATAATATTGTAGAAAAATCGATAATACAATAGCATCTCTCGCTTATAATGCATCCCCACAGCAACATATTTACACCCTCAAGGCGGCCGGGGGGAGAAACTTGTGGTGGTTTCATGAATTTTAAAAATGTTTGCGCTCCCGCGTCAGCTTCTTCTTCTTCTCTTCCGACCTGTATATACACACGTCCTGGCAAATGACTTTTATGCTAATGAATCGTCGCTGCTGATGCTTCTTCTTATCGAGCGTTTTGTTCAGCTTTTCGTTCATGTGATGCTGGATTGCTTATTCATTATATACCTACGTACGTTTTTCAGCAAGTGATGATTGAGGGTATAAAGTAATGAGGTCTCGAGGGTATTTTATTAAAAGATACGCAAACAGTCGAGTAAATGAAACATCGTATATTTGCATGCACTCATCTCGCAATATACATATATTTTTCAAAGAACCGAATCAAATTACAGATTCATTTACGCAGTAGCATAAAAGTTGTATGTTTTTCTCTGTGAAAGCTCATATTATAAACCCATCCAGAAATAAATCAACGACGAAATATTCAATATCGCTCTAAAAATACACACATACCCACAGCAGCACTACATCTTGCCCGAAATCTCTCCACAGGCATCAATAAATTGCAAATATATACTACAGCTCCTGCAATCGGTCAATATTCCCAACCCCGCGAGCGTCTGCTAAAATTACTCTCATTCAGAATCCATCAGAAGCATTATGAGGTCAATCTCGCAGCTGTTATTTAAAAAAAGAAACTCCGCGTCACCGTGTCAATACATGTCAACGTAACAACATCCCCCAACTCCAGAGAATAAATTCTCACCATAATTAGCCATATCCCCCCGAACGCTTGCCTGGAATGCGTATCTCCTCTTCTCCCTATACACATAATACAGCGGAAGGGAAAAAGTCCCTCGGAATTCGGCTAACATCCTCTGACGGTCTCTGTGTGTCTCTATGTTTCAGTTACCAGTGGGCGGGGGCGGTGCCGTGCTGGTGCTCAGCGAACTTGAAAGCATGGCGGCGCGGCAGCAACGGGAAATCGCCCAGCAGCGCCGTCTTCTCGAGCAGCGCGAGGCCCGGCTTGCCGTCCTCCGAGGTGCTCAGGTTAGTATCTACATCACTTCATTGTTATTATTATTTTATACACTTGATATTTTTTTTCTTTTTATTTTTTGCTCGCGTTACCTTCCGGCTATCGGCTTACGCGCGCGAGACTTTCGTAATGGACACTCGACGCGACGGCTTAGAGGATGCGCTTCGTTCTTCTTCTTTTTTTTTTTTGTAAGAGAGATTTTCTTTGTAAAGCGATGATACTTTGCGCAGAGGCTTTTTCAGAGGAAGCAATCTTAGTCTGGAGACACTTAGATGCGCAGGAAGTGCAGCTTGGATGCTGCTGAATAATAAGAATTTGCGATACTGAGATTGACTTTTTTTATACTAAGAAAGGAGAATTCTGGTTACAATATTGTTCATTTGTTTTTAGTAAATTTAACAGTTTCGCTTCCTCGCAGAGGAAATGCATTCGGAATCGGAGAAGAGAATCCTCTTTTTTATACATTTTTATTTTACAGCGAATTCTTTTGCGTTTTTGTTTATGCGATAGGCTTAAGGTATCTGAGAAACGCAAAATATTATATAATATCGACATATTTTTTATCTGAACGATATTTTTTAATTATTGAAACAATAAATTAGCAATAAGTTAGCTTTCGGAGGAAGCTAAGAAATACAAGTTAGTATCATAACATTTTCTGTGTCTCTCAAAGCCCGTATCCAGCGTATGTGAAATAGTATATAAAAGCACCGCCAGGTGGCGTCTTGCACAATGCACTGTGCTTAAGAAATAATCTACTAGTGACTTAGTGCGTTAGGGTCCATATAGATAGCCTGTAAAGCCTACACAATCATTCTTACACCCGCCGTGCAGTAGCGGTAGACTCAAACAGTTATAGCACGTTTGGCCCAATCAATTAGAATATAGAATAATAATCGATTCTGGACTGGCTTAAAGCCAGGCCGAAAAGTTTATCCAAAAATAATTTGCTTTCTTACAGCTAAGTACCTCCTTGGACTTAACGCTGTATATAGGCATTAAAACTGCATGTTCGCGGATTGTAAGGATGGAAAGTCTTTTGCTCAGCTTATAACTCTGGATAAAAATAAATTTTTACAGAAATTACTTTTTGAAAGATCTATTATTTCTCGGAAAAATTAAAAGAAAAATAAGAAGATAACAATTGCTTTTTGTATGGGTAACGATAATTTCTGAGATAAAAATAAATACTATTTGAAGCTTAAAGATTATCACAAAGGTCTTCTTTAATTAATTACAAAATTTTTTAATAAAACTATAAATTTTCTGCACAGAGATAAACAAATGATTTATTTTTTCTAGAAATCTAAGACAATCGATCGGTCATTTTTTGAAAAAGTGACGAGTTTTGCTTCGTGCTCGAGGAAGCTTCGTATTTTTTCAGTCTTTAAAATACCATCAGTTCCACATTCCACCCCAAATAAAGTAATTCCGTCAATTTAGTTTATTCTACTATATTTTTCTTATACTTAGATTTAGACTATTTGCGCTTATGGTTAGAAAACTTTCACTGATGTGTACCCAAAAACTGCTGAAATTCGAAAGACTTTTTGTAATTGTGCCAACTCAACATTTCTCTCGTCGTATTATTATGCGAGGAAAACAATCGAGATCGTTGGAGTGAATATTTACGTACGCTTTTATAAAACCCCCGCACAGTTTTATGACGAAAATCTGTCAGCCCGGCGTTTTTGCGAAAATGAGAGGACAATACCGTGTTTACGGCTACCGCGTGTATATTGTCGCATGAAAATATCGTATGCCATTATACTTTGTCGACAATATTTATAGGCGTATAAATAATTGCCAGCACACGCGGTATCTAAACTTAATTCTGCGTCCTCATATCTATACGGATTTTTCAACAAATAAACAGGTTTTCGTATATATACACACATACGCACGTGATATATTTTCCATTAAATGGCCTGCCATTAAATTAACATATTACCAGAGGCGCGTACGCGCGGGGTTATATACCTTCTGGAATTTTACTTTCGGACGATATATCACGACACGGGGTCGGCTCTCTGATTTATTTCCGTTTTAATAATTATGAACTTTACAGCGATGCCGGACACAGGAGCAGCAGCAGCAGCGTATTATAAAAGTTTCGCTCTAAATCAAAAGTCCCGCGCTTTTATAGCAGTGTAAAGCCGTATAAACCAACTTTTTTCCTCAAAGATTTTCGACTAATTGGAGGACGTGTATTATATATAAGACGTGTGCATATATACGTATATAACAAAAGACAAAAGTGGAAGAAAAACCGCGAATGAATCACGGCGTGTGTCTTGGCAATGTAAGACGCGCAGGAGACGTATATATATACTTGAAAAGTTCTTTTAGCCCCAAATGACTTCTTTTACTTAGTCCGGTGATTTACACTTTGACCCTCTTTTTCCTCGCGAGAGAGTGCACGACTTTTACGAGCTTACGAAAATCCGATTTGCCGAGCCTTTGCCGCGCTTTTTATTTTGTTTTTTTCTTTTATAATTTTCTTATGCAAGTCGAAAAAAAGTGTCATTTCATACCAACGCTTTGATCTCGAGGGTCTAACAAAGTTTACGGTGTATATACGCAAGAAGCTACTTCGATAATATATCAAAGTTTGCTCGTAAAAAGTCTATATGCAACCGATAAAAGCCTCAGAATTATGACTGATATCTAACCACGCGTCGAAATCTCATTGTCTAAGGTAACAATTCCAAGGGAATTTCACCAAAAAAAAAACAGGGAAGAAATAAGCGTATCATCAAGCTAATCTCTCCGGAGTCGTCAGCGATAACCACGAGTGCATTCAAGACACGCGGCAGCTCGAGAATCGGAGAAAGACACGCGAGTAGAGCAGGAAATTGCGCCGCTGGCCCTCGACGCGCGCACGACCGCCGGATTAGAAGCGTAATTTCTAATTCCCTCGCCTTCTCTCCTCTCGCGTGTGGAATAGGATCTGCTGTGCTGAAATTCATGCATGTATATATGTATACCTTGCCCGAGGTTATTGTTGGCTCATATTATGTGTCCTTGGTTATTTTTTTTTGTGTCGCGGTTTGCCGAATTTTATTCAGTTAATGCGTTTAATTTCATCGACGCCGGAATAGTTGAATTTCATCGAGTTAACTCGCCGAATTCAATGTGCAATTAATTTGATTTTCGCTGAAAATTTCGCTCTTATGTATGAAAACTTAATTAATACGTTTCGTTTACGGATTTTTAATTAACGTTTTCCGACGAGAGATAAATTTATATATAATCGTATTAAATTAAAACATTCACCGTGGAAAATTCAACGGAATTAATTACTATAAAATACATTAAACATCCGCGCGCGCGTCACAAAGTCCGTACATTCAAACGTGAATTTTAATAAAGCAAATCTCTTTCTATCTCTATTCTCTGCATCAGACGCACAAAAGAAACGTCGTTTTCTCTCCTATAGCAGAAACATAATGAAACTATGTCTACCGCTCAAAAGAACTACCCTTCCGTCGTTTCAGAGCAGAACAACAGTTATTACTCAAAACACGGTATTACTTAGAAAAATAAAAACCGAAAAAAAAATGAAAAAGCGGAGCCAGAAACACGAAAAGGGAGCCGCTCGGGCAAAATGAACTTTGCCGCAGCGGCAAACAATTCCGAAAAAATAATAGCCCTCCACAATTCAACAAGCTTTCCCGACGACGACGACGACACTGTGATAAAACTCGCGAAATTGCGGTGTAAAAAAGCCCGACAATTAAACGTTAGCAATTCCAGCCTCTGAAAAAAAAGAGAATCTTCTACTCCTCCGCTGTAAAAGTGCAGCGACCTTATACATCCCCGCGAGCTAGACACGACGTCGAGAGTCGATGCGTAAAGGCGCGAGCATAATAAAGACGCGAATGAAAAGACTCGCTTTTTTTAACCTTCGTGTATTAAAAAAAAAAAAAAAAACTTTTTGACGAGTTTGTCTTTCTCTTTAGCGAGCGCACGAGCTTTACGACTCGTCCTCGTACATGTCGGACGTTTATTGAACAGATATTACGACGAATGCTTTTTTTTGCCCGCGATCTCGTTACGCCGTCTTTTTATATGAAATGTAATATTTCACTGTCGGAGAGGATTTTTTTTTCATTCCGTTTTCGGTCGCGACTGACGTATGGAATATTATTGCAACGCGTAGTAATTATTGTTCTATACTCTCTTTTTGGAGTTTTTTTAAGAGCGAGTCTGGCTCAGCGCTTTTTTTTAAAGAGGCGGTATTGAGAGAGAAGAAAGAAGATGCTGAGCGCGACGTTTACTTTATTTCCAAGTTCAATTAGCTGGCCTTAAATCGACGCGGAAAAGCGAAAGAATACTTTTAATGGGATCGAGGCGAGCGGAGTCATACAAAACCAACAAGAAGTAATTAAGACTTTTCAAGATCTCATTGTAGTAGCTTCTTCGATGTTGCCTTAGCTTTTGCTATCGACTTTTTTCCGCGTCTAAGCTCATTTCATGCTATTTTATATCCGAGGTATACACTCGCTAATTAAAACGACGAAAAACTGTACTGCTTTGTTCACAATCATATATTTCAAAGATTTTTCCAGTGCGTGTTTATTATACTGCCTGAAAAAGCGCGGGCACTTTGAAAAGTCGTATAGCAGCTTTTGAAATTTTGCAAAAACTTTTTTACGAGCTTGTCGTTAAAGCGCAATTTTGAGGCACGTTCCGCGCGTTAATTCTTCTTCGGCGCATATTGTTATTTCCTCCTCTGAAACTAAAGCTGTATACGAGATTGAATTCGCGCGTATTTTTTTCCACCCGCGCGCCAAGTTTTCCCATTTGAATATTTCGCGTCACGTAATCTTAATAATAATAATCCTCTCTCTCTAGGGCTTGTAACGTTCCTTATCCTAAATGGAAAATTGGCGCAGTTGCGGCGCGCGAACTTTATATATATATATATATATATTCCCGACAAGAAAATATTTTGACAAAGAAAATTATAAACTTCTGCTGCTTAAGTCCGGAAAACGACTTTTTAGATTTCGCGTTCGCTGAAAGTTTTCCGCGATAAAAAAAAATTGCTCCACAGCAGTCGCCGTGAGAGTTTTGATACCCGAGTTTCATTGACTTATTCCTCTACTTAACATAAATTTTTGCCGGGAGGAACTTTTTTTCAGCGTTAAGATTTCAAATTAAGGGTTTACGAATTTAAAGTTAGTTTACATTTTTCGCGCTGCTCTGGGGGAAAGAAACTACTTTCTGAGATTGAGAAATACGAATTTTCATGCATTTACTAATGAGACCAATTCTGATGGTAAATATTTAGTAATACATGCGGAAAATAAGCTCAAGTAGCCGTAAAACAAAACAATTTTGTTCTGGCATTTCTGCAGCCACCGCTCGAACTTTCCGGTTCTTCAGTCTCCGGCTAACGATGATAAGTGGCGCATAGGCACTTCATCGTATGCTCTAGATTTTTTTACAAAATTGCTATTTACAATCGCCTATTATTGTACACTGTCATGCTATATGATTTAATACTATTGTTATATTGACGCTTCAATGTAATCAAAGACTTTAATAAATATCGGAATTGATAACTGACTTACTACTGCTACTTCGAAATCTCCCCTAAATCTAGGCTTGTCAGGCTAATGACCGGATCTAAAATCTAAAAATCCTCTTTTAAAAGTTTTCACAAGCTTAAGCATTCAACGTTGGATATCAACCCTCAACCACTACAAAAACTATTTCCGATCACTCCTATACCGCAACAAATCCCTCACTCTCTTTCTCGTCTTCCACGAATCATCAAGCCAACCCATGAGTTCTCCAGAGGGCACACAATATCGCGCTCTCGCTCTCCCTATCTCCCCTGATATCTAAATTGACATCTCTCGCGAAGCCCTTTGACCTGCAAGAACAGCATCTCTCTCTTCTCTTCCTCAAGCCGGAGGGCCCCTCTCTCTCTCTCTGTCTCGCTTGCGCGCATTGTGTGGTCCCGAAGAGAGTCATTACGATAATTAACCGAGCAAGCGAGCGAGCGCTCTCCGGCATCATTACGTATGTACTCTTCCTTATATACCATCCCGAGGCGTTCTGTGTCCGAAGGACATTATACGTGCTGGACTCACGCAGCCTCTTTTCTTTCTCTTCTCTTTTTTTTCGGCTAATACTTACTCGCGGAAGGAAATGGTGATGAGAGAAATAGGGAGGCTGGATTTGCGGAATCGCTGGCTTTTCATCAAGCTTATGCTGCACTTTTCCCTGGCGTATATAATACTGTAATAGATATACAGCGCGTCATTTTCAGCTCTGCCAGTGTGGTAGCTTTTTCAGGGATAATCACACCGCTTTAATTTCGGGGTGTCATGCGACACGTGTTAATTATGCATGACGTTTACATATTACAAAGAGAATTCAGTCGTTTCGAAAGCTCGATCACACCTCAGAGGGTATTATCAATCGCAA
This sequence comes from Cecidostiba fungosa, assembly GCA_900474305.1. NCBI lineage: Eukaryota > Metazoa > Arthropoda > Insecta > Hymenoptera > Pteromalidae > Cecidostiba > Cecidostiba fungosa. The sequence continues at coordinate 216,400 of UCOJ01000022.1, forward strand.
CGAAGCATCAACTCTCTGGCGAAGCTCGTAAATCAACACAATCCCGCATATCTAGAGCAGTGTCTATTTTAACAGTCGTTTAATATTCCGTCGTTAACCTCTCCTCGATCCCCTCCACCACACACACACACATACTCATTTACAACTATGTCTCTCTCCTATCTCTCCGTGCGTCCGTTGCAACGAAAGACATTACACACACACACACACACTCGGAGTCTATATTTAGTCCGTCGTCGCGGAGAGTTTAAAGGGCTACTACTACTTCGTGACTCAGATGAGGAATGTGTGTATATATGTGTTGCATGAATGCGCGCGTCCGATGACGAGCGCGGATAGTTCTCCTCTCGAGAGCTAGTTGCAGGCGAGTATATGACGAGCTAGTTAGCAGTTGCTCTCGGACTTGTCTTTGATGGATCTATTCTGATGCTATGTATATACAAACATGCTCTACGGTTAATTGTATATTTATGGATATAGTCTGTACTATAGTAGATATATAGTGCAGCATTTGAATTGTCGATCGAGGAGAGTTAATGATGGGACTGGGCGATTAGCTGCTGTGTAAAAAGGATGGAGTTTCTTTAATTAACTCGTAATTGCAGACCTAGTATCTCACTATTATACACGTTCCGATGTAATCAACGATTTACGATATATTTGCACTCATCAAAACAAATCTGAAAGAGATCAAAAAAATAAAAAGTCCAAGACCTTGTCCATTTGTTTCGCGTGTGGCCATATTTACGCGCTCTTTTCGTTTGCAAAAGCCGACGGATCTCCATCTCCCCTTTAAGCTTTGTGAGAGAAAGCACAAGGTGAAGGCTCCGGGAAGGGAAAAAATGTGTCGTCGTGACTTTAAGCCGATCCGCCGAATATTTTTTCTCTTCCCTTCCTCTCTCTCTCTCTCTCTCAGCTGACTCGTTTCTGCATTACATTACATTAAAGGGAATGTGGGATGTAAAAACTTTTGTTTAAAGCCCAGCTATATATCGTCCCTTAAAGCAGAGCTAACCGTCCAACTTTTCCTCAAGAGAGATATTATTTTTCATATTTCCTAAGAATTTTTCATCAGAATACTATCCGATGGAAAAGTTCGAATTTTTTCTCCACACCTTCCGAATAGTTTAAAAACAATGTTTATACCCAAGAACACATCGCAATCATCAGTATAAAATTTCCAAGCCTAAAATTCCTTCTCTTAAACGATAGTCAAATCCATACTTCAAATTGAACGAGCTCCGGCTTACACAAAAGCTTCGCCGGGTATAACGCTAATGAAAGTGCGCGCCGTCGGACTACTCAAATTTTCATTGTACGACCTCTGCGCGCGTTGAAATTCAAATTTTTTTTTTCCTAGCACACCCAGCTTGGCTCTCTCGCTTTTCAGAGATTTCACGCGATTGGCCTAATCCTGGGGTATTAGGCGACTCGCGTATATCCGTCTTGCTTTTCGCGCTATTTTTTCGAGGCAGAGAGGATCAAACGGAAGAAGAGAGAGAGAAATAAAAGGCGAGATTTCTTTCTCTCTTTTTTTTCTCTGTCGGCTCGTTTTGTCACGAGGCTTTTTGCGTTGACACTATGAGAGGAAAAATTAGTTGGAGTCAACTTTGACGGTGTTATACGGAGAGGATAAATTTCGTTAGTGATAGTATAGTGCGATGATGTATATACGGGGGATTGGATTTTGGGAAATTTAATAACGAATGATAGTGGCTTACTTTTAGGGATAATGTTCTCTTTTTCGGGTATATAATAATTCGTGTGGTGGATTCAATATTATTTGGAGAAAATTGAAATAGCTTGCAAGTGTGTTTTATATCCTATATCCCGCTTTTAAATACTCGTATGAATATCGAGTTAATCTAAAAGCTTATATAAAAAACATAGCCCGCGAGAGAGAGTTGCGAGTATAGAAAGAAAGAATTGAACGGAAAATATTATTCCGTATCGGTTTTTCGCTCGGAAAAATCTCTCTGTGTATTTTCAACAAAAACAATAACCCGCCCCGCGGTATGAATTCTCGTGGTGTATTATTGCGCGCGCACAAATCAAAACAAATCGTAGCCAAATCGATCCGTATACACACCGTAGCCTGCGGTATACCCCCCCTAAAACAAATAATTCATAATCCCAGGACGTACAGTATATTCATGAATTTTAAACGACGCAAAACTTAGGCAAAAAGAAAAGCGCATATCTCAAAGTGCATTAAACTCGATCTCTCGCAGTGATGAGCCATTATAGACCGCAGAGTCGTCGTCGTTAATTAGCGAGTAGCTGTTTGCCTCTGCGGTTCGTGTTTGTCGGTCCGACATTAATGCTTCTGTGTGTCTCTCTGTGTGTGTTTCAGGAGCCGGCGCAGCAGGACAGACTGGCGAGGCTGAGGCACCGGCTGGATCAGCAGCAGAGCAAGTTGAATCGGTTGAGACAACTCAGGTCGCAAACCGACTCTTCGCGCGCCACCAATGTCACCCTCAGTAAGTGTACCTTTATTGTGGATTTTGTTAATTGCTTCTCCGTGGGCTAGATGGAGACTATCCTGTTTCGGTGTAGTCTGTGTCTAGCTTTGCTTTTGTGATGTAAGTTTGGTTGTTGAGATGATGATATTGTTGTTCGAGCTGGAGGTTCTTGTGTATTTGTTTGGTTGGGTTGCTCGATAGGAAATGACAGTGTAATGAGTTACTTGGCTTTAATGAATTAAGTTTGTTGCTGTATTCACTCTGCAAAATAGCAAACTTAAAGTTGTCCTTTAGTTAACGTAAGGATATTTCAAGTTCAACAATATGTCGCCGAGTAAACCTTGAAAAATTCGATCTTTTTATATTTTTCAAGGTTTTCTCAGCGACATATTGTTATAATGACTTGAAACTTTGTAAAATGATAGATAATTACATAACGGAGGGCAACTAACTCTTGATTTTTCGTTTTATGAATTGTTATAAGTAAATTAATTGTTTTTTCGTCTGCTATTTTGTGGCGCGAAATTTGAATTTTTGAAAATTGACTTTCGAACCCCCTTAAACTGTAGAATAAGAATTCGTAATAGTAAAAGTTCAACTCATAAATCCTACACTTATAATCGATAAATCTCAGTACACACCCAAGTCTGAAAGTCGCTAAAATCAGCGAACGTAAGCCGATAACCGTAGCACACTTTTAATTCCCAGAACCTTTTAACTAAATTAAACTCCCTCGCCTCAACACAGCATCGCGAGTATTATAAGCGTTTACCAACTTTTCCGCGAATTTTGATAATCTTATCATCCGGGGCTCTGCCACACACACGTATATACACCATACTCTCAACACCAAGATTAAACCAACGTCGAACGAACTTTCGCGTGAAAAAAAAGAGAAGGAAAATTTTTTAATTAAAATACGAGAAGCCGAATAACGAATCTCACACATTTACGTTTTAGCGAGAACTTGCACACACGTCGTTATTTCTGATTTCAAAAGTCGCGAGAATTGGAAAAAAGTGTGCCGTAGCTATATACGCGAGCGCGTGAATGGAAAAATGATTCTTAAACGCCGGAGCTCCCATATGAATATTTCGCGTCCATAGCCACGACTACCATATCTATATAACCTCTCGGGGTGTAATCTCGTTTTGAAATTCCCGCGGCGTGTGTGTGTAAGCCGGATGAAATGTGGCCGCGTGATTCTTGGGATTTTCGCGAAAACCGCGTAATTCCTGCGCTAGGATTCTCTCCCTCAAAGAGAATCGGAAATTCCCGGGGAAAAGAGAGAGAGAGAGTCGGATTCGACGGGGGCTTTTATTTGCTCGATAAAGATGCGACGACGTTGCTATTCTCTTCTCCCTCTCTCTCGTGATTTTACGCTCTGGATATCTCGTTAAAATATCACGCGGATATATAACGCAGAGAAAGAGAGAAAATTATATATATACGTGATGGCCGAATAAATTGATTATTCTTTTCTCTTTCTCGCGTGCGCGAGATGATGGTAGACTGCACAGGAGTGACCTGAAACTGTCAATTTCGTTGAGATTTTTTTTTCATGTAACTCGATATATCTCACACGCCTGTGATTATTAGTGAATTTTCAATTACCGCGCGTCTTCCTGCGATTTTCCTTAATGCAAGTATAATGACGGAATTCCGAGAAACCCGCGCGTGTGTGCACCAGCTTTACGTGACGTACAAGCCAAATTATGCCCCTGCATCCAGAGGCGCTATATGTATGCAGTTTCTCTCGTGTCTATTAATGACACGAGATGCGCCGCCGCCGCCGCCGTTCCGTTTTCCTTCCCGCATTAATCATTCATATATGATTTCCTCGAGAGACGTACTTATATATACTTTCTAAAAATAATACACACATCAGGCGGCCGATCGGTTTCTAAAAATATGTGTATTCTATACCGACGACAGACGTGTCTGTATCTACACTGGACAGAAATTTATAGACGATACCTGTATATAACTTTATACGTTATATATGCGAAAGTTTGGCGAGAGAACAAACACACGGCGTACGGAGTTGAGGCGCGAACGCGAGAGCGTCTGTCAAACTGTCGCGGCGAGATAAAGGTCGGAAGTATCTTGTCGCCCGAAGAATATATACAGCGACGTGTATACAGTCTCAATGGGAGAGCTCGAGAGTTGAAAATTGCCGGAATCTCTGCAGAGACGTCGTCGTTGGCTTTTCGACGATGTTTATATGTGCAGGTGTGTGTGTGTGTGTGTGTGTTATATGTATAGTGAGAGCACTTTGAAATTTATGGGAGACGTTTCTGCAAATGTATCGACAGCTGTGGGTATCAGTATACGCTACTGCTGTACATATTCTATGGGAGGATGCAGCGTTTGATGCAGGAGGTAATTGTTTCAGCTTCGGAGTGAATTTTCTGTATATATCTACTATATGAGTCGGAAACTTGCATCTAGTTGCGCTCTCTCTTGAATATTCATCGTTGCGAAATTCAAATTTTAGGTTATAAGCTCACCTTTTAGCAACATTGAATTAATCTGCCATTTCAAAGGGTGAAATAGCTATACGTACATATACCATCTCTCCTTATTTCGGAATATTACATGTTACTTAATTTTGAAAAAAAGAAGAAAATATCGAAACAAAAGTCTCTATCAATCCTCAACTACATCTCTTCGCAGCGATCGACCTTATATACTGCTGCAGAACCGTTGCACTGAACTAGCGCTTAATTTCCTGGATTTTCGTTTCGGAAGAGACAGCCGCGCGTTGATTGACGCCCGGCTGATTCTCTCACTCACTCTCTGCAATGACAATCGATCGAACTTCTCGATATATAGACTGCACACATGCACTAGACTCGAAAGGAAATGAGAAAGAGTGAGATGTAAGACGACAGGCTGTCGCTTCGAGTTTCCAAGTGTATATACAGTATCGAACCAAATAATAAATACCTCCATCCAATCATACTCTATAAAAAAAGAGTTGCGAAAATTCGCGCGAGAACGACACCCCCTAAACGATAAAACTCGCGAGTGAGAGAGTTCCATTACGCGCGGAGAATCGCAATCGAATCTAGTATACCTATATATATAGAGAGAGAGAGACGGATGGGATTGACAGTAGCAGCAAGGCGAAACTCCGCGGTAGCATCAGCTGATGTGTGTATATCGCTTTTATACGGAATTGACTTTTTCGATTTTTATTCCATTTGCGCTTAAATTATTCGAAATATTATCGAACGAGTATTAAGTATACGCGTGTCTACTCCAGCAAAAATAAATCCACGTCTGACACAAGCCAGACCATTACTACTCTCGAGTCTTCCCTAAATACCCCTCCGAACTTCTATTCTCGCAGCGGCGCAACACGACACCCCGACTTTCTCTCTGTACAGCACACACACACCATTTATACTCTCGACTGCGCAATTCCCGGTAGTAGAAGCCATCGCAGATTTATCTCCCCCGACGCCCACGTACAAAATTCGACGCGTAAAAAACTACACACGTATATATACTACACGACTCAATAAATCGCCTTATATATAGAGAGAAACAAACGAGGAGTTGACCGCCGATACGTGCCGTTCGACAGACGAGGAAAATGAATTTTCCTCCAGCGCAGCGGTTCGTTTAAACTCTTTCTTCTTCGTCGTTTCCCCATTTTTCCCTTTCTTCTTTCAAGTATATTATTTTCTCTTTTGTCTATATATATACCTATACATTATTGCTAAAAGCTTCATCAGGTCAGACTTTTTCTTTTTCTTTTAGAAACTATATACCACACGTCAAACTCGAGAAAAAACACATACTCGCGCTCTCGGTGAAATTCCAATAAAAGTACGTCGACGTATACACACACAGACACATATCTGCGAGTATAGAGACTTTATACGAGGGATTCCAAGGTCGTCGCGGCTAAGGAATGCCGGTCGATTGACAAAATGACGACGCCGGCGACGTGTAATCGAAGCGGGGAAAAACTTGCAGGAGACGAGAGATGACGAACGTTTCGTTTTGTATTATATTGAAAATCGAAGGATGTGTTTGATAGCGCAGGAGTAAATTTTTCGTGTATATACGTGTTTTAGGAATCGTAAAAAAGTAGTATATCGGCTATTAAACTTTTGTGCGAAAAAAAACGTCTAAAAGTAAACACAGACACTTCTGCTATATATTTGTTTAGTCGGTAAAAAATATCGCCACCTCATGACACTCGATGCGCTTTTCCACCACGACGAAGCTGTATACGAGTATAGAAATAAAACGCAAAGTATTACAACAAAGACGATATCGATGCACATAATACTGGTACATATTCCTTTCTCCTCGCGAACAATATATCCACAGAGGGACGCTGCATATACGGCTTTTTCTCTCCAGGAAAAACTAGCTGTGTATTGCGCTTTTCTCGAGAAGAGAAAGAGAGAGAGAAAGTATTTTCGGAGTCGTGGAGCTAAAAATAAATTTCTCTCTTTACTTCTGAGAAGTTGAGAAACCGCGCGAAAAACAGGCTTTAAAAGTTGCAGCGAGTTACTCTCTTAAAATGGAACTACGCGAAAGAATCCGTAATGAGGCACGACAATCGCGCGGACGGAAAACTTCCGCGCGAGTATAAAGTGTGTGTATGTATAGATACTTATGTATAATTCTACTACGGCGAATAATTAAACGAAACTAGTCGGTAGATTAATTCGCGGGCGGGGGTGTATACCACTGCGAGTAAACTTTATTCCTCGATTTTCTTTTTTTTTTCTCTTCTTGGGTCTGTAGAGACGAAGTCCGAGAGGCACAAGTGCTCTAGTTCGTACGGAGGTCATTGTTACACGAATTTTTTTTATCGTGTAGGAACTGGTTTTATCGGGATTAACGACGTTATCTCCGCGATAAGAATCTGAACTGATTGTTATTCTATAAGCAGGTATAGCAAAAAATCTCTTCAATTCAAATATATATTCGCTTTATGCAGTCGAGCTTTTTGCCGCTCGAGATTCAGCTCTGATAATATTCATATGCACACACGCGTGGGCTCTCAGAATTTTCTCTTAATAACGTTTCGCAGCAGCAGTTCGCGTGTATAATGTATATGCAAACACGTACTAATGAGCATAATCGTATTATTATACATAAACTCAAGATACTTTTCGCCTTCTTCGTATATACAAATAAACTGCGATATATCCTACAATTTTAAGAAAAGCTCTACTCTTCAACTCCGCGATATATACGTTTCAAAAAATATACTCGTCTACATCCCTCAAAACGAGCGTCACGTAAAATGAAAGCCTTCGTGAGCTGCTGCTCCTTCTTCTCCGTATGTAAGTCTTCCGTAATGAAAAGAGAAGACACTGTTTGTCCCATCCGGTAGACTCGCGGAACAACAAACGTGTATGCAGTGTTTTTAAAGGAAAGACGAGTGCAGGGATGCATACACCCTTCGTTTTTCTCTTTCTCTCATGTGTGACCTATATTCCCCAGTGAATTCTCTCGTCGTTATGTATATATCTTGGCGAAAATACGGCTTCGATTTTGTTGAAAAAAATATACGATACATCATGAGCGGCTTATTTTTAAAACAATTTTTAAAGGGACGAAGGGATCAACGCTCGGATTTGCCGATATATAGAGCGAACTTATTTCTCTCTGTCTCTAGTATAGATATATGCATCTATAGCAGCGAGGAGAAAAGCGTGTTTCAACAGGCGGAAGATGTATTACTCTATGGTAATGTCCGCGGTATGGAGATTTCGTTATGCATCTTAAACGCGCTTTGAGCCCGGCCAAAGGTGCAGCACTACGCTCTGTGTATTATACGGATGACAAGCTGTAACACGGCTTCAATTAGCGTCAATTTGCCTTTAAAATTTAATTCGAATTATCATTATAATTCCCCCGAAAAATATATAATAATCGCGTGTTCCATTACAATTTCAAAATACTCTTCTTTTATCGATCGAGTAGAGGAGAGTATAAGTATATAGCCTCGTGTATATAATAGGAAAACTTGGTGGCCGTAAACTTCCGCGAAATCATACAAGATTCCCCGGGAAGTTTCTCTAAACGCCGGGCGCGCGCGAAACGAGATGCAAATTCACCCGACGACTTTCCGCCACGTTATATACCGTTTCGCGACTAATTAGACTCTGACTATACGAGCGAAATTTAACGAGTGGCTTTTGTCTCTCTTCGCACCACTATGTACAATACGGTATATTGTTGCTGTTTTCTCTTTAAAAATAATACACACACAAGACCACTCGAGAATCACGTCAAAAGCCTCGACATTCGATTATACACCGGCTTTTTGCAATTAGCGCGCCCTTACGTATATACCAGCTCGTTGAACTGCATCCGATAAATTCTCGAGAAATCGTCGCGCTGTGCACTTCATTAGCCTCGTTATACCTTCGCCTCGTTGTTGTTAATAAACGCAGGGAGTGAAAATTTCGTGTAATTTCGCACGATCACGTCTCACATCGTGCGAGATGAGCAACAAGTAAAACGCTTTGCGTATATAAAATCCAGTGAAAGAGAAGAGGGAGAAAAAAAACGCTCGGGAGTATATGGGGAATTACGTGTTGCGAGAAAACAGCTGCTGCCGAATTGAGGAATCGAAGTGGTGGGTGAAATTTATCGCGTCGAGAGAAAGGCGGGTAATTTGAAAAGTTACGCCTGTATCATCGCACACGGCTCGTTTGCAAGATAGGCGATGCGGAAAAGTTATATATACGGGTGAAATTGGCTTCTATTTTCCGCGTTTGATTTGTATATATGGATAACATTATTATTTTTTTGTTTTGTTTGATATTGTATTATATAAGGGTTACTATTATATGTGGAAAAATAATTAAGCATGGGATCGACTGTCTACAACTCGAGAGACGCTAATCCTAAACATAAAGTGGATTAGCCGAGAGGATTAGGTGAATTTCGTCGAAGCATTAGAGGGGAAATCTTAATAAGGTCATTTCGAGCTTGGCCCTCGGAGTTTCCTCTGCAACTTTCCTGACTTGGCGAAAAGCCAAATCTTCACACGTGATAGCTCGACGAAGCCTTCTCTCTCATACCGACGTAGTTTACACTCGAAAGCGCGGTATACTTGTAGAAACTATTCATTCGATTTTTGTTTGTTAAACAATATATTTACAATACACAAATAGAACAAAATAGTTCTGGGGATGGCGTTTCCCCCACAGCTTAAAATTTCCGCGTCTCTAGTAGTGTCTGGCTAGCGAAGATAGGTGGCGCACAGGAACTTTCCTTATTCCCTTCATCAGAATCTGCTTCTACACTCTATAGATATAGAAGTGCGCTACCTATGTCAAAACAGCCTTGTTCGGCCTGTTGATTGGGCCACTCATGCTATAACTGATGCTATAGCACCTCAAAAAATTCAGAAAATTTTGCTGCAAAACAATATTTTGTTCTGCTTACTTTCTCTTCTTGTACATTGCCATTTTATAGTATTTACGATTAAAAGCTTTTAGTTATTAGTAGCTACTAGCTACTATTAACAGTGAATGAAAAATATACCGAGCAATACACTTTTGAACTATATAATGTACCCTCGGCTCGGTACACTAAACGATACAGTCATAATCGCAATGATTCCTCAACACACCGGAACAAAAGCTTAAAAAAGCACACATATCTGACCTCACGATCCTATACACATACATAGCTTGATCCCCGCACAATCGTCGAAACTGGAGCGACGTGTTCCAATCGTGGCACATCCCGCTCCGGCATCATTAGACGCGAGCGCAATCTACTCGCGCTATTGAATAGCTTCGCGCATCGCGGCTTATAGGTATATACATCGAACCCCGACGGAAATGAAAACACAGTGACGACTGATGTACCCATTCCTCTCTTTCCAACGAGTGGCTGCTATATTGACTCGAAAGAAGAATGCGGTGTCTTAGAAAATGAACGTCGATTAATACGAGCGAAAAATTTCATCCACCCAGGCAAACAAAATCTCCTGACTATAAAACGAAGGGAGAAAACCAGCTCACTTCTCCAACGAAGCGTAAAACTCGGCAATGAAAATTTACCGAAAGTATATAAGAGAGAGAGAGAGATCCACGCAATCGAAGCCGGAGCATAAAAGTAAGGGCAGCAGCAGACTCCCACTCGCTTTAATGATAACGTCCCCGACGTTATCGTAAAGACGAATCGACGTGTGTAAGCAGAGCACGTGTGTGATTTCGAATCCGCGCGCGTCATGTGCAACGCGAGTTGATGCACTATATCCACTGCGTGTGGTTTTATATGTCCGTCGAGAGGAAGAAGAAATTTATTCGCGGACAATTTGCTGCGAGAGTGAGTTTTCCCTTAGGTGATGTGAGCTTCGTGTCTTTTGGGAAAAGTCTATACTGTCTTTTCCTGAAATTCATAATCCGAAAAATACTGAGTATAATTCTTGAGATATAACAACTCGAAATTTCATTGTTACTAAAGCTTGGAGGACGATGTAAATCTGCAAAAAAAAAAATCTTTATCGCAGTAAGTGCAACAGCCGCGTTGCCCATATAAGAAACAAGGCTGCTAACAATAAGCTCACCTCAGACATCAAAAAGCGTCGAGAGAAGTATAACGGCGGCTATCGTTAAAACTAATGCATTCTACCGCTCGAGTATACGCGTGTTCGTCCGGTAAAGTAACTCCGGTATTATAGTTGTTTGTCTACAGCAGCAACTCTCGGAGATAAAACGTATAAAACACGCTGGGATATTGTATAGAGCTTTGCGAAGCAACGATTCTATTATCATAATTATTCCGACGAGATCACAACGTCTGTTATTCGCTCCCTTGACTTTTGCTAAATTAAACGAGATGTATATCTCTCAGTCGCTCTATTATTGCGCGTCAATTTTTACAGCTAAAAAGAAAGCTCGAAACTCTCCGAAAGTTCATCGTATTCTCCGCTGTTAATTCAACGCACAAAAGCTTTTAGCCTTTAATGTTTATCCGCAACGCTCGTCGCGCGTAACCCTTTCATTGGCCTTTTATTTCGTATAGGCACTACTCGAGTGAAAAATCATTTTAGTCCGAAAAAATATAAAGTTTGAAATTGCATTCGCGGCGCGCGAATTCATTGAGCTCTGGCGAAAGGTAAATTTCGCTTTATCGCACGAGAAATTACCGGCGGGTAATAATAATAATGTGTCGTTGCACGATAAACACACTTTTAACCCTTTCATTTAGTTGTATTTTCTTTTCTCTTATTTTCGAACGAGCTGTGGTACGTATACTGGCCGAGTAATTAGATAATCATCGATGTTTACAATGTTACTTTAATAGCTATTTAAAAATCAAGCTTCGAAAAAACAAAGTATTATAAATCGCACACATGATGCAGCTTTGAACAGCGCGGTAAAATTGCACTCGACGAATCCACTGTCGATCGAGCGACACATATATATGTATGTACGAGAGCTTTTTGCGCGAAATTCCAAGCGCGAGTATAATAATAATAATTCCAGTGTAAAATTCAGCCCCGAGAGCGTTGTTCGCGTTTCATAAATTTTTCTCTTCCTTCTGCTATCTATATATAACATATAAATGCAGCGGACGAAAAATTCTCGCTCCGCCAAAGCTCGAACCGTTAATTTCGACGTAAATATTGTATTTAAATAACAGCTGAGGGCAGCAAACTTTGTAGATATACACTCGTGGTCTACTCTCGCGAATTTCTCGAATATATAAGTATAATACGCGTAATGTATCATATCGTCGAAAAATATCGGACGAAAATAACGTACAATATACTCCCAATTAAAAAATTCCTCTTTCACCGCAGCGCAGCAGCTCTCATGTCGCATAAAAGGACGCGAAATATAACGACGAGCTTTTTCGCGCACGCAACTTTTTTAACGAATCCGGAGGTCAGACCTATACCGCCAAATTACACGTATATATATATATTCTACTACTACTCTTCCGGTGTGACGGATCTATATAGGACTGCACGACGGTATGCGGAATTTCTTTATTCTCGGAGCGGCGGCTGGAAAGAGCAAAGTTTTCCAGAGCCGTTACTTTCTCTCGCGCGCGCAAACTTTTCGCCATTGAGATTGAATCGGAAAATACATTCCGCTTGACGTTTGTCAATGGATTTTTCTTCCAACAGCTCTCCCACTCTTGGAATCTCTCCGATAAATTGAATTGGCGAAATTGAAACTCGCCGCACTACACACAGCTCGTTATATTTTAATTTTTAATCTCGAGAGATTTTTTTCTTTATTTTCCTATGTATATAACGAACAAAAAAAAAGAAGAAGACTACTACTACTACACTCATTATTATTGAAATACCAAACGCCGGGCATCCGTAAAATTCTCATCCTTTGCTCTTGCGCACAGTGCACCGAATGATCGAGAAATGAAAATATGACAAAGAGAGTTCGCTCTCTCTCTCTCGTTTTCTTTTGCCGTGTCCGATATTACAAAATTCCCGCCGGAGCGAAAGAGAATGGCTGTGTGTGTACAATAAATATAAAAGCAAAAATGCCTTTCGCGCATACCGAATTTCCCTCTTATTTTCTTATACAGCTGCGAAGGCAATAATAATAATAATAATCCACGATGACCATCGAGCTGTATTATTATTATAAAAAAAAGAAGCTCTTCCGGGGAACAATAGAGTACACGACAGTAATATCAGCTCCGATACGCATCATCTCACTCTTTGGCTTCGACATCACGGTATATAATACACTACAGCGTCGCGGATGCTCTCTTTATCCTCTGTATCCTCTCTCTCGCAGAGAAATCGAACTCGTCGGAATCAAGTCGTAGAGAATAAGAAGAAAAGAAGAAACTGCTGCTATACTCGCCTCTCTCTCTCTCTCTCTCTTTTTCCCAGCGCAAATGGAAATGAAAAGTCTAATAATAAGGGAAAAGGAGGGTTCGAGAGCGAGCAATCTCTCGTGTCGTTTTCTGGGACGATTGATTTTCCCCCGAAGAGGAGAGCGACGAAGCAATAAAAGCCGGCTCGCGCGCGCTTGTATATATTAGAAAAATATTTCAGCCGGGTACTCGAATAAATTGAGATTTAAATGCGCCGTATATACACTTGCATTTCAATCAGAGCGAGCGAGCGAGCGAGAGAAAAAAATGAGCGACGACTGTGTGTATGTATAAGAGAAATCGATGCTGATATGATATAATATATCCGGAGGAATAACGTAAACTCGTTATTCCTCCGCCAGATGGCGGAGTTCCTCCCGCTAGAGAAGTAGGTAATCACTTTTTTATTTAACCACGCGTGCTTATTGATGTCATTTTTTTCTTCTTTCGTTTAAAGCACGCACGATAAAGCTCAACGATGACTAAAAATAAATAAAAGCGCGACGGAAAAATCTCCAGAGTAAACCGACTCTCTCGCGCGATATTTTTTCACATATATACGGAATCAACACTTCGACGCGTATATATATTCCCCTCGCGGCGAATCGATTACCGATGCGACATCGTACACCCCGAGTGTGTGTTTACAGAATATCGGAATCGCGTGCTTTTTATCAAAACAATAAAAGCTATATATACATAGCTTCGGTTGCGTTAAAAAAATACATCGACTGCAACTGATCTTTGTCCGCATCAGACAGTCTGGCCCATCGTTATTACGATAAAACAGTGGAAACAGGGTCTTGTTTTTCGAAAACACAAAGCGCGCTTTTTTTTGAATATACGCAGACACCTTTATCCGGCCGCTAACGCGTTGCAATCATTCTCACCGATGAAGCTTTGTCTCGATCCCGTGGCTTTTGTTGTCGTCCCGATGGCGAACAATTTTTTTTTTTCAAACCCTTCCTTTCAGAGAGAGATAAAACGCAGTATTGAATGACGAATATACATACTTTTTTTTCGGTCACATTGTGGCGGGAATATATTCGGCGAAACGGGGACACGAAAAATATTTAACTATGGGAAATTCGGCGTTGATAATAGATGCATTGTCTATATACCGTTCGCTCGGCGAATTTCAAGCTCGTTCTATCACTCTGTGTGTACTTACTCGCGGCGGGAAAAACTTGGCTCTCTCGCGAGGAAAAATTCAATTTGCCCAACTTTCAGTATTTACACCGTAATTCTCAGTGGTCGATATTCTGTCTCTCGCGTGTTTAAAAATCAGTAATTCTCGGAAAAGTGCGCCGCAGAGTTGGATCTATTATTTGAGACCACTGATGTGGAGGGAATGATGATGGCTCGTTCATAATTGAGGTGACGTTAAAAGGGAAGGTCGTAATCTGGATGGGATTTTGGATTAATCATTTATAAGGATCAAGCTCGGAAATCCCAAAGGTGAACGCGTTGTTACTCTCCAGATTTTTCAAATTGTAATTCAAATTTCACTTAATTTTCCAAGCGAATTAAAATGTTCAACTTCAGATTTCTTACAATATAGGTATTATAAAAGTCATAAAATCAAATAAAAACATTCCGGCATTCCCCGAAGCAGAAAACAATGCCAATCAAAATAGCGCGAATTCGTCGCGCTCAATCGACCCTCAAGAAATTCAGCCCTCGAGCGTCACCGCAAACCAGCAGCGTCACCTCTAATTCCCCTGTCGTCCAGTCCTTCCTCCATCTATCCTCTACCTCGTCCGCAACAAAACTCTCGCAGCAGCAAATTCGATTCACGCGGCGCATCCGAATTTTATCCTCCTCCTCCTCCCCTGAAAATTGGGTCACAGTAGTAGTAGCCGTGATTTCGCTATATACCTACTATACGAACAGCTATGTTGTCGCGTGTAAAATTCCATTTCGAAACTATACTCCTCCTCCTCCTCCTCGTCAAAGAGTAGAATTTAATACCGAGCAATTTTCGCATTATTCGGCCCGACGCCGCGCAATATCGCAAATACCTTCCGTAACTCTTTTTCTTCGTCGCGTTCACTCCTCTGTCTTAATGGTCCTCCTCTTGAGTTTTCTGCGGTCAAGCGGTGTACTATATACTTGGAGGATATATCCGAGCGCGTGTAGTTTTTGCTTGAAAAGAAGAGAGCCTGATGCTCGAGGGGAATTTTTGCGCGGGTTAATATATCGCACCGCGAGAGAGAGAGAGAGAGTATAAGTCTCGGAGATTTATGTGGAAAATTGCGCGCGGTATTTTGCAGTTTCGCGCGCAGAGCTTTTTACACACTGGATTATTTCCACGAGTTTTATGAGCCTTAGCTCAAGAGAGAGAGAGATAAGGTAATACACTTTTTTTTTGCTATAAGTACTTGTGTGGAACATACGTCAGACCGCAAGCTCACTGGCGGGAAATTCAAATTAGCCATCAACGCCCGTGGGCGACTTCCGGAACTTCCGACGACGACAAGTGGAAAATCATGAGAGTATTAGGAGAGAAATCGCATCACATATAGCTGCGGCTTGCTAATGGCGATTCGAGGATTTCTGATGCGAGCTACGTGTCCGGTGTGCTCTCGGAAATCGATGACAGTCGCGAGAGGGAGTTTCGTATAGAGTTTGGACTTTTCTCGCGGTGTATACGTGCCGGAGGTGGGAAAAGTGTGATGACTCTGTGTGTTTGATGAATGGGCTGGGATTTAGTTTGATGGGAGGATTTATATGCAGATGGCGAATGCTACTTATACGTGTTTAAATCTAATGCTGTAATCTTTGTAAAACTCATTTTAAGGCTTTAATTAAGCTCAAAATTCAAATCATTACAAATAAAAAACAATCCAAGCAATCAATTAAAAGAAACTCCGGCTAATTACAAAGCCCAACTAAAAAAAAACACGACCACCAATCAGTTAAGAACCTCCAGCATCTCCTCAAAGAGAGACCTACCCTCTGCAGCGTAAGCCTCTCTCTCAAGCCCCCTTTGTCTTCCCCCATTGTGTCTCTCTTCCCCTGTGACTCACGTTCTTACACGTTTTTTTTCACTCTTTCACAGCTTACGACCTGGACAACACAAGGAAGTTATTCAACGAGAAGGAGAAGGAGTTGTCTCTGGCGGTGGCGAAGGTCGATGAGCTGACGCGACAACTGGAGGAGCTGAGGGGCCGACACGTCGGTGGTGCCGCCGGCGGACCCGGAGCTACCGGCGCCAATGGACACCTCGGCACCCCAGCCAGTGCTGAACTCGAGAAGCTCAGGAGGGAGCTGCTGGTGAGTAGCTCTTTCTCTATCCGCTTACACCCCTCAGTTCACAAGCGGACGTGCGCGTGGGTGGATCGTGAATGGAGCGCGAGTTTTTTTTTTAATATAAGAATAATATTGTGAAAATTAATACTTCAAAAATGAACTCACGCGTGTCATTCCTGATTGCCCAGTACCGGAACAAGATGAACGAGCAGCAGAACCAAGTGGTGTCCCAGCAACGTCTCGCCTTAGTCCAGCGTCAAGCGGAGATGGCATCGATCGACGCTCGAATAGCTCAGCTTCAAGGTCGTCTTCAGCGTAAACGTGCATTGAATCAACGCCTAAGTCAACAGCTGACTCAGCAAAATTCACCAACCGGTCACAATCATCCCGTTAACAATCGGTCGAGCGACGGAAGTAGCAACAATACCACAGGCAACAGTCCGAAACTGGAGTTTGGACTGTTGGCTGGTGGAGTTGGAAAAGCAAGACCGGCTGGAAATATCGCGGCGATCGAGCCGTACTCGCACATACCGAACGATAACGATTTCAGTCTGAACAAAAACGATCCGAAGTACCAGACGCTCCCGTACAATACTAAGTTCACCGTGAATTTCAAGACGACAACGACGACGACCACGACGACGAATAACACGACGAGTACTGGAACGACGACGAGTAGCAGCGATGACGATGTTAATAAGAACAAGATTCAACATAGTGCCAGTGCGTCCCAGATCGGTACGAGGGCGACGAACTTCGGACAGTTCGGACATCAGATTGCTCACAGCCAGTCGCAGTCGCACATTCAGGGTGAGCTTTTTTTTCTGTTAATTGTTGTAAATTAAATGTTGCTTAATTTTCATCTGAATTATTATTACAGGTCAATCCCAGCCACTGAACTCGAATCAAACGCAGCAGCAGAACCTCAACAACAACAACAACATCAACAACAACAATAACAATAACAACAACACTGCCAACCACAACTACCAGTCAGCCGAGAACAATCAAAGTCCTGTTGCCCAGACGATCCGACTCCTTCAGCAACACCACCAACAGCAGCAGCAGAAATCGCAACAACAGCATGGCTCGACGAGTTCCTCGACGTCGAGTCTGTCCTCGAGTCAGAACCAGAACCATCGGAACCTGCAGACTCACCAGAAGCCTGTGTCGAGCGTCGCGCCGAGTTTTCCAGTCAAGTCACCTATCTACCAGACGTCATCCACGAAGATCCATCCGGTCATGCCGCAGACGCTCAGTCTCATCGGTAGGGGACACTCGGCTGCTCAGAGCTACGCCAGCAACGTCAACGCGCAGAGCCAGAATGGAAGGGGTGAGCACGATATAGAATTTATGAATTTCGTAGAGAGTGTATAGGATAATCTGACGATTCGATGTTTCAAGATCCAGGTATGCAAAACGGCCAGCAACAGCAGCAGGATTCGAACTTTCCGAGTCGACACAACTACCCCTCGTCAGTGTCGCAACAGCAGCAGGGTGGCTCGTCGTCCAGTGGCTATCAGTCGCAGAACTCGCCGAATCTCCCGCCGCCACAGAGTAGTGGCTCGAGCTTTCCCGGCTACGGATATAGTCAGACGGCGCAGCTAGACGAGAGACTCAAAATTCCTGACAAGCTGGCCGGTTAGTCCATTTACCGGCTCCTCTTGCATATTCATATATTATACTCGCAGTAGTTTAATAATTTTGACTTTGTAATTGTTTTTTACCTGAATTCCATGCATATCAAACTCTCTCTCCCCCCGACAAAGTTTCTTCGTTGTATTCAAATAGCGCAGCTTTAAACAATCTGTATACATCTATGCGCAAAGTTAACTAGTTTCACGAAACAATTGTGATTTTCCGAAAACAGGAATAGAGCAGCAGACGCGTTTCGAACAGCAGCAGGTTAAGTACGAGCCTCACGGGCAACCGATCAAGCTCTACGATCAGTCGGCCGGTGGTAAGCATGAGCAGACGTCAAAATTGCAGCAGCAACTCGAACACAATTCCCAGGGATTCAAACACGAATCTCAACAGCAGCAGCAGCAGCAGTTCAAATCCGAGCAGAATCAAAGCAAGTTCGAGCATCTAGCCGCGAGGTACGTCGTCCTTCCTGTTACTGATTCATGTATTATTCGGATGGAGCCCGTTGTGTACTGATTAATATTACCTTTGCCATGCATACGTCATTGTAAACCAGATGCTATTTGCGTATTCTGTTTGATTATTTTAATTATGAATATAGCATGTTTTGACTGATCAATTATTCATACGTTATTGCTCTGGTATACAACAACAATCATTTGAATACGTATAATTAACAATGTATAATCGTTTATTGATCAAAGTTTTCCCAAATTTCTCAGGTACGAGCAGCAGCAGCAACAGCACGTAATGAAGCACGACCACAACGTAAAGTTCGAGCCGCCAATTAGTAAGTTGCCGGAAAAGCCCTTCGACTACGATCGCAATAAGACGTCGAGCGGCGAGCCCTTACCCGCCAAACCCGAGATGCTTCTGGACAAGACGAAGCCAGCCCTGCCACCGAAACCCAGCAAACCCAATCCACCGCCAAGACTGACCCAACATCACGAGAAGATCGAGGTCGCCGGCGAACTCGGCGACTCCGGCATTAAACCCAGCGTCAACCTACCCTCGAGGTAAGACGATGACGAAGAAGAAGACGACGAGTGTAAAATTATAATTTCGAGCTTTCGCAAATTGCTCTCGAGCCGCCGGAAAAGTTTATTTACAGCGCGCGAAGGAAAAAAAGAGTAATTGCTTCGAGAAATATTTTAATGAAACCGCGCTGAATATGTATGGAGCAACTGAGTCATTGCATTAAATCGGCCTTTAGACGCCGGGCTGTGCTAAATTATAAAAGCACTCTACGAAATTTCGAGCTATCAAACATTTGCCTATACATAAGCGTGCATCATTAAAAAAACGCGACTATAAGGTCATTAAAAGCTTTCAAGCCCGACATTTATTTTCTTTTTTGCGAAAGCCTCTCGCGACCGCTGTGTAATATCCGGTAAAGCGGCGTAATGAAAAGCCAGCCCTTTTTGCTGTGATCAAAGCTCGTCCCGGCCTTGAATAATAAGCTATACGAAAAGCTCGTCTTTCCTCGCGGATTATTCCTCTCCAAGGGTGTACATACGAGTTACCGGGTTAATTATAAATGTTAATTAGTACACGATCGATTTGGCCGACTGCTAGAGAGGGAGAGAGAGAGAGAGAGAGAGAGAGAGTCTGCTCGTCGATGCATCGCAGTGTCTGTGTCTCGAATAATAGTCATCACCGAAATAGAACGCGCGGGTGAACTCTGCCGCGCCGCGCGCACTACACACAACTCTCGAATTGATTGTCGTACGCGTACGTGCGCGAAAGAAGTAGAAGAAGAAGAAGAGTACCTATATAGTAGAGAAAGTGCATTGGCTTCTCAAGACTGCATATACGCGCGTGTGTATGTGCTCTTCTCTCTCTTGTACGTGACTCTGGCTCTCTTTTTATTTTGAGGAAAAATGGTCGGGATTCGACACTACTTTCGCGGCTGCCGACTACTCGCGGCTGTTCTCATTTGCACGCTCAATTTCTTCGTCGTGTTGCGGCTTTTTCTCTTCCTCTTCTTCTGAGAGAAGAGTCTATTGTGCGGCGCGAGACGAGTGATAGGTGAATTAATTTTTCGTGAATGAAGATGTGTCTGTATCTTTGTGGAGGTGTTTTGTGTCTCAGACGATGATATTTTAGAGGAGATCACGATGGCGTTACAACACAGCTTCGAATTGCCTGATGTCGTCGCTTACGTAGTTGCATAAATGTAAGAAAATAGATACGAAGGATTGACTACTTTTTCCGACTGATTTCCGTTACTACACAGCAGTTCGAATTAGTTCAATTAATGTTACACACTATTGATTGATCACCGCACGCGCGGGCTGCATTAAAATAGCCCGAATAATATTGTGTATGTGTGTATGTATATGCGTGCGATGCTCCAATTTGCGGTCGGAAATAATTGGAGTGATTTTCTCTCGTTAGCTGTGTAACTCTCAAATTACAATCTATCGAATTCCGCAGAACATTAGAGCGAATAATTATTGAAAATTTAATTAAAAACTGCCTTGAATTACAGAGTGGAGAAAGAAGAAGAAACGATCCCACCGATCCCCACCACAGAGCCACCAGAATCTCCGACGGAATCTCAACTTCCAGGACAGCAGCAACAGCTGCAGCACCAAGTGATAAAGGCTCGACCATTGAGTCTGAAAAAAGCTCCGTTATCCGAACAGCCGAAGCTGCGCTACGCCAAGTCCAACGTTCACGTCTCGATCAACCGTCGCATTGAGATGCCCCCCGCCTTCCTCTTTCCCGAGACCGAAATTCCCGCGGATCTTATGCAAACGGAGCAACAACAACAGCAACAGCAGCAAACGGTCGACGTGACGGATAGCAACTCGCTCAAGAGGCTGATCGTGAGTCCGGTGACGAACGAAGACATCACCTGCAACGAGAAGTTGGAAGACTCGGATATCGTTGACGCGCTCAACGTTCTCAATATCGAGGAGCAGCACAAACTAAAGTAAGTTTTTGAATCGCCGACGAATGAGACGTGAAATATAAACGAAATTTACTTTGCCCAGGTCTGATACGATCGAGATCGAGGGTGGCAAGCCAGCGGCGGACGTGATAAGGCGCAAGAAGGGTAACCTCAAGTCCACGACGGGCAAGGCGAATCTCTCGAGGCGGGTCAGCTTCGACCCCCTCGCCCTGTTGCTCGACGCGAGCCTCGAGGGCGAACTCGAGCTCGTCAAGAAAACGGCCAAGGAGGTGGCGAACCCCAGCTCGGCCAATGACGAGGGTATTACCGCGTTACACAATGCCATCTGCGCCGGACACCTCGAGATCGTCAAGTTCCTCGTCGAGTTTGGCTGCGACGTCAATGCTCAGGATAGCGATGGATGGTCAGTTTCTCTTGCTTTTATCATCTATAGCTTCTTTTAACGATCTTTTATTAATCTCGATGACGATTGGTTTACAGGACACCGTTGCACTGCGCGGCGAGCTGCAACAATCTGGCGATGGTGAGGTTCTTAGTAGAGCACGGTGCCTGTATATTTGCCACGACGCTCTCCGATCACGAGACTGCGGCAGAAAAGTGCGAGGAGGACGAGGAAGGCTTCGACGGCTGTTCCGAGTACTTATACAGTCAGTATCGAATTCTAGTCGCATGCATCACGCAGAAGCGCGAGCTTTCGCGATGAATCTCATTAACCGGGTTTATTTTTTTGCTTTCTTTCTGCGCGCACACGTACAGGTGTTCAAGAGAAACTTGGCATCATGAATAATGGCCAGGTGTTTGCCGTGTTCGACTACGACGCCCAGCACAGCGATGAACTTTCCTTGAAGAATGGAGATTCTTTGGTGATACTGCGAAAAGGCGATGACAATGAGAGGGAATGGTGGTGGAGCAAACTGGGACACCGAGAAGGATACGTTCCCCGAAACTTACTAGGCGTGAGTGTTCTCTGTTGACATTATTAGTAGTGTAGTAGTATAGAGTTGTTGAACGTTATTGTCTAATGGATTTTATTCTTCTGTTGCAGCTATATCCAAGAGTGCAACCCGCAAAAGCAGACTGAAAGAGAACGTTACAATCGTAAAAGAGTAGTTTCGCATCGATTATTAAACATTTATATTACAACAGTATTCAATTCGCAGCTTTATCTTTATATAGATATCGTCATACGTAACACGACGAACGTTACGTGCACACACACATACATCTTGTTCTTATACGAATTTTAAAAGAATGATTGAAAAAAAAAATGATTGAGAAAAATAATCTTTAACGTTCTTGTACGAATCGTTCTCGATTGTATACTACTTAGCGAAGCAATTAGTTTGCTTTTTTAATTGTCATTTTTGCAACTGCTACGATCGGACGGAGTTGTTATATTTATTAGAAGTATTCGTAGTAATACCTTTTAACGTACAATGAGAGAGAAGTAAATAAAAAAGGAAAGAGAAATCTTCAATTTTTTTTCGTCACTTACTTCGCGTTTTTTGTACATATTTATACATCGCTCATGACACTGTTATTGTATGATTATTATATAAAATGAAATACCACTCGCATCGTCGCAATTTTAGACAATACTATTGTAGCAATAATTTTTAGCGCGTACCGTACAGTGAAATTCGACACGATATCAAAAAAAGCGACAATACAAAATATTCCACGATATTTTGTGTTGCGGAGTCTGTAGTTATATTTATAAATAATGTAATTGTGTATATTTCCAAAAGTATATTTTAGCAGAGGAGGATGATGTGTAAACTTGAATATATAAATATATTTACTATGTGTACATGCCAGAGAAATTGATTGAATTTTAAAAATTTTAACGCGGAGTTATTCCCGCAATTTAGAACTGAGTTCTTTTAAATAATTGTAAAATATAATTAGATGTATTTTAAGGAATAAGTTCTACGAGAATTTCGCTGTACGGTCATTTTTAAAATGATATGTAAGTAGTTTTCATACTTCATTGAATTTTTTCACGCTCCAAAGAAAATGTGGAGTACGGCATTGTGTGTATGTACTTAAGTTTTTTTTATTTGTTTCACCTAAATGTTTTAAGTTTAGATGAAGTCAAATTCTGTAAGCGCCGTTTTAAGTTTACCTCGCAAAACTTTTACTATCCGACTGGTCATTCGGATTTAAAAAATGCTCTTGCGATCGTGTAAATGTAAACTTGCCAATGGAAAGAACTCTTAGCAATTTTCATCGTTATATTAGACCGAATATGAGTATTTTAAAAACTTCAAAGATTTGAATACGTTTTTCTTTTAATCTTATTCTGTGCATAAGTTTAAGAATTTTACATAAGCCTAAAAGTAACGGTAATGTAGTTCAGAATTTTACAAGCACAGACGACATATTCGACGATCTGTACGACGATGAATTGTAACACACTTATTCTTAATGAAACATGTGCCTTTAAAAGTAATAATAAATTTAAATCTTAAGATAATCGCCCGATATTATATGAGAAAATGAAAAATCGTTTATAATAAAAGAATACCTGAAATGATTGTCGTTCGTCTCTTTTTTATTACCATCTTATTATCCAAAAAGCTTTACATAAATATATAATATAAAAATTATATCCTTTTTCTGGTTTACAAAATCTCATAACCGACAGTCAAGGAAGACTAACACTGGGTACAGAATTAACTTTGTAAAATTATTGATAAATAAGATAACGTTATTACAAACATGCACAATAGCTTGATCACAAAAATACTACTTTCCAAAAGTATACACATATATAATGCAATTGTCAATATTATACTGAGTAAAACAGAACAGCTTACAACTATAAAACTAAATTAATCAACTGATTTTCTTCACATCCAGAAAGACGCTGTCAAATGATGGTTCCAAATTTGTTCTCCAAACAACGTCATGAAAATGTCAAAAATCTCTTAGAGTATATATATTAACGTAATATATATAGCGTGAAAGTCCTTTTTATCTACGTTTTCGATTCTACGTCATGTGCTTGTTTCGTTCAGATATTGTATGCAAACTTTAATATCACTGAAATCTTCTAACATTGTTCGAAGTCTGAAAGAAAAATAAAATTTATTATTAACTTTTTCCAATCAATGTGTATTATTTCCAAAGTTAACTTTAACATTTTTCGACACGTACTTTTCCTTATAAATGTTCAATGTGGTTGGTGTGAATGTTCCATTCCTTAATGCTTGTATACAAAATTCAGTCAAATGTTTGTAGCATTTTTGAGTAGTGCTGTGCATTCCTTGATTCTTCCACTCAGGTAGGTCCTTTGTGATCGCCCATGCAGCAAACACATATTGAATTACAGCTGTCCAGTGCTGAGATTCTACCAGATTGTGACCCTGATCTCTCAAAGCTTTCTGTAAGCATTAAATACAATGAAATATGTAATGCGATAGATATTTAAAAAAGCCAATTTTTAGAAAATGACGATTCAAAGTACTCTTTACCTGGAAATTGTCTAAATGTACATAAGCTCGACTATAATCTGATTCATCTATATTCGATGATACTAAACTGGCATAAATATTCTGCCTCAACGACGTTAGTTTCTCCCTCAATGGTTGAATGTCAGCTACCGGCATTTTCTTTAGAATAATATCACGTAACAAGTCATTCTGCGACAGTCCCTTATCTTCTTGCAATAATACTAAATCCATTATCATTTTGACTAACTGCTCATGACTAAGGCCTCTCAGTCCATTTGCCAAGTTTCCTGTAAAAGGTTTGGTTTGTCTTTCTTTTTTTTCCGGCGAACCCATGTCAACATCATCACCCATGAGAAGACGCTTTCTTGGTGTACTTCTCAATGTGATGTTAGAATGACTTTTTGTTGGACTTTTCACTGGTGTTCGGTCTCTGCAATTCAATAAACGAAATGCACTACATGTTTTAAAATTAAAATGTTGTTGTTTAAATATAGTCGTAAAGTTAAAAATCAAAATTAAAACTGATATGATTTGAAGTACCTGAAGAGACTTTCTCTTTTGACGGAATCAATGTCAGGAGACCATACAATGGACTTTCTTCTTCCTCTCTTTTGAATGACAAGTTCGTCAGGACTCTGTGTTGAATTCCACGAGTCCGTACTGTATCTCCTGGTTGTAGGATTAGCTTCAGCAGCAGCAGCTATATTAACTGAAATAAATGACATTGTCAACAACAAAAATTTCACAGCAATCTTACTGTTAGAAGTAAACGATGCATACCAGGTGATATATTCGTGCTTGTGGAATCAGGGATCATGGCCAGTGCTGTTCGAGCCGATCTCCGCCGAGGAACATCTGGCCTGCGGAGAAACTCCCTCCTCGGCGTGGCCATTGTCTTAAAACATATTAATCAAGACTATTACACAATCATGTCATTTACATTACAATGATACAATAACAATAATTACAAATGACCAATGTGCAATGACAATAAACTACATGATATGCGTTATAAAATAAATAAATTGTATCAAACGAAGAACTTATTCACAATTTGACAACATCGGACGATAACGTTACGACAAAACTCACTTCATAACATAAGTAACTCACTTCTATACACATAAATAAACATAAACATCTTTGTGTACGACTCCAAAAAATATTTAACCATCAAACTCTTACTTCGTATACTCCCGTCACTAATTTACAACATCACGACAGCAATGCCACATACAAGACATAATATCAAAGCTAACATTATGTTGATACAACATGCAACTGATGCAACAAGTATATACGTTTGTTTACGAAGGGGCACCTGTTTGCGACGACGCGTTCATTGTCTTTACGCTTTTGGTTATGACTGAAACACATCGCGTAGTCGTGGTTTGCTTGATTTACCAGTACGTACCGTGATCCGAAAACTCGATTTTCCGTGTTGAAGTTGCGGAGGACACAGGAGCTCTTGACAATTGTTTATTTATTTTTTTCACTCGCGACGACGTCGACGACGACGACGACGAAGACGACGACGCACAAAGAGGGTGACAGTTATGGCGGGAATATGATACTCCAAAACTACAGTTATTTTGGCGCGAGATCAGACTTGTACTGACATCAAGTGGCACAGAATCGAAGTGTCGTGATATGGAGCAATCTCAACGGTTCCATGGGTAAATTAAGGAATTATCCAGTATTGGGCAAGGAAATTAAAGGTATTTGGTTTTTAGCAGTCAAATTGATTTTTACTTGATGATAAATCCCAGCAAGAACGCTTATTTTCCATTTAAAAGGCAATTAATTAGATATAGAAGAAAGCGATCACAAAAAACACGTTATTTATATTTACAAACAGTATTCGTATGTAGATTCAAATGCAATTGATAACAAACTGAATACTTAGTTTGTTTGCTTTCATTTTGTCAGCAATAATATAAATCTAATTATTGTTTTTCGACTTGAAAGTTTGAATAATAATTCATGATTTGAACCTTATTTGAACACATAACTACCAACTTAACGACGCGTAAATTTACTCAAATAACAATTGCTGCCAACCGTCATGAGTTCGTGGAGAAACTTTCACTTCTCTGCTTCTCATCACTACATAAATGTTTAGATTTTAGTGGGCACGTCAACAGACAACAGGTGTCAAATTTACTTTGACTTTACTCTTATGTTATTTATGGAAATTCCGTGATTTTGCTGTTTGAAAATAAAACGTTGATATTTTAATTCAAGAAAAAACAGTGAAATGGTATGTAATTCATAAATTTCTTTACCTTAAATTATGTAATGTAGCAAACAGTTATTTGGAGCTGTTAAGTGTGTGAGGCAAAACTAATTGTTTAATGGTTTCCAGGCTCGTTATTTCCGTGAAGAAGATATCGATGGTACGTAATTTTGTCATTAAAAAATATATTAATTTTTTTTTTCCTGTTAAACGTTTATGTATTGCAGTTCTATACATAACCTACTTGTGCAACGGACTGTAACTTGAAGCTTCTACTTTAATCATGAGTTTTCATGTTTCAGAATTCAGAGAGTGCTTTTACTTATATGCTAGGAGTGGACAAATCCATACTTTAGATGAATTGACGATTATTATGCGATCATTGGGCCTCAGCCCAACGATAGCAGAGTTAAACAAGTATTTGAAAGATAAAGGTACTTATTTCTTTTGTAATAGCTATAAATCATAGATTACAGCATTTACTACAGATTCTTGTACAATTGTAGGAGGAAAGATGTCGTTTGCTGATTTCTTGGAAGCAATGCATCTTCAGACCAGGGCAGAGGAATTACCAAAGGAAGTGATAGAGGCTTTTCGAGCAGCTGATACCTCTAGAACAGGAACCATACCAGCCAGACAGCTGGCACATATGCTTCTGAGATGGGGAGAACAGCTGAGCAACAAAGAAGGTAATGCATTTTTGTTTGAAAACATCACTTTCATAAAATTTAATTTCAGAACAATTTTACAAAGTTGTCTACATCAAAATTTTGCTTTACAGTGGAACAAATTTTTAGAGAAGCCAATGTCTCGCTCAACGGTCAAGTGAAATATGAAGACTTTGTTAAGATTGCTTGTGCACCTGTACCTGATTATTATTAATTAACAGTGGGAAATGACTAGCCTAATTTTATATAAATCTATTCCATCTTTGAAAAAGAAATTGGTAGACAAATTTTATGTACTTAATATATAGATATACTTAATTTTATAATAATTATTCTATATGAGTGTCGTATATGACACAGACAATTTGAATGATGTCGCAATAAAGGGACCAAATATTTTATTAATATTTGTAATTCAGTTGATTTGATTTCGTTTCTTTAAATAACATTATTGACTTTCGAGGAATCAATATTCAAACAATGTATAAGCACATTGACTATCTATTGAATCTAAAAATAAGTTTGCTTACTTTTCAGATTCGAAATTTCATTGTACAATTGATGATGTTATATTAACGAGCCTTTTCACCATCCGAAATATGTATAAATTTCGGATAAACGAAAACGTGTTTTGATTCGATAAAATCAAGAGCAAACATGATTTGCACATTCCAAAGCATGTTACATTTCATGTACATTGAAACACGTTCGATTTATGTACGAGTATCAACGTTATGCGACGGTCGGCATTCCATAATGTGGAATTTTTTAATACTGACTTGAATTCCTGTTGACTAGCTTAAATTGAGCTTCACATGCTGTGAGTTTTTTATTTTCATTATAACAAGAACCATAATAATACTGAAAGGTAAAGTCGCAATTTTCACTCACTCATTGCGAGAACCATATTTATGCTAAGTTATGAGTATTAAATTTACTTCTCGCCGTATACATGAGTAAAAATTGGGACAAGCAAAGAAAAAATGCAATCACAAACAAGATCCTCCACGTTCTCATTAATCGTTGTACATACGCATTCGTTATTCAACAGATACTCTCATCATCACAGAAAACAAAGCAACAGGAATCTCAGTCGCTTCAACTCTTCGACATTCTTCTCAACAACTCTGCAGATCTTCGACGGCTTAGCTATTCATCGCAGGTTTGCCGTCGGTAGCAGGTGCCCTGGAGAGGATGACGGCTGTACTCACAGCCGTAATGAGAAAAAATATCAAGAGTAACGCCCGGTCGCCGACCAGCGCAACCTGTTTCCACTCGAGCTCGGTGCGCTCGCGAAGGTCTTGGTCCAACAGTCGCCTTTCGTTCTTCTCAATTGTCGCCTGGACTCGGCTGATCACCTTCGCCCACTGCGTTTCTATCACGCCATCCTTACCCAGATCTGAAATGATCATGATGGTTAAAAAGTTAATGTCATTTGTTTTGTGGATAATAATTTGATTTGTAAATCTGTATGTATACCTAGGGGTGGACTACTGTGGTCACTCGTGTGTCTTCTTCCAACGTTGTAATTGGGCGAAATGTGTGGTGCCTGTTGTTGAGGTGGTGGTGGTGGTGGTTGTTGTTGACGGGACGACGATTCGGATTTACAATGATGCGGACAATTTTTTCTTCTCACTGTCTCCGGATGGTCCTATAATCAAAACAGACAATCAATTGACGATTAACATTTTTAAACGCTTTCACTGAACTTTGTCCGTTTGTAAAGTGAACTCAAACTTTCTGAAAAGAAACCATCTTATCAGATTTTTTTTCTTCTCAAGAACAAAGTTTGTCGCCATCAATCATTTTAACTGTCCAAGACGAATAACTTTTCTCTCTCTCTCTATCTAAAAAATCTAAAAAGCGTCTTCAAAAAATACATTATCAATAAACACGCTTCCAAACATTCAAACTCCCCGAAAGAGTCATATATCAGCCGTCGGGAAATAATCGCACAATTAAACTGAAGGGAAAACATTTGTCTCTGGCGCATCCACGTGGAAGCCTCCATTCATCATCTTTATTAAAGTACGTTCTCGCGAGAACACGCAAACTCCGTTGCCACTCTGCAACCAAATTATTTTCAAGCCTCGAAAAATCATGCAATAAAAAGAACGTTCTCTATACATTATAAAAATATTTGATAAGCTACACTAAAACAAAGCGCCTAAACTCGCGGATCAACATTCCCTTAGCGAATTCCCAGGTCTACTTTTGCGGGCCGTATCGCGTGTAA
This sequence comes from Cecidostiba fungosa, assembly GCA_900474305.1. Lineage (NCBI taxonomy): Eukaryota > Metazoa > Arthropoda > Insecta > Hymenoptera > Pteromalidae > Cecidostiba > Cecidostiba fungosa. The sequence goes on from UCOJ01000022.1 coordinate 246,121, forward strand.
TTATCGGCGAAACAATTATACATAAATATGAGAGGGGCGAGTCTGCGCATCATTGGCCGGGCGCCGATTAAATGGACCGGTGCAATAAATCCTGCGCCTGCTGCAGCCTACTCTGCAGGACTAGACATATACCTGTGTACCCTGTGGTGTATAGCACGTATTTTATCGACATTCTCCATCGCGCGGAGGATTAATATCGTTCTAGCTGTAGCGTATAAACGCTTTTCTTCGCGCGAACGGGCGCTATTAGCCAATGTTTATGGTGCATCTTGCTGACGGCGATTTCGGGGGTGGAAGAAAAAAATTGGTTGCGGGGCTGATGTTGTTTGTGGCTGAGGGGATGAACCTTCTCGATAATTTTCTTTATGATTTTTTTGGGAACGAAATGGGCTTTGAGTAGGGGAGGAGATCCTCTGTTATATCTCGCCAAAATACAATTTTCTATAATAATAGTAATATAAATAATTTATGGGATACAAAAAGAACTACTTTCAATATTAATGAAGTTAAATGTTTTTCAAATGTCTATGGAACAGAATTTCAATAAAAAATTTCATTACTTCGAAATTCAGCTTGTAGGTAAAAAAAAAGTATCTTCGCCACAGAATTTAAAAATCCTCTTGAGAATTTCACGGAGAATCTAATACACTAGAAACTCTCGATACTGTCAAGCTCCAAGACAGCCACCAATTAATATCCCTCACCGCACCCAAACCTCAATTTCCCACCTTTTTCCTCGACAATATTATCTATATATACACTGTGAAGCTTATCTCAACCTTCCACACGAAGTTGATCGATGTATCGCCCTTCATGTCACTCAACAACAAAAAAAAACGAAGACAGCAACTTACCTCCTGGAAATTGAAACAAAGGAACCTGGTGAGCCAACTGTTCAGGACGAATTCCCTGACAATGAGAGGTACCCTGGTACCCCTGACACCTCGATGGTGAAAGTTCAACGTTACCACAGCCAGACCAGAGGCGACCGACACCAGGCAGATGCTCATTCCGTAATACATGCCTGCAGAAAAAGAAGCAAAAGTTGTATAATAAACAATGACGTTTTATCGTCTGGTGTATTAAATTCAGTGATAGGGTCACTTATTGGCTACACTTTCGATCGTATGATAACGTGCGGATTAAACGTATATATATACAGTATGTATAAAGAGGTATATATTATAGTTATTCAAGTCGATATAAATTTTAAGTCTATCAAGGGAGATATATGTTATATAGAGGAAGACTGTGAGAAGGAGAGGTTTTAGAGGTGGCGATAAAACTTTAATGATTATACGTCGGTCGTCGTCGCGGTCTCTCTCGAGCAGTAAAAATTGAGAAAACGTTATAAATTATACGATATACCTTATAGGTGCGATATATGCACGACAGTTTGAATCAAATTAATTTATATTATCTAAAGAAAGCGCTGCTGCACTTCTCCGGCATTTGCATAACTAAAGTATACTACAACTCCGAAATTTCTGCGTCTTCTCACGTTCGCTATTTAACCAACTGTGTGTGGATATAATAATATAATAACTGTCTCACGTTCACATCGAGTTTTAGTCGACGCGTCGCAGAGTAACTGTATAGTAGTCACTCTCGGCAGTTGTTAAAATTTTAACAATTCTCGTTTGTTATGTATATACGAGGAAAATTTCGAGCAGTAAATCCATATGACTGGATTTTAGGCATAGTCATCAACTATATACACACGACGAGAGCTTTCTTGCTTTCTCTCTCTCTCTCTCTACGCGCAGATCGAGTCAACGGCGCGAAAACGAGGCTTTCAAAGCCATGTATATTACATATATATACTGAATCACGAACTGAGAGTTTGTAATGTGCGTATACACGCTGGGTTTTGACGTGCTGTGATGTAGTTTCAGAATTTACGTTATTCGATTTGTTTTTATTACTGTTTCTACTTTGAAATGTATATATACACGACCAGTATTTAATAAACTGAAAGTTTCATGATACACAACACTTACTTATCAGCGGTGTCTTCTCAGTCGGCGGCAAGCTCTCCCTGATGGTCATCAGAAAAACCGTCATCGACAGCAGCGCCGAGATGCCGAGGGTGACTTTTTCACCGGACTCCGATGGCACGTAAAACACCAGCAGAGCTTTAAACATCAACAACAAAAAAGAGACATCTGTTACACACATCCTTAGTTTTAGTTTTTGGAATGTAATCAAACTTCTCGATTTAGATCAATGCTCAGGCATCGTATAAGTAGTTTAACCAGGCTTAAAGTTTAATTACCAAGTTCACAAGTGTAACAAATCACACAGGAGTAGGAGCGGATTATAGAGTCACCCTTGAGACACATCGAACATTAGCTTTTTTCCAAAACTATTCCAGCTATTCAAACTCTCACGAGATACTCGGAGACGCAATTTCAACGGCTATTCTTTTTCTCTGTACATAACTAATAAGCGACGATTGAATTAACAGAGTCTCTCTCGCGGAGTATATAATAGACTGTATTTCGCAGCGAGCAAACGTGTGCTTCAATATTTCATCTGCACACACGGAATTGAATTTCCGGCTTCACGCAGTCTCTCTCTCTTTCCCCATTTCCTACGACACATCGACCTCTGAATCCTCCTGTAATTTTTGCAACAAAACAAAATAGAAGCTAAAATAGAATACATATATATCTATACAGAAAAAAAGAAACAGAAATGGACTGGGGCTCGTCCCCGAGGAAATTCAAGGCAACACTCGCTATCTCTATGTACATCGAGTGGAACAATTCCGACTGCGTGTATATATAAGACTGCATTAAGAGTAGAATATACAAGTTTCGCTTTCATAATGAATATGTATATCCGAATAATTCGTCAACTCGAGTTTGCGCCTTTGTCAATTCTACACGTTGACTTTGATTCTCACCCACGCGTGTATTATATAACACACAGAACATTAATCGTCTGGAATTTATAACGGAATACGATATACTCAATAAAAGCTATATCTCCTATTCCACTTGGATGAATAAAGCCTCATTATATGCCATCAACGACTTTTCCAACTCGAGGTGTCAAAGAATAAAAAAAAATCCATAATGACACGTCCGAAACTTCTCCCGTATAAAAGCAGCCCCGGATAACCCATTGAGATGTCGCCTTGGCAATTAGCCTTTCATTACGACTCTCTCACTCACGGACGGCAATTAAACGATTCAGCGCGAATTGGAGACGGAGAGAAAAGGTTGGGGTATTTTTTTTTTGCCCGCGAATCGATCTGTTTGAAATGGATCGGATTTTCCGGCTGCGAAAACGAGCCGCGTATTTGCGCGAATGATCAGCGTTAACGAGAATTCCGAAAGGGAGTAGAATTCGATTTTCATGTAGAGGCTGTAAAAAGATGTATAATAGTGAGGCAAATCGATTTGGCTTGTTTTATATCCGATTTGTTATCTTTTGAAAATAGCGGAAGTCTAGTTATACTCGAAAGCTCAATAATCTATACGAAACACTTTTTTATTCCGATTGTAAATGAAATTATAAAGACATAATAGGAACAGACGGAAGGAAAGAGTTTGAGTAAACTAGAACCACAGTAAAAAATCGAGTCATATAATAACGCTGAATGTAATTTTTCCATTCGATATATAAGCAGCGTCTGCTAAGATCGTCCTGCTAGATGTAAATTTCTTCGGATAAATCAGCGTAAGGGGAGGGTCCCTTTGGGGCGGCTTAAATATTCAAATTGGCCGACGCGCGTCGCCCGTAAAATAACTGCTGCGACCGCGAATCCGATTATACGTATACGCGGGAAATCGTTTGATTTCTCTCTCTACTCTCTCACTCTTTCACATCAGCAACTTTTTGCTTTTTCATAGCACCTATATATACACATGTTATATACCTTATAAAACTGTTTTGTACATTAGCAGTCCCACATTTACGCGGCTATACATCTTGTTTGCGCGTTTGTTGGCGCAGCAAAAACGTTGCTTCTGAGTAGCTTCAAAAGTACAATGGCGCCGCCGACGCTACATCCGAAGGTTTTTCCGTGCGGCTATACTAATACTATTATACTATATCGACTAGTTCCGCATGCTGGCACACCGTCAGAGTGGCGGGTCTTTTTTCTCGGTGTTATATATACAAAGTTGCGTAGAGCAATTAAAAATCTAAAGTACACAAGAGTTTTTCCTAAGAAATAACGAGGGTAAACTACTTCGCATTTACTTTTCAATTCCGCATAACGGGCTCTTTTCTCGCTCGCAGGCCGCTTGATTGCTGTTAAACCAAAGTAGTTTAGAGAATTAAAAAAAGAAAGGAAAGAAGGCCTTCGAATTAATTAATCCTGCACTCAAGAAAACAAGATTTCTTTTTCTCCCGAATAATTATATACCCACCGATTCCGTTGATGAGTAAACAAGGTAAGATGAGGTTGAATACGTAGAATAGGGGCCTGCGTCTGAGACGTATCTCGTAAGTGATGTCTGGATAAGGTTCCGGACAGCAGGAGTAGTATTGAATGTTGCGAGTCGCCGTGAAGTCCACCAAATCGAACTCGCCGTTCGCCTGGTAATTCGTCACGTCGCCCTGTTCGCTCTGACGCTCGAGCTCCAGCTGTAAAATGAAAAATAAAAATATATGATGAGAGAAGAAGTTTCTAATGGCGGTTTATATCGAGGCTTGTTGTCACGTGCAGTCTGTTTTTGCTTTTGATGCTTGTATAGAGGACTTGACAGATATTTATGTCTGCGAGAGCGTTTATTTTATATATTGTGTATAATACCGTCATCTCATTATCGCGCGGTGGTTTTGAATGAATGGCCTACTGCGGACGGTAGTTTTGCGTCAGATGCAACAATTTTTGCTTCTGTAATTAACGGTTTAATTTCAGTATACTTATCGTGTAAACTGCACTGGGTATATAAAGCTTCTCTCGTGAAAAGGAAATTCAATGTTGTTGGACTGCGGAGGTTTAATAAAAACTGCGTGTAATTACAATTCGCAGTGCGATACTCGAGTTTTGCAGTAGTAAAATAAATCTGTTACAGTCAGAATATTTTACGCCTGCAGGTTATGCGAAATGTTTTTCAAGGTTGAAAAATAATCGACACCCTTATTGCGTTTACTCGCAAATTGGAATGCATCGAGAGTATAATTGAATGATTTCTAATGGACAAAGCGAATCTAGTAGAGTCAAAAAACATCTGACCACCAATAAAACAGCTATTGTAAAACTCTTTCAAAATTTCAGAAGCATAATTATTCTTCATCCACATACCCGCATCGAGCTAATCCTAACATTCCAATCATTTCCACCCCGTATAATCCCTCGAGAACTAGCGATCTAATCCCAACAATTAGAGTCGATGCGCCGAAACTTGGTCCATCTACTCATCTCGTATCCGGTAACGAAGACTCATTATGCGTGCAGCCGCCGGAAATATGATTTGCTCGCCGCGTTAATATAATAGCTCGAAGCGTCGCTCTGGATTGAGCTAGTTAAGTATATAACTATATATACCTTGTAATACCCCGGCGACGACGGCTAATTTTCTTGACTCTTTTTCTTTTGTCGGCAAAAATTGGACGCCGCACGAGAAAAGTTTCTTTATATACTCAGAGTCGAGCGAAGATATAATTAAATTCACGTTTTTTCCCGCCACATAACGCGATAATGATGACCAGCGGAGCGCCGAAAGAAAATATTAAAACTGTGCAAACCGCAAATTAGCCTCACCTTTTTCATATCCCAGATTATTATCCATCCAAGCGCGTATCTGTTAAAAATTCACGCATCTCCGACTTGATTCAACTCTCTCGTTATATTACGCTGTGTAAATTTTACTGACTCATTATAATTGGCCATACGATTCTACAGAATATTTGCTGCTGACGTTTTTCGACGTATGACGAGAAAAAAAAGGCTAATAGCTGCGATAATACTCTGTGCAGCTTTACTATCGCATATATACGTATATATATCACACTCGGCGAGAAAGTCGATGGCACAGGCAAATCGAAAGGCTGAAAGCGCGCATCGAGAAAAATTCAATAGCCCCCCTCGCGCGCATAGAGAGAAAACGAGCGGCCGGATTCAGCCGCGCGCGCTTTTCCATTTCTACGCGGGCTAAATCCTCCGACGCTTCTTCTTTCTCTCTCTTTTTTTCACAACTTTTTTCTACCAAGTTTTTCAAGCCTTTGTTGTGTACGGGAGTTAGTTTCCTTTTTTTCTCTGTTCGCAGCGAATATTCACCGTGTTTTTGCATATTTATGGCAGTTGGTGCATTTCGTAATTGAATAGAGAATTATTGTCATGAAATTAAGAGAGATTTTAAAAAGGGGTATATCTAGCAGATTATCAGTTTTTATGAAATACGAAGGCCCTTTTTTTACGAAATGAAGTGATTCGAGATGTCAGAGAACTGTTAAGCCCTGGTTCGTTAAAAATAAGTTAGACAAGTTTTTACCTGATAATCATCAATTTTAACGAACTTTTTTTTTAAATTGAATCTCGGATACCTACTTTAATTCTAGTATATGAATCTTCTGTTAGCATACCATTAGGCATCTAGTACACACCGTCGAGAACTCGATACCTTTCGTTAATTGTTCTCATGTTGCATCTGGATGAATCCAAACTACCATATCCGTTCGACGACGTGTTCACGATTTTCCATGTATTCAGGGCGGCATAGAAAATAAAAAATGAATAAATAAACAGGTCAGGTATAGGTCATATGCCCGTCGAAAAATTTCAATTTGTTATTGGTACCCAGAAAGGTCGAGAAATCGCAGCTCTTCAGTTTCCAATATAGCCACCTGACGTAACAATCGAGAATTAAATGTTATTGCGATACTCTCGCTTCGAATCGCAATAGCACACATTTTATTAAAAAGTCAACCAGTCGCTCGAACCAATTAATCAATTCAACCCATATTACATATACATATACATGTAATATGTGAGTTCCGAGTACTCGCACGAGTTAAGCAAAATCGCTCAATCTCTCGCGGCGGGATAAATCCCGCTTTCTATGTATACAGTAGTCCGGGTTATCCTCCTCCCCTTTTTTTCGTTGGAATTGACCTTTTGTCGGCCGCAAGCGGGGCAAAATTGTGTTTTAATTGATTGTCTTTATGTACGTGTGTGCAGCGTGCGCGAATAACGCGTCCGATAGTATATACTAGAGAGGAAATTCGTTCGTTGGTATTTAATTAAAAGCTTTGTCTTCGTTAAAGAGATTTTATAGGAACGACGACGACGACGGTGTGGAAACTATGAGACGCGGAGATAGGCGGAAATTGGAATTTATGAGTGGAAAAATCCTCCTTTCTTATTCGGACGTTTAATGACTGTGTTTGAGAGGAATTAGCGAGTTTACGCCTTACGGAAGGGCGACGTTTTATTTTTATTGTTATTGTCGTCGTGCCTATATCGTTTATCGATTTTTAGGTGATTTTTTTATAGCAAATGTCATCCTCTCGAAGCTTTTTGTCATCGTCTTACTGTTTTTATTGTGTTTCGTTTGTACGTATTTGTACTCAGTTCGCGTACTGTAAGTATCATCTTCAAGCTATTAACTAGAAGCTAGACAAAATAAAAATAAAAAGGACGTAAGATAGTAACCTGAAGTGGATAATACTTCATTTTTTAAATTAATTATTCATTAAACGTTGCAGTAAAGAGCACAATTACATCTTACACGTTCTGAATGCGATGTAATCAAGGATTAACGAAAGAGCTCAAATTGAAGGTAAAATCGAAACGACGATTCGATAATTGATTTGTAAACGGTTCAATTACACGCCCAGATGACAAAGTAATTCGACGGGGTTTTATTTCGTGATTTCACTGATTTACAAGCTGTTCTATTATCCTGATTTAATTTGAACAGCTTTTGTTATTCTCGCAAATAATGACATATAAATGAAGCCTATAGACATTTAAATTTAAAATCATTTAAAATAATCGTTAATAATTAATCATTTTAAATTATAAATCCCTGATTTATAATTACCTAAGATATATATCAGTATACATACAGCTCGTAACAATCTGCAGACAATCTATTGAACAGCGTTAATAATCGATTGTTCGAAAATCGCCGGTCCATACATCAGCGTAAGCGGATTTTGTTGATACGTTAACAGTCTATAGATTTGTAATTAGTGTGTACAAAGTGAATATCAAGTTTATAACGAAGTGCGTGACAAAGTTTAAATTTGCGAGCTATGCATGTACACAATGTTGGGTATATTATACGTAAATTTCTCTTCATTAACTTAAGCACTTTTTGGTACGTCCGCAAAATTCGTTTTTTTCTTTAAATAACATTATATTTATGAAGTTATGATATCTTACGGATATAGTACTCCTGCTATTTAAAACACCATCTCACACGCTTGAGGGTAGAAAAAAAAATAACAATAACGCGAAAGAAATCACCCGCCTCGAGAAAACTAATAAATTACATAAATCTGGCCGAGTCCTCCCTTCTAAGATTATGGAACACGAGTTGAGCCTCCCCGTCCATCTGTAACACAGGCTTACACATCCGCTACACTCTCCTCGTCGTTTAATTTTTTTCTGCGCATTTATTACAAAACTATCGTTTTTTATTTCATATACTCCGAATTATCGTTTATGTTTAAAAAAAATTGTAAATCTAAAAAGAAACTGTCGCAACGACGCTTACTCTTAATTTATAACGCTCGAGTATATGTGCATTAATATTTACCGAAAGCGACGCGATATCGCCCGTTGAAAATCGCACGTGCTCGTGCTATATAGTCAAATTTTTTTTACCCCGACTTTCGCATAAAATACCCATAAAAATTATTTACGCTCTGTTTCATCGTACTGCCGCAATTTTTTCCTCTCCATTCGTGTTTCTACACATAAAACTATATATTCCGCGTCGTATACATACACATATACCCTCTACCAATAATAACACGCGCCTGTCGCTCAGATTCACAGTATTTATATATTATCCTCGCGGTTACGTAATATACTTGTACATCTTCGATTTTCCATCGAAGAAGTCTCTATATTTACACGTGCGCTGGTAATACTTATATTTGTATGCATGGATACCTGCGATAGCGATGACTATATCACTCGACACGTGTCGCGAAGTCGACGTAAGAAGAGCGAAGTTGCGAGATATTGTTGTTTGCATTTGAGTTTTATGCACGGAGTCGTATGGAGTTTTTGAAGTTTGTTTGCTGGTTCTATGTTTGTTTTATGATTCATTTTGCTGTTGCGTTGGTGGCTTGTGAAATGTTTTATTTGTCGCAGACGCTTGTATTGAGTAAACATTTCAAAAACTTTTCTTATCAGAATAAACACTGCGACTGTTACATAGAAATCTCTAAAAAATAGTTTCTATAATATACAATGGTTTTGAAAAAGGATTTGGGGCTTCCTTAAATTTCACGTGAGAAATTACATTGCCAGCAGTCGTGTGCCAAAGACGTCGATTTGATATAGGAGATTTAACCTAAAGGCAGAAAAGTTCTCTTCCTCATTTCTGATTTATGTTCCAAAGCCTAACTTCAGACTCACCACAGATCTGTAGAATAAATTATTACTCCTACAATACATCTCTCATGTGTATAATATTTCCAAATTCAACCCATTCGTAAAAGACTAAGCTACAGTTTCCATATACAGTTATAGACTAAAAATCGAATTCTCCTCTCTCTCAAGATTCAACGAAGAAAAATCCAGGAAGAAATAACGCCGCGCATAGATCCCCGTGATATTTATATTACAGTCGGTCTCGCTTCTTCCCCTTCAAAGATGACGTTCTTTTCCCCCCCATCTCTAAATTCACCCTCCGCACCGCAACGCCTCGAAGCGTATACTCATAATACACTCTACGTTCTATCATTACCGCCCTTATATGTAAAACAAGAGACCGATGTTGGCCTCGGGTCAACTCGATTCCGATAAATAATCCTCTCGCGTAATCTCGAAATTGAGCTCTTCTCCAGTTTTCTTTATCTCCCCCTCGATGCTGCGTAGTGTTATACGTTCTAATAATGGCTCAGAGTCTTCTTCTTCTTCTTCTTCTTCTTCTTTTGGTATATAAGTATATGGCTATATGGTTCGGATTAGAGTAGCCGTTTAGATTATCATTGGGATGCAATTTGCGATATACATTGCAGTTTTCGGAGATTCGCGCGTTGGGATATCACTGTTTGGAGATCTGGTTTACGGTGGCTGTATTATATATAGTCTTCACATATGCAGAGGTTTATTAGGGACGTATGGAAAGTGCAGTGTTGCTATGTAAATTCGGTTTTTACTGCTCGAACAAGAATTTTATCCCTCGTTTTTTCTACTCGATTTTTACTGTAATCTCGATCCTGTTCATCGTTTAGAGTTTGCATTATTCATGAGGTCGCGATTTTGTTGAAATAGGAGAGAAAGAGAGAACAGATCGTTTTTTGCCAGTTGATCGATGGATTTTAAAGCGCGGACCCTTTGATCTCGTAAAGCAGGGCTGCTTTCATAATAACCGATACTATATTAAGAGACTTTATTTAAAAATATACTAAATTGATATCCAAAATAAGACTCTCGAAGCCTGCTCGAAAATTTCATTAGTTCACGCAACCAAGACATTTTTAAAAACTCTCTCACCACCCTCTTTCCCAGAGATAAGTCCCTCTCGCCATCACCTGCCAAAATTTCCTACTGTTTGTCTGCAGGAGGTCACGGATGATTATGTACACACACACCATAGTCTACTTCCCCATCGGGCGAGCTTTGGAGCAGAAAGTGTCGTTCCTTTGATTAACGAACTATCGTATATACCTACCGACAGCGGAAGCACTCGAGTGTGTCTAAAGTCCCTGCGGACGCCGCAATGTAAACTACCCGAATTCCACGTCGATATATATGTATATCTATCGACCATCACGTCACCATCACGGATGTGTACGTGACATTTTTGCACGAGACCGAGCAAACAGCATTTTCTTACACGATGGTTTTGGAAAAACGTTGATTAGGTGGGAGATTGATTTACGAAAATCCGACTGACTCGACATACTATACGTAAACACGCTTATAAATGCATTGAGTCGCTGAGAGATATATACACCGCAGTATTATATCGATAATCGAATCTATAAAGGAAAACAATTTTTTACTGGGTTTTAGACGCTCGCACAGAGTGTGTGTGTGATGCAATTATAAAAAGAGGCTCCAGCGAAGCTCTTTCCTTAAAAGCGAGCAAGAAAAACATAAGCTCTCGGCGAGAGTCCTTATTATGCAGGAAGTGGATAGGGCCAACGTTTATTCTATGGATGAGGAGAGATTCTCGAAAATAATTTCAGATCTATTATCATCCACTTAATTGAAATTCGGATTCAAGGTTTGTGTGCATAATTCCTTAAAATTCCAGAAAGATAAAATAATTTTCAGTACATCACAGTAAATTTGATAATATGTGATTTATCGGGACGCAGCGGGAAAATAAAATCGATGGAATATCTGACGGAGATTAAAATTTCCTATCTACGCGAAAAATCGATCTTCATTTTCTATAACGGCGACACGTGTATATACAAAATGAGATTCGCTTTTTCAGAATTCTTGAAAAATCCTACACATTTTTCTATTCAGCTGTCGTATGGCGGGAAATTCAAATATTGAGAGAGGGATATATATACATATACAGAGGTAATGATAAGCTCGTTTACCTGATAGCCGTCGTAGGTCCAGGAAGCCCACTTGAGGACACACCTCTGCTCGTCGAAAGGAAAGAACTCGACGTCGATGTCGCAGCTGCTCCGGAAGATTCCATGGCTCAGCCAGACAACTTCGCCCGTGTGACGGACTATCACGTTCGTGTTGATCACCGCCGAGCTGTACTGCGGATCTGCGCTATACACGTGCGTTTTCACATTCTCTTTTTATTCTTCAGGAATAACATTTTCATGAATATTTATGTCAGTATACAGGTCGCTAAGTGCATCGATTAACCATCGGCTATAATTTTTGTACACAAAGCTTTGCAAAAATATAGAAAAAAAAAATTCTGATGAAACTTTTGAGCTTTTTTTTGACGGATTCAAAGTTCATAAATTCACGTGTGTCTGTTCTACTTCGATTCGCGCGAATTAGTTTCCAGCGCAGCAGCTTTTTTTCCATATCCTATATATTTTTGACGGATTCGAACGTAACGTACGCCGCAAAGAACCAATGATCATTGTTCATGAATTCTCTCTCTCTCTCTCTCTCACGAATCCCTAAGGACTCTCGTATTATTTTCAGATCACGGCTCCTTTTTACAAGCTTTTTATATCAGCCGTAAAACGAAAAGCCGCGTATGTGCGTTTGACCTTTCCGAGAGCTGAGACCTATTCCTCGCGCGAAAAGTGATTTTACTTTGTGAGCCCGAGTCGTCGCAGTAATGTAAAGGGAGCCTAGGGGATTTATTGTATATGATAATATGGAAGGGGGGAAAATAAAATTTCGCCTTTGAAAATACATAAAAAAATGTGGGCGAACAATAATACGCGGCGCAGAAGGAAATTTGATCAGTTGGAGCGATATATACATACACAAGTACATGATAAAGAAGTAGAAAGAGTCGAGGTATGGTCGGACGGGAATAAACGCGGGTATCTTTATTCTTTCTCCGCGTAGTATATAAATCCCAATGAAATATGCAACGCCAAGCTTTTATTCGTTCGATTAAATCCAACTATCTTTTTTCCAAACGAGATTATCGTAATATTTACACACACACACACACACACGAGCTGTGGGAATAAAACGAAAATTTTAATTAAAACGACGCCAAGAAAATATAGCCACGTGAACAATAAGCGTGTACATATTTTATCATCATCGATCTTTTCAACGAAATCGCTCGTAATAATCCACGTTTAATTCTCGAGCGCGCGTTGGCGTGTGTGTGTATTTGTATAAATTTAATTCGCTGATAGGAGCAAAAAGTCGTATAACTCGCACGCGAGTTTACAAAATACATTAAATGGACAGGCAGTAGCGTCGGCATCAAACGGACGCGCGGCAATAAAGCCCTTTCAACAGCCAAATAATTCCCGTCGATTTTCAATTCTCCACGGGCAAATATAAAAGCACGTAGTAAACCAGCGTTTAAGATAGCGGCAACAACAAAAGCCCCTTTGTTCGGACACAGCCGTTACGAAATTGCTTCTTTCTCACACATACACACAGATACACATATACACACATATACACGAGTATATAGCTATATACATATACAGGATAAAATCTCTCGAGGAGCAAAACGCACGAAGGTCTTTATCGAGCTAAACTACTGCAAAAGCGCGTGACAGAGAAAGAGATTACATTATATATCTCGATCTTGGTCGCTCGTAAGTTTTCCCCGAATGGCTTCTCGATAAACGCTGTGGCCAATTAAAAACGGCACCCTTTTACTCTCTATCTCTCGTTTAATACTTATAATTATTATATGTATACCGATAATCCAAGAGAGAGAGAGAGAGGAGTTATATATCGCTCGAACTTTTCTCCCATTGTGTGCTCTGCACAATTATAACTTTCGTATATTTCGGAGAGAGAGAGAGAGAGAGAAGCCGGCACATTGTCCCGTGATACGAGAAAGTTCGGGCTAAGTAATGAGTAGGCTGCGGAGGGATCTTCTGCTGTATTTAAATTCGAACGTTGGTTAAACATGCGACGACCGACTCTTTTTACAAGAAGAATATAACTTCTGCACGAGTATGAGATATTACACGATAAGACGCTTTTGAAATTGTATATAAATTTTATACATATATAGAGGCCGGAAAACGAATTACATGCGCGCGACGAATCGAAGGCCTGTGTTGAAGGAAATATGACGAGGCAAGCAAATTCAATGAACCCGCAATGTGTACTCCGCGGACAGCTGGTAAAGCGAATTTTATTTTATATTCCGCACGTGCTATATAACCCTGTAAATGCTCCGTCAGCTGCGCGACTGAATTTCGTTATACGAGATTTGCCTATATAACATTCGAGATTCTTCGTGATGTTGACTCTATAACGTTTTATAATACTCCTTATATAGCTGCGATTATTTTAAAATTCAGGTCTCTCGCTTCGTTAAGCACTGTCTACTTTATTCCCCGAAAATTAATACAGCGAAACCGAAAAACAAGTAGATTAAACGTCGGGCTGCCGTTATTTCGAGAGAAAATCAAGAAATATCTATATGTATTCTCTAAGCTGCAGCGGCAAAAATGTTCTTCGTCGCAACATCACAAAGGACACAAAGCGAGGCATGATGCAGTATAAGTATATAATATCGGCGAGGAAGCCTCGCAAGCGCGATGTTTCCTATATAGGCTCATATTGTCCTTATTATCTCGCGGATTTATCGGCTAATTAAAAGTTGAGCTAAAAGGGGTGTAACTATATATTAGAGAATGATGTGGATTGTTGATGTGCAGGCTTACTTGTTATAGAGGATGGTGTCGGGTCGCCAGACCCGATTGTAAGGGACACGAATGACGTGGATACCAGCAAACTCCGAGGCGTTCCATCGAAGGTGGTGATCCGTCCAGGCTTGGGTTAGCCAGCAATTTGTCGTTAGGATTTGGTTCTTTTCGTCCTGGAATGAGAAATCGAAGTTTTATGATTTTTGAAGGATGATGTGGAGATGTGTGAGTCAATGCGGTGTCTGAAATAGGGTCGGTATTATTTGTTGAAAAAAAATTATAGGAAATTTAAAAGATGTATGATAGTTAATCTTTCCACAATTTTTACTTTCAGGCAGTTGCTCGTGAATTTTCATCAGAGCATTCATTTTTTCAAAGTATATTTCAACTCGAATTAAAGCTCTCTACTTTAAATTCTTCTTCTGCCTTAATTTCATTTTTACGACTTTTTTCGCTCCCTTTACCATGAAGCAATAAAAATTTCAAACTTGTACAACGCGAAATTTTAATATATATAATCGTACTATATCTATCCGCAATTTTTCATCGACAGTCGTAAAAACTTCAATTATTAGTTTTAATATCGCGTAATAAAAGATAATGCGGTGTATGTAGAGGAAAACCCGCAGAAATTAAGCAGAGTTTGGGAAACGGACCCGATGCAGTCGAGTGTTCTAACCAGTGGTCCAACTCTGTTTCGATACTCTCATGTTTGTCCGAGCGAAAACGAGGATGTCCTGTACACGTTACAACTATTCTATTTCGCTATCGAATCAGATAAGCTTAATCCGCTGCTATGAATTTTTTATTCGGCTTTTCGAGAAATCGACTTATCGAGAAAAATTTTTGATTAATTATTTAAGGAAATCTTCTATATACGTATATATACAAATGAAAAATTGACGTGATACAAGAAAAAAAAAGTTCGATCGCTCGATTGCCAATCTTCATCCTAATCACCTTCCCATATAATAGCAATAATACAAAAAGAACAAAACGCTGACGAGACATAAACCTAATAAATAAGCATAACACACAACAATACACCCCAACTCGTACGTGACGTTCTCTCCTGTCTCATCAGAAGATCCAAAAGGCTCAAACCAATTCGAAAGCATGACGTTTTCCCTCCCCGAGCTTGCAAGTAGCATTGGATCCCCCCCCAGATATTAACTACATTCTATGCCGACATCTGCAGACATACACTGAATGACAACATGACGTTGCAGTAACTATCTTCGAAAATTCCAGTCACACTCTCCAAGTAACATTGATAATCTCCCTCTCCCCCTGAGCACATTTCTCGCGCGCGACTATCAATCGAGGGAGAAAAGCTGAAAGGGACGAAGTCAAACAAAAAGCTCAACTTAGCCCAAGGCGCCAAATTCGAATGCAGTCTTTCGCCTCGAACTTGAGAACAGCTCACCTGTAATTCTCTTCTGTAAATATAGGTATAGAGCCTTTGAGATATAAAGTAGAGAAGTTATTCGGGAGATGAAATAACGCGCCGGAACTGGACGTTATTATTAAGAGGGACGACAATGGGCGTAGACGATATAGCACATACAGTTTGGATAAAAGAGGAGGATACGTGCGGCCGCATACATTGCAATATTCTTCTTGGATCTCCTGTTTCGTATATAAAAATTTGTCACGCGCTTTTCGGTGCAAAGTATCGCTCTGGTGTATATAATACTGACATTTGTCTTGGAGACTACTTGTAGTGTTTTCTAGAGAGATACGACGCAGATGTGTGCTACTTCGGCAACTTTAATTGGATGGGACCGATAAATCGAGGCTTAAATTAAGGAATAATAAATTTCGAGAGGGACTACTGCAACATACGTTTCTACAATTTCCAAACAAAGTATAGCTATCGAATATCTTTCCAATTTCAATAACCAAAAAAAAAAGATAAGTACAGAATATTCAAAAAAAGGAAAGACACGCGCGTACGTTCGATTTCAAAAGCAATCACGCCGAAATCTACATTACAACACTTCGCATTCGAATTTCAAATACTTAGTAGTCGTCGAGAACTACTCGGCGAAGAGAGTAAGAAAAAAAAGGGAAATCGCGAAAGGATTGGATATATAAGTTTGCAACAATGCGGCGCAGCTGTGGGTAAAAAGCATCATTTGCAAGCCACTTTCCCGCGCGCAGCCTTTTGTGTCGCAAGTTTTGTACAAATTTATTGTATAATTCACCGCTGCACATGAGATATAGGTAGTTTAAGACTGTCAAGTTTGCCGGAGAAGCTGCGGTGTTTGGAAAGTTATTGCTCAAGTCGTGGATCACGGATCAAAGACGTGTATATAGTTTTGAAAAGTATAGAGGGCGCGGGTTCAGGGAATTGGGAATAAATTTTGACGGTTTGTGGATACCACTTGTATATAACAAAACTAAAATCAATTTGATTAAATAATTGCGAGTAGATGTAAATATATACGCGATAGATAAGATCTAACAGCTGTTTTAAATCTACAAACGGATATTGTGATTTACGAGTAAAGTTTTTCGATAGCGAATTCCAGAGTCAGCTAGATCAATTTACCGAGAGCTACATAAAATCGACAATTGAAAATCGATGCTTTATCTCTTGAATATTCCAGAACTCGTATAACCGACTAGCCTGACTATGTACAAAGATCGAAAATGTCCCAACAATCAATGACATATCGGTGTTATTTATTATTATGCAAACTATGCGATCTACGATTTTCAATGTGAGAAAGCCAGTTACAGGATATACACCATCTCTTATCGACGACTTGTCTCATATAACTCGGATTACGAGCGTAGTTCGTGACAATAATACCGATGATTAAGTAGTTGAAGTCGATTATAGTCAGACGCTTTTAAACTAGTGTAGCTTATCTTACTGCATCAAAGCATCATCAAACAAATAATTCTCAAAAAAATTATTTTTCCACAGAATAAGAAACAACCGTTCCAGAAACGATATAGCCATCACTCCTTATTTCTATTTGTCCGGAACCCATTCACAAACGCACTAATAAACCGTATCGTCGAAATTTCTCCCTCACCGGTTATTAATCTCCCGGCAATGGCTCCAATATAACTTTCACATATACTCCGAAAAGCGACACGCGTCCACCCCTCCTAATCCGCCGGCAAACGTCTTAGTTCCGTATCATTCTCGGCACTGAGTTATGTCCGATATAAACTCTGGAATTATTTCCCGGTAATTATATCGATATCAGAGCTGTAATTATGTGGCTCCACGAGGCAAAAAGTATACGTTTTTTCGAGAAAAAAGGGTTTTAATGTTCAACTTATATTTGTAAGATCAGAACGAACGAGATTTTTTTTTTTTGTTTTTCCGAAATAACCTTTGAAATGTCTGCAAACGAGTAACTACCGTAATTTTTTACATGGAAAGGACCTATTTCTCGATTTTCAAAAAAAATTGATATATCTCGTTTTGCCTCACGGAGCCACAGCATTATTTTTCCTGTATATCTCGATAGCGCGTCGAATGCAGATTCGAAGTCGAAATTTCAATTGGCTGGTCCTATATACTGGTCAAAGTTTAACTTTGCTGTAACACCGATCGATACACCCTTACCGCCTGCATACATATGTATATGGCTTTATTTATATATATATACGGTGGATGACAATCAATTGCGAATTTTGAAATCGATATTGTTTCGTCTATCTCTCTATGCTTATAGTTATATGTCGAGTGTATATACATATATGGTATGACAAAGTCGAATAAGGAAAGTTGGAAGAAAAAACTTGCGGGACAAAGGAAGAACAATAAGGCATCTGGTGCATTGCCATCCTTCCGTATCTACTGTGAGAAAAGGTGTGCTTTTCCCTTTTAAGCTGAAGAGAGAGTTTTTAATTCTTATTTTCCTTCCTTTATGGCGGCTGTGCGATGTGCTTCGACGAAATGTGCTTGAATATCGTTTTATATTTGAAAGAGACACGCGCTCACGAAATTTTTAAAATGTTTTAAATCAGATATATAACAAACAAAAAAAAATACATTTACAATCCTCTTATAAAGGAGAAAGTTTGTAGAAACATGGCTTTCATCCTCAACAATGAGCTCGAAAATTCCGGTTATTTTTCTCTAAAAAAGCACACAAGAGAGGCCGCAAGATATAATACATTTTTCACGCGACACACACGTAGTATAGGTATATACACTCAACAAATCTTCAGTACACTATACGACGCTTTAAACTTCACACCTCTCCGCACAAAACAATAATACACACATACACACACATGTACTTGTGTACTTCTCGAATAAACACTCGGGAAATATAATTACCAGGACATAATCGTGCGCTCTCTCTCTCTCTCCGTGCAGTAGCTTAGTATAGCCGCTAAAATAACTCGGCTGTACACAGAGAGAGAGAGAGAGAGAGAGAGAAGCACAAAACACAGCTCGACCACAGACTCGCTAATCCTGCGTGAGCGTAAGCCGCAGGACAAAGAGAGCTCTGTCTCCCTCTCTCGAATTAAATCCTCCTCGAGAGTTTGTGTACACGTGTGTGTATACGTGGGTATGTGATGATACTTACCACGTCGATGATGTGGTGTAGGGCTAGACCAAAGGCGACGACCAGAGGCTGGGACGAGTTTTTCGCTGGACGGACACCAGCGTCGTAGCCGTCCAGGAGGTACTTGGTCAGCCTGTACTCGTGCTCGTCGCAGATACCTGGAAATGAGAAGCAGTTTTTTGTGATGTTAAAATATAACTTTGTTGGTGTGTGTAATTGTTGGATTGTAGCTTAAATACATATAGAATTTAATGAGAAGTATTCTAATATACTGCTATTAAAAATAGTAATTCATTAATTTCAAATTGATACGTGCACAGTATTAATCAATGGAAACGTTGCATATAAAGAACGGAAAGAGAAATCCCAAAAGCTCCCATTGAAATTTCGTTATATATTTATTCAGATTCCATTAATGGATAGTATAAAACGAGGTGTAGAAATATAAATATATAGAAATAAATAAAAATGTATTTAAAGTGACGTACGATCATCATCAAATATTGAATAATTTCTTACATCTTTATACACTTTGCTTTATTAATTTGAATTGAGAAGCAAAAACAGAACGAAATAAATCGCAAGGGACGTATCGTTGCATAGACCACCGAAGTGAATTGCTTCTAAATTAACTAGTTAATTAATTTACAACTATATATCTCGCATCTGTCACATCTGCCGCCACAGGCAAATTAATTATCAACCCTAGCTTCATAACGCATATGACACATACACATAATTTCAAAATCTCTTTACCTTCAGTTTACTTCAGTTTCAATCTAAAACTAAATTAAACCAAAAGAGAGACGCGTGACACACAATCCATATCAATACACGCTCCTCCTTTATATAATCCCAAAGACTCGCTGTCACACGTCTGACCATACCTGCCACGTTCTACTCGAGATATCCGCCGCGCAACGTCGCGCGCGATCTTAATCAATCAAGATGAATCATGCTCTCGCCGACTATCCCCCGGATTCCGGAGTATCATTTTTTTTTTTGTACACGGGATTTTCTGCTTTATTGGACGAAAAAAAAGACGTTCGTCCTATTTTTGGACAGCATCATAACGCGAGAGACTGACGTATTCCCTTTGGGAGAAACGCCACGTCGTAATTTCTCTTCGAACGTGATTTTTTTCTATATATAGGATATATTAAGGTGCGAGAAAAACGGAAATGTTTTATAGGAGTCATCCTTTTTCCTACGCTTCTTTTATATAAAGTTGCGCGGTTATTCGAGTATATATTCGTGCTCTGCCCGTGCGCTTCCGGTAACGATGATCAATCGAATCGAGTTAATCATTTTACAGAGTCGAGTTTGAAAAATCCGATAAAGATTTTTTTTTATCGATAAAACCGCACTTGCGGTCGTACATATCGGGCGAATAAACAGCAATATAAAGAATCTCGAATTTGCTCATGGCGCTGTAGCTATGCAGTAGTAGGCTGTCAACAAGCAGAAGCCAGTCGAGTGTTTACATTCAATATAGGTAGCCGCGCGTCGGACAATACAGCGGAAATCAAGTGAAGCCGACGATGCATTTAGCTTCGAAGTGAACAAATTACTCACGAATTGCGATCGAGTTATGTATAAACACACATCAGATATTCAATTATTATCGCGTAATGGAATTGCGTACTTGCAATATATAATTTTCGAATATTCAAAATTCCCTCCCAACTATAAGCCGCACGATATAATCGCTGCAACGACCTAAATTTCAAACTGCGCTCAATCACCGTATAATTCACATCGGCCACCGCATCTTCTCGGCAAAACAATAGACCTGATGCCGCCACACGAGCAAAATCCAGGCGGTGATTTAATATAACACTCTATCTCCGAAGTGTGTTCTGCGCGCTAATTCGTGTGTGTCTACGAGAGCTGGCCGCGCGGCGTATGCAAATTATCGCTCGAGGTGTGCACCGCCGCCGCGCATCGATCACGAATTAGTTTGCAGGCACGTCCAGCGCAACGGCCATTTATCGGACGAGAGATTGTCAGGCGCACACACGACACTGTCCAGCGCGGTTACAGATTTTTAATTTTCTCTCTTCTTTTTTTACTTTCCTGCGACTGGCGTTTATTGTTTAGTATGCGCTTTGATATGCCGAGATTTTATGAATATTCAGTATCTGCCAGTATGATTAGTTTTGTAAAAATAGAGTTATATTGGCGTTTGCATAAGACGGGAATTGATAGGCATTTCAATCATCAAAATGTATATACCTAAATAATTGACCGCGGAGCTTTGTATCTTATATATGTATTCGAATTACCGAAAGAATAATTTCCATGATATATAGTGTATGTGAAGTTTTATGACTTTTAGCGATATATACTTGGAGGACTTTTTAACAGGCTGTATAAATAACCAGAACTTTTGTCTCTTATATAAACTGAAAAAAATGGTTTTTCTCAAAACTTTCAGATGCACTTATATGTATGTACACACATGTGTACGCAATAAGGGTCTTTGTTACTACCGACTGATTGTTTCGCCGCGTACAAAAGCCATTTCTCAAAAAGATGGGAATGTATATTATATATATATCGTGCGCAATGGAAAGAGAGAGCCATTGTCGTACTTTTCATGAAAAACCATATATTTTCTTGTCTTCTACCAAATGGATTGCAATCGCAAAAGCAATTCCACTCCAGCGAGAGAATAACAATCGACGCGTATACACTATACAATAAGAACTTGAGAGAATATACCGATACATATATATAAAATCGAGACAAATTTTCATATCTGTAAAACACTTTTTCCATTTTCGTCGCGAAATTCTTCTCGCATCTTCAAGTGTCAGAGAAGCGAGACCTTCGACACACTATCTCTCGATCCGATACTATTCTCGGCGGAGCCGCACATCCGACACTGGCGCGGATATCACAAAAGCTTTCACACCGACGAGACAAACCGTTACTTCTTTTGCGCTCTCTCACGTATAGGTACTAGCTCGAATACACGAGTAATTGGATTGCGCGCGCGAATAGGAATAGACAAATCTGATCCGATGCTTCGCAAAGCCATTGTTATACTTGTATCTTTTTCGTCGAAGGACAGATTTTTAATTAAAGCGGAGGTGTGCAGGGAATGTAAGCATCGACACTGAATCAAATTACTTCGTGTACGGAACTCGAAATGCTTTTTGGGGCTAAGGGTAGTAAGGTTACACGTGTATAAAATCGGAAATAGCTGTTGACAATGACTACGCAATGTTTTTGCACTATACTGCGGGTGAGCTCGTCCTTGCGGTAAAAACGAATCTGGTTTATTTCGATAGTATAGGTCGAGTGGTGGATGTCGAATTTAAATTTTTTAACCACCAAGGATTTGTTTTTTTTTTTTTTTTAATCGGTTTGTTCTAATAATATACACTATGTACCATACGCCAACCGATATTCGATTGACTCTAATATAACAATCCAAACTTCAGTATATTCGTATTAACGAAACTGGCAACCCAAAGGAAGCAATATCCAAACTAAAAATCCAAACATAAAAGATTAAGATAAAACATTCACGCAAACTACACAATATAACTTAAAAAAAATAGACACTTAATGACAGCACAGAAGAATCCTCACCGAATCGGAAAAGAACGAGTCCGAGGAGCGCGCACCGCAAGATCGACGCTAGCCGCGACATGCTCCTGACGACGCGGCGGCTCGATCGCGACTCAGCCGCGTGTGGAGCCGCATCTCCGAAAAGTCTCTGCTCGCTCGCTCGCGCGCAGTCGCACACTGCGGCTGTACAACTTTCTCAATCATCGTCAAGAGAGACATTGTCGCTGACTCTTGCAGGTTTTGGGATGCCACTGCTGTTTGCTCGATAAATATATGCGGCCGATGCACGCATATTGCGAATACAAAGGAGATTATTAAAGTTCGGGAATCGCAGAATTTTAAATTGCACTGGATTTTCATGTAATTAAGCTGCTGTGGATATTGGATTTCGAGGCAGTTTTTGACGCTGGTTTAAAGTTCGAAGCGAGTTCCTGGAGACTTGATAAGTTTTTGGTCGACTCTCCTTCCAAGTTTCAGTCCGATGGCGGAATTCAAAAGTTGCCAACTATTCGGCTGCAGCTTCCAAAATTAGCGTCGATTAATTCGGAATATCTTTGAAAGAAAAAGAGAAGAACGGATGATGAAATTCAAAATTGAATTGAATTGAATTATGACTGATAAAGTAATAATAACTCTCGGATGGAAAAATCAACAAGAGATTAAAAAAAGGATCGTGATGCTAGCAGAGTTGAATGAAAAGACTTGGAAATAATTTTTATAAGAAAAATATGTCGGTTTCGTGCTGTTTTTCCTCCTTTTATTAAAATGTTATTAAATAAAATTCACGGGTTTAACAACACGTTATGTGTAGGTGTGTTTAATATAAACGTCTTCACTTCTTCGCGGGCACTGTCTTGGTTGCCGCTGCTTTCGCTGGGGCGGTCTTGGCGGGTGCAGCCTTGGTTGGGGCGGCTTTTGCGGCCTTGGGGTCTACGGGCGCCTTCTTCTTCGGCACCTTCTTTACCTTGGGCTTCGACGCCTTGACTGCTGCCAACTGCTTCGATCGCTTTTCTTTGATCTTCTTCTCAACCGCTGCGGGTGTCGACTTCTGGAGCTTGATCTGCGAGAAATAAAATTAATTTTCAGTATTTTGGTTTTAACAGGGATTTCACTATACTTCAAAGAGTTATTCATTTAATTAAAGGGAGTGTCTGCGACTATATCGCCGTTATATACAATATACAATAACAGTTATGGTATCGCATTTTAATTTTGCACTTGTAGGATCAACCACGTTAAGACACATGATTGGGAACATTTCTCGACAGTGCTTTTTTTCCATTTACTTCTACGATAATACAGAAAAACGTAAACTTACGCCTCGCTTCTCTGCCAAGAGCACATCCCTCTCATTCTGGCGTTTCCTGGCGGTCAGGATAGCGGCGCGCTTGAGTACAGCGGCGTATGGGTTGAGTCTCAACATAGCCTTGGTCTGTCTGAGTGGGTTCAGTTTCTTCACCCTGCGGATGACCCTCTTCCTGCAAATCGAAAAAATAAAAGTAATATTACTTTAGATGATAGATTGTTTGAGTACAAATCGAATACTTTTTTAAAGTAATTTTTATTTTAATTATCCTTCAGTAAAAAGCTTCGTTTTAAAATCACTGTTCAATCATAAACACGGACCAAAGCAAATCATCATTTACGTTAATTTTACATTTTATAACAAAATGAAATTAGAAAAGAAGCAAAGGGAAATGTACCTTGGTGCCCGGAGGACTTTACGGATTTCATCAGACTTGAGGAGCCTGGACAGGTCAGTGTTGGCCATCTTGGGCATGGGCAGATTGTATCCCTTCTTCAGTTCAGCCTCCTTGCGCCACGTGCCGTAAAGGGCATCGAGCTTCTCAAAAGCAGACTTAGTCCAAATGACGAAACGTCCAACGTGACCACCAGGAGCCAGTTTCAACAGGTTGATTTTGTTGATGTTCATCAGGTCAACGCCGGGAATGTTGCGGAAGGCCTTGCGGATACCCTGAAAATAAACGAGATATTTATGTTTAGAATACTTCAATCGAAATCGGTAAACTAAATTTTGCCTTTAATTTTCATTCAGAAGTGGTAATTGAATAATCAGTGGCAAATCAGCAACACGGACCAAAAATGATCATCATTGTATGAACCAGTTATTTCGTCCTTATTGATTCAGAAAAGTATTTACCTGGTCGTTTCCGTAGACAATCAATGGTCCACGACGTTGGATGCGGCGACGGTTACGCATCTTACCCTTACCAGCACGGAAACGCTGCGACTTGTATACCTAGAAAATAATAAATAATAATTAGATTTGGCAAACACGAGCAGTGAATGATAAATATGATTTTCATAAAGAAACTGTGCAATGATCATGTCCCTATTTCACGCAAATTTCATAAAACAAGAACGCCTGATCATCATATTTCTCTAGCACCTGATGGATCATTCAAGCAAATGATTACAAGAATGAGGACATTTGCTACAGTGCACATATTTTTTTATTAATGCTGACAAAAGTCATATTTACCTTCTGGATGTCATTCCAGGCCTTGATACGTCTCAGGAAGATGACGGCTTGCTTTGTCTTGTTGTACTCCTGAATTTTGTCAGAGACTACCAGGGGGAACTCTGGTACTTCCTGGATCATGTGTCCTATGAGAATTGAAGAATTAGTTACATAATTCTTATTCAATCATAAGCAATTGATATAATTTCAGTTTTTTAATCAGGAATGGTAATCATCAGTGACAAAACAGCAACACGGACCAATAAATTTCATCATAATACTTTCATCCAATTTGACTAAAATTAATTATATCATTGACGATTTTTACCTTTTGATTGAACGAGGGCGGGTACAGCAGAAGCAGCAATAGCCGAGACGATCGCGTATCTTTTCTGGTTTACATTTACGCGACGATGCCAGCGTCTCCATGGCTTGGTTGGGGCGAACATGCGACCTCCTCTACACATGTTACCGAAGGCACCCTGACCGGAGCGGTGAGTACCACCACCGCGGACACGGGGAATACGCGCAACGGCACGTCCGGTACCCCATGATTCGGCGGAAGTCTGGTGACCTGTCGAATTAGTAAAGTTTGATTAGAGCATCTATTGTACGAGGCTAGAAAGAAATATTTTAATTTTTTGGAAACTGTGCAATGATCATGTCCCTTTTTTATGCATATTTCACAAAACAAGAACGCCTGATCATCATGTTAATCTAGCACCTGATGGATCAATCGAGCAAAGGGTTACAAGATTGAGGACATTTGCTACAGTGCATATTTTTTAATAAAGGAAAGGCTAGTAATTAGGTTTAAAATTTACTTATTATTAACTGGAGTTTGTCAAGTTAATCAGCTTAAAAACTTACCAGCTTCCTTCGAAACACAGTAGGGTTGACGGCTGTTCTTTGAGACCTGCTGGTGAACAAAGTTCACGACATCAGGTCGGATTGGTGCCTTGAAAACGGAGGGTAAAGAGATAGTTTCTCCGGATGCTTCACTCTTTTCGGTGAATACCGTGATCAACGGGCGCGCTGTAGACAACGACTGTAAAATAAAACAATAATTTATCAGTCACATTGAAACTCTCCACTGACAAGTAATGTATGGGGCATCATGATATTCAGTTTGTAAAATTGGAGCTCTAATCAATGGCATATCAGCAACACGGACCAATTTTATCATCATTAAGTACAGCCATAAACAAAGAAGGCTTCACAAGTAAAAATGGCTAACCTGTACATGTGGGTATCTACGAGCAATGTAAATACCAAGTTAACTCACTTCGTAAACACGCTATTTGCAACTAAAACAGCACAGAATTATGAACAGAAACGTTTGAAATAGGTCGCAATACGTTAATTATCCACATCATCCACAAAGATCCCCAAGAAATTGTTGCTCCAAAACCAGGCAACAGGCACACTACATTTCATAGGAACCTAACCAAAAAAAGCCGACCCCCACAACAGTTGCAAATCACATAAACAATCGATGCTTCAAAATGCCCGTAATGAAAAGTTCATGATTCGCACAGTTTTCACATTGAAACCCACGAGTTTTGCGTAAATTTAAACTCTTGGCAACTATCGCACGTGGTCGGCTCGAGCGGTAACCGAAGGAGCCTGACCCTTTATCCCCGCAAAAGGTGTGCGCGCACTGGTTTAATGAGCGATTTTTTGGGCAAACCCTGGGGGACATGATTGCGGATGGAAAAACTGAATGACTTACCATTTCGCAGCCTTTTTCACGAGGTTTAGCTCATGAAAAATCGACTAACCAGGCAGCTTGCACGCCTCGCCTGGCCGAAAGGAAGATGGACGCGAGCGGAAGCTGGCACGTAGACACTGCAAACGCGTGCGCACTTCGGTGATGCGTAGCTGGCGCTAGTCGCGATTCCGGTAGGGGTTTAAATCTCGCGGGTTTTTTTGTTGTGTGCATGTCATTTGTTAATTGTTATGTGTGTTAATTAGAAAACATGTGTTTTGATAGATATGATGTTTATTAAAAGGTATGAGTTCAAATATTCATAGTATTTACTTACCTATGGGAAACCTGATATGTTGCGCATAATGACGAAATAATTATGGCAATTAAAACGATATAATTAAAAATGTAATACATTTTTAAGTACTTAACAGGTTGAATTGAAAAATTATTTAGAATCTTGACCCAATAAAATTAGTTTTGTTATAAGAAACCATTTATTCAATAATCTTTACAACGGAATAATTTCTTGAAACTTTTTTACTGTTACAAACAGCAAAGCAACCAAAAAAAGCGTTTTTTTAAAACCAAAATCCAAACATTTAAATACTCTTGAAAACCCCAGTTTGTAGTATGAATCATCATCTGCGCATATAGCGGAAAAAAACACCCGGTATGCGTCTTATGCATATGTATTATGCGTATAACAGTCAACAATGTAACAAAATATAGCGGTAGCCATTTGTTTTTAGTGGCGCCAGTGAGGTCTGAGATGTGCTGCAGAGTATGCAGACATGAGACACAGCTATAATAAGTAATTACGACGCAACGCAGCATTTGTAACAGCAGCTGTGTGTATTTCGTATTAGTATAATATTGATAAATGCAATAGGTATAAGGTATAAACGATAACAAAGCAAGTAAAAGAAGTGAAAGTGTGGCAGTAGTGGTTTAGCGGATCTACGGATTGTTCCACAACACTATACTTATAAGTATATATGTATATAGTAATATAGGTATGTGGTGCAGAAACGCGGAACCTAATAGATCGAGTGTGTCGTCGTCGAAGCTGTCACGGGACTGCTAAAAACAAAAAAGCGAAATCTTTCCTCATCCTGGTGCTATAAAATTTTGTTAAAATGGCTCATTGGTTTCATCGCAACGTCCTCAAAGCGACGACGAACCACAAGTTTGAGCTGAAGCACAGTGATCCCACGGATGCTACGAGAAAACTTTGCAGGTTAGTGCATTTGTGTATGTTTGTGTATGTATACATGCCAATTCATAAATATGTCCTTGTGCCTAATTGACTTAACATTGACGCAGTGATTTGAAAACCTGCCGGAGTCGTCTTCTGGACCTGATCAAGAATCCGAATAATACAAGTACTTCGGTTGAGCCTGCCTTTGTCGCTTATCTGTCTCTGCTGTATGGATTTATGTGGGAGGTGGATGCTGAACAGGTTGGCAGACCGAATCCCAGTAAACTCAGGAATGCATTTGTTTTCAAATGGACCCATACACTTCTTGGACCGGGAACTATGTAAGACTTCTTTATATCTACTTAGAAATTAGCTTGTTAAGTTGAAAGTATATAGACATGTTTTGCTTTAAAATGTACGCTTACATAGATAATTGAATTATTATCATGCTGAAAGCTGTAGTCCTTGAAGATAAAATTAAGCATTATCTCATATCAATAGACTGATGAAGAATTGTGTATCAATTCTTTTTGTATCTCATATATATTTTTAATCAGTACTATTTGTATTTTTTAGATCTTTTGCCGACTCTATTTATGAAGCAGCAAACATGAGCATGAATCTTGGTCTATGGTTTATGAAGCATGCTGCAATGATAGCTGCTAAAGAAGAGTAAGTTAAAAGAAACATCATGTTTTTTTTTATTCATAAAATGGTCACCTTTTACTAGTAAAAGCTATTTATTTTAGTATTACAATGAATGAAGCTAAAGAAGTACACAGCATGTTAAGAAGAGCAGCTGGAGTATTCACATTTGTACAAACAGAATTTCTACCCCAATTATCTAATCCACCTCCACTGGGTAGTGACTTAGATCCTAGAGTAATCAATGCATATGTCAATCAATGTACTGCTGAAGCTCAGGAAGGTGATATATGAAAAAGAAAGTTTGATTTATGTATATATACTGACTGAAAGCTTTATTCAAATGCATATTATACCTTGCAGTGACTGTTGCCAGAGCTGTAGAACTGAAGCACAATGCTAGTTTAATCTCAGCTTTAGCTAACGAGACAAGCAAACTATTTCTAGATGCAGCCAACACTCTGAGACCCTTCAAACCTGAAATTTCAGGACAGTGGATCAAGTATTTAGAGCTTAAATCAATGTTTTATCAATCTTATGTAAGTTCTTTTTTTTTAGATACTCACTGTTATATCAAACTTTTATTAATATACTTTGCAATTGTTATTTTTAGGCTTATAATTATTGTGGTGAAAATTTACTAGCTATGGACAAGTGCGGAGAAGCAATAAGAGCATTAAAAGAAAGTGAAGCATGCTTGATTAAAGCGAAAAATTTTTGTCAAGAATATGGAAAAACACATGGACCAGCTCCTCGAGTAAAACCAGATCAACATACTGTATTCAAACGTTTGGCTCCTCTTGTCAAACGAACACTTGACAAATGTGAACGTGAAAATGGATTGATGTAAGAATTTTTTTAAATATTCTCATACAAATACCGTTTTACTTCGTAAAATATTAATTTAAATCTGCTTGTAGATACCATGACGCTGTTCCTCAAGAAGTACCTGCTCTAGATACTAAGGCCACATATGGTTTAGTTAGTCCAATTGACTTTCAGATGCCTGCTCACCATTCCTTATGGAATCTAGGCATCTATAAAACATTGACTGGTGTTGTAGCACCACAAGTCAGCAAAGAGCAAGATTTGCCCCCAGTAAAAGAAGAGGCAATACCACAAAGCAATAAGGAACCTAAAAATGAAAGTGGCTGTACTTTGCAGTAAAAAAGTACTACGTGCTATGAATAAGACGGAGGAAATGGTTTTACAAACCATGTTAAATGCGCAAAGCTTTTACAAATCATTGATTTAATACTAATTTTCTGACTGCATATTAAAAATGGTATAATATGCAAATATGGTTTGCATAGCTGAGATTCTGATATTAGTATTATTCGACCTAGTCAGCATATATGTTTATATTCTATCTACTTCTATTTTAACAAATTAAAATTCGAAAATTGTTGAAATACTAGATAAAAGTATAAATAATTGAAAAGTGTTAAGATCGTTTTAAACGTATATTCTTTTATTTATATTTTGTATTTTAATTCCCTGTTGACTTTTATAAAGGATTTTTCTTTCCAGATCATTTTGTTTGTAAAACACTCAAAACGATATTTATTTAGGATTACAAAACAGAATATTTTAATGTATGACAATTATGTTAGTGATCATATATACAAATACTTATAAATAATAGGTATATTTGTAATTACTGTCATTTGAATAAACAAGCTATAATTTTTATTCCACAAAGTATTTATAATATTTCTTTATTATCTAAATTCCCCTTTTTTTCAAAATAATTTAAATTGAAATAATTATAAAATTCAAATCTATAAAAATATTAATTAAATGTCGGTAAGACCTGCAATTGTAGACTACTGTAGACCTAAGTGTCGACCACATGTCGACCGAGTGTCCCCCCCACCTCTCAATTCATCAGGGACGTCGTCATCTGCTCGCAGTCGCGGTCTTTCAGATATGGGTGATAGGTGATACCCGTCGTGTATTTTTTTGGATGTTTGTTGTTCGAAAATTCCGCAAAAATGGTATATTACTTTACTAGCGACGGTGAGTTGAATATTAAATTAGTTTAAAAACCTTTTTATTATATATGGCATGCATTTATTTGCTTCAATTCATTAAAAATAAACAATATGTGAAAATAATTTGAGGTTAAGTTGATAAATATATCTACTGTATAAATAAAATATATATTAGTCATTACAATGTTGCAAAATTGTTTTACAGTTGTGCAACCCCCAGTGACGTTGTTTATGGGTCTTGACAAATATGAGAGTAAGTGGAAATCTTGAATTTTGGTAGAATTATTACCTTTGTTTACAAATATAAATCCAATTTTACTATTGGTTTATCTGCTAATTTGGAAATGAATTTTATTCTATGACCAGTTTTGTAAATTTAGAAGCAAATTATAAATAAACATGCATTTTTTCACTTTTTCATAGATGAAGATCTTATTAAATGGGGTTGGCCAGAAGATGTTTGGTTTCACGTAGACAAATTTTCCTCTGCTCACGTTTACCTTAGACTTCAATATGTAAGTTTCTAAATCTGAAATAAATGTGCATTTATAAATTTTATAGATATTTTGTAATCATAAACGATCAATTTTACAGGGTCAAACAATAGATGACATTCCCAGTGCTGTATTAGAAGATGCAGCTCAATTAGTCAAAGCTAATAGTATTGAAGGAAATAAAATGAATGACGTTGACGTTGTTTACACTATGTGGTCAAACCTGAAAAAGACACAGGGTATGGATGTTGGACAAGTAGGCTTTCATAAGGAGAGAGAAGTTCGTAAAATCCATGTTGCCAAACGTTTAAATACTGTTGTAAATCGCTTGAACAAAACCAAAAGGTCTGAGGAAGTAAACTTTCGTGCTGAAAAGGAACAGAGAGACAGAAGCGAAAGAGAAGACAAGAAGAAAGTTTTGAGAGAACAGAAGGAAAAAGAAAAGGCTGAAGAAAAGAGGCGGCAAGATGAGGCAGAGATGAGGTAATAACATATTTCATACTTTTACGTTTGATAAACATACTTAGCAAAGTTGTAAGCATTTTAAATATGGACATTTACTTTTTTTAGGAGCTACAATTCTCTTTTCAGTTCTTCAAACATGACATCAAACACAGAAAACACTGGTTATGATTCAGATGACTTTATGTGATATTCTTTCCTCATATATCAATATCAAAATAATGTTAAAAGTTGTGCATGAGCAATATTTACGAGTATGAAACATTTGTGTGAAAGTTTGTTAATTTCTTATAACCTAGGACTAATAATTTGGAATCATTTTTTCTGTGAAGATTTGTTACAAAAAAATGATTGTTATTACTTGGTAATTGTTTAAGAAGTGTCATAAATTAATGGTTAAATAAGACAGTGGTTTATGAAAAATATTTTACAATTTTAATTCTTAAGAAAAAATACACATTCTTTGATTAAGTTACAATAATTCGATATTTACTGCTCTTAAAGCATCAACGACCCATGTTGGATAATTTTTTTGAGGATATACTTTCAGCATGTAATCTTGAACATACTTAGGAAATCTTTTTTCTATAATACTTTGACGAATTTCTCTCATAAGTCTCATTTGGAATGCAATATTATGAACAGTTAATATATGGCAAGCCACAGTCTCAACAGTTACAATTTGATGAATGTAAGACCTATTATAAGTTTTACAAGTGCTACAAGTGCATGTCTCATCAATGGGCCTTTTATCCACAGAATATTGACCTTGTTTTAAATTCAACTGACCAGTATGTATTAACGCACATCCAAACCTCTACAAAATGTAAAATATATGTTATAAGATGAAAGCAATGAACTGTCTGTTTTTAAAACTATTCCTAAAATATAATACTTACAGCAGTCCTTGAAGGAAAAACACAATCATACATATCAACTCCTAATGCACTACATACTACCAAATCCACAGCAAATCCAACTCCCATTAAATATCTTGGTTTATTTTTTGGGAGAATGTCTGTTGAAAGATGTACCATTTTCCAAAAGTCATGCTTACTTTCTCCTCCACTGTAAATTATAATTTAATTAAGAAAAATTTTCTAAAATAGTTGATTTATTGCATAAATACCTAAGTCCACCAATAGCATAGCCATTAACTTTACGCTGTATCAATTGCTTAGCTGATTCAGTTCTTAAAACTGGATCTAAACCTCCTTGTACTATAGGAAAAATACTTTGTTCAGATGGCCTTCCATGTGCAACCAAACATCTGTCCAACCACCTAGTTGTTCTACAAAAGATAATTTATTTAAGATCAACCATTCAAATACTTTTTCATGAATTTTGAAATATTCTTTATACCTATGCATTGCCTCTTCTACCCTTGGGCCTGTTGTAGTACTGTGTACTACATCATCTAATTGCATAATAATATCAGCACCAATTGAATTTTGTATTTGGATTGACCTCTCAGGAGTCAGCATACATTTGGATTCTAAAAATATTTAAGACAATAGTGAATCCAATCATAAAACTATCTGATTATGATAAACAAATTGTTTAACAGTAATACCATCAAAAGGACTAGTGAAGTTTACTCCTTCTTCTGTGATGTGAGCAAGCTTCAGCAGTGATACCATTTGAAATCCACCAGAATCTGTTAGTAAAGCTCTTTTCCAGTTCATGAATTTATGTAAACCTCCTGCTTTGTCAAGAACATCTGGGCCCTAAAATGCATACATTGTTTAAACAATCATTGTGAAAAGGAAAAGTTGTCTAGCAAAAAAATTATTAGAAATTATGTATGTACTGGTCGGTTTCCAAGATGATAAGTGTTTCCTAATATGATTTGACAATCAAGATCTTCCAATTGTTGTGGAAGCAAACCCTTCAACGTACCCTGTAATAAGGCAAATATAGGTTAATATTAGAGAAACAAACAAAGAATTTAAATATCTCTTCAATATAATAATAATTATGAAAAATAAAATAATCTGGGATAAATTAATAAGAATACCCCTTAATAAACAATCTCGATAAAAAATTTCCCATTAAATAAAAGCGTATTGTTTACCTGGGTGCCAACTGGCATGAAAACCGGGGTATCCACGTGGTGATGGACAAGTTGCATACAACCGACTCTGGCCTTGGTGACCGGACACTCTGCCCGCACCTCGAAGGTGAGCGGACAGCTATTCTCTTTATCGGTCATTTTTGACACCTGATCAGCCGATCCATTCACAAATTTGCGCTCGCAATCAATTCGAATCTTCCGAACTACGGCGAGACCGCCGTTGATGCGTCTGCTATTCCACAGCATAATAGAAGTCACGTGACCGGCAACACGGCTGATGTGCGCACTGTGCGCAAAGGCCGAAAACGGAGCATTTGAATAAAGTTACTTATATTTTTTTTATTGTGATTAGTCGGTTATTGGCTTAATGCCAGTATTAATACTTTTTATTTTAATACAAACCATAATAAATTGTAATCAATTGACCAATGATTTTAAAAAATTGAGGATATATGTTAAAATTTTAGGGGATGGGGAGCCAAATAAACTGGGAATGAAATCAAAGTTTTAGAAAAGTAAAAAAAAAATATATTCTAATATTTTACAAGATGAGAGGTAATTATCGGAAATATATAAACTAATACTACTACACCTATGCCTCCAGCTACAAGACCGTATACTATTTTATTACCTTTTCTCTTTGATTTCTTTGGCTGTAACTAAACAATATTTTCTTTGATTATTGTACTGTTATAAAAAGTGATTGGATAATTCGTTTTTTATAATAAGAGTACTAAACCTACCATAGCATCCTCAAGAAGATCATCAAATTTTCTAATTACACTCTGGCATGCTAACATGAGTCCTTCAGAAGCTTTCATGTTCTTATCTTTATCAAGTATAAAATCATCTTTGTTTTGTGACAAAATCTTATGAAGAATCTTCAAATATATTTCAAACACCTGCAGTTGCTTCTGCTCATTGTGTAGAATTTTTATTATATCTGCTGGTCTGGAAATATTTTAAAGTTGGTTATTTATTAAATATTTATTAAAATTTACATAAATAATAATAATAATTACTTTGGAGTATTATCTATGTTGCTCTTTCTTATCATACTTGTACACATAGTTTTAAATGTATTATGATCAAATGAATCGCCAACCTCTGCTGGGCATAAAAAATTAAATAAAAAGCGATTAATAACTTTGAGTTAATCTTTTTATCATTATTAATTTTAAAATGTGATATGATTGACATCTACAGGTATATCCATTCTCTAATTTTATTCAACAATTTAGTGACAGTTTAGTTGGTATTATTCAAGATATTATTTTACATTACCTAACACAACTAAATCTTCATTGGTTAAATATTTAATATCATCCAAACCGATATCTCTTTTTCTAAATTGAGTTAGGTTAGAACAACCTAAGCCAGTTAACAAAGAAGAAACCTCCTTTGTAAAGCCAAGTGGATTATCCATTTTCTCATGAGCCATTACTGCTTTTATTATTAACTTTTTTGACAAAAACAACGGCACAAATAATTATTACTATCTTGGAATGTGAGATTGCCCTAAAAAAATGTTTGACCTATCCCGGCACTTTGTGTTTTTTCTTCTTCAGACTGCGTTTCTGCACGTGCGTATCGTATATCCTAATAAGCTGCGTATATTATTTTGAACAAAATTGTAAACAAAGACTAGCCATTTGGCGCCACCTATGAGATTAAGTGGTAATTATTTCAAATATATTATCTAAATACCCTGCTAATAAGCTTCATGCTATAAATGGGTGTCTCGTTATTTTTTTCTCGTAATAAATTCCTATTGTGCGATTCACAATAATAGCATTCACTCCTGATATAAATAAAATAAATATAATAGGTGTAAAAGTACACTAATTCATACGCAATAACAGTAGAGTATATATAAATATAATAACATTTCGATTTTCTCAGGTATCGACGTTAAAATTTTTGCAAGGCATCGTATAAAAGTCCGTTGCAATACGATCTCCTATGAAAAAAGATAGTCGCACAGCAGCATCGAACCCCCGCAGAAGCCTCAACTCAACCCCCGAGTATACGGCCTCACTCCATACACACATTCTCTCTATAGACTATAGAGAGAGAGAGACAGCGCGAGTTTAGATCCCATCGTGCGCTGCGCGCACCTATCCGGAAAAAAAGAGAAAAAGTATATGTAATACTATATATACTGGCATAGCATAGCGGAGCTCATGCGCGCGCGGGGGGCGTCAGTCTAGACATCACACAGTAGTGTCGGCTGCCGCGGTGATCATACCATACTGGCGGCAATATCATCAGTAGCAGCGGAGCATGGCATCCTCCGAGGACATCCTCGGCGGCGCCGTCCACCATCATGCCCAGGACGCCGCCGCTGCTTGGGTGCCGCTATCCCTCACCCTCGTCGAGTATCCTAAAGGTGAGAATATACTTAATATTTCATTTTTTTACCTGCAAATTCGTCTGTATACATACAAGAGACTAGACGCGCCGGCTTTATTTTGGTCGTGCAAGTCGAGCGCGCGCAGACCTGCCGCCGCCATTCGAGCCTCTCTCTGACGTGGCTGCACGACTGCGATGCTATGCGATGTGTATGATATATTTTGGAGCATTTTTTTTGCACCCTCGGTCGTTTGGGAGAGTTTTTTTTGGATGGAAGGCTTTGTTTGGGTTACGGTGGGAAAGGGTTTTTTTGTAGGGGCGAAGCGGTGATTTCGCGGTTGGATGTGTTCCAGCGTGTGAGCTACGAAGGGTTTGATTTAATGATTTTTCGCGATGGGCCGATTGTATATGTTTTCTTCTGCTCCAAGGTGTGTGTGTGTTTTTTTAAAGGGTTTTGGTTTTTTTTGCGACGAGAATAAACATGTGATTACGTAACCTTGGCGCATTGTTTGGATTTTTACGAGGATTTTTGTTGTATTATAGCGTTGGTCTTATTACCGCGTTCATTTAATTTTTTTAAAGTATAAACAAAAAATTATTGATTTGTATGTATAATTTGTCTTTTGGAAAAAATAGAAAAGTTTTAATGAATCTATTTATATGTCTTAACAATTGAAAATGTTGAGAATACATTGCAAGACTTGCATAAGCAAAATTCATAAAATATTAAGGTCACTTGACAAATAAAGAAAATATTCTAATTTGAATGATAAAGCTGTCGAGTTATTTAAATAGACCAGACACTATCCTACATGCTCTTCTTTTGCAATGGAAATAAGAATATGTTTATATAACAGAATGCAAAAGAAGATTCATCTACATTCTAGATTAATTCATAACTACTTACTTCAAATTAGACTAAATTATTGTTTTAATTTACAGGAGATCTCATTGGAATGCTATTAGCTCTGATAAGTCTGATGCCTTTTGCTGTGCTAGCTGGATTTATTACATTGATCATTTTTAGGAGAGATTTACACACAGTAAGATGTTTTATTTATTTACTTTTATTTATTATTCCTAAAATCAGAATTAAATAAATGCTTTTTTTGTTAGATTGCATTCCTTGGTGGTGTCACAGGCAATGAGATTGTAAATTTCTTACTCAAACATACTATTCAAGAAGCAAGACCTATGCGAAGAGATGTATTGTACTCCGAGTATGGTATGCCATCTACGCATGCACAATTCATGTGGTTCTTTGCTGCATACATGACCCTATTTGTATTAATTAGGTATGTATATCTTACTCTTATTTTTCACACTAATCATTATTCTTTTTTTAATGGTAACATTTTGTTTTAGATTACATCAAAGTAACAATAGCACAATTTCTGAAAGATTTTGGCGAGTACTTATAATAGCAGTCTGCATCACTTCTGCTGGATTAGTAACTTACAGTAGAATTTATCTGCAGTACCATTCTCACTCTCAAGTACTATGTGGTGCAGTTATTGGTACCATTCTAGGCATTGTTTGGTTCATCGTTGTACATCTAGTTTTAACACCATTTTTCCCTGTGATTGTATCATGGTAAATGAAACTTTCATTTGTTCTTATGCACAGTAGTTTTTGAGAAAATTTGTCTACAGCATTTTTGAAATACAATGCTTACGAATTTTCTATATTGATTAAAATATTTGTAATGATTTTAATGTTAAAAATTTTGAATTTCAGGAAGTTATCTGAATATTTACTTCTGCGGGATACCACACTCATACCTAATATTCTATGGTTTGAATATACAAACGTTCGTACAGAAGCAAGAGCTCGATCGCGAAAACTTGTTTCTATGAAATCCCAATGACGGCTATTAGTAGGACAATGGACTGAAAGCAAGTAAATTCTAGTAGAATAAATTTTGCTGAAAGCCATTTAAAAACAGTCACTGTAGTATATTGAGAAAGCAACGACGGTAAATCATAATGTTAACCAATTTGTTGATAGGTATGTATGGGAAAGCGTAAAATTAGTGTGATTCTTTTGTAGGCTCTGTCAACAAAGATGTAATGTCCTTTATTAAGAAAAGGGGATAACGTAAAATCGATACAAAATTAAAGGTTAACAGGGTCGCGCAAATGTATAAAAAAAATCAAAGCACACAATTTGGTTAATTTGATCATGAATTAACCAAACTATAAATAGAAATTTTTTTTCAATTTTTAAAGCAATTTCCAGTACTGAGATGTTTCACTTATTAAAGGGTGATACACATAGTTATAAAAGGAAAATGTAATCTACACGAGTTTCCAATGGCCTAAATAGTTACTTATAATAAGACGAATGAACATGAATATTTGTATGAGTAACTTTTATATAAACGATACTAGAATGATTTTTTACACGAATGATATATGTCGATATTACAGATATAGTCGGACTTTAATTCTTACGTGAGTGTATAGTAATAAAATTAAATGCGATTTTTATATAAAATATAAAGCGTTTATAAATTTCCAATAATGCATGATTGATGTTAGAGACCAGTGTTCTTTGAAGTAAGGTAAACATTTTTATATGACTTTCTCTTAAAACAAAACAATCGTGAGCGTTTTTATACGTTGTAAATATAGTTTTCTTACTTTAATATTTTTAATTTTTTTCGAATGTATAAAATTTAAATTTGATAAAAAATCAAAGTAAATATTGTAAAGTTCTATCATTGTTTTGTAAAAAAAAAATTGATACATCTTACCATAAGAATGAAACAAAAATCATTTATACATGCAAAAATATCAAATAAAAGTATTAAATAAGATAATCCAAGGATTTAGAAATTCTTACTTTCCTACACTTGTGAAATGATTATGGTGTAAAAATATTCATGACCAACACTGGATACCATTATTTATTAATTATAAGCAGTAAAAAGACACATAATTTTTTTCATTATATAACATTTAATGAATGAATTTGCTAAAAATATTTACATCTGAGGTATTACATATAAAATTCTTAAAACTATATTTTCTGTTACAAACGAAATATATAGAAAATAACTACAAAAGTATGAAGATCATTTTTAAAACTATCAACTATTTAATTACAGTCTTCATTTCGATGCATAACTTTTCTAAATAATAGGAACATTTTATAGCCATATTTCTTACTAACGTTTAAGTAATACTCTCGATTTACAAACAAGAAAAAGTGTTCTGATCCTCTTGAAGCTTTCCTCTACAAATTAACATATAGTCACACATAATTATTGTGTCTGTTCAATCCTACCAACAAATTACCTATGAAGAACAAATATTCAAGGAAACCAGAATGCTCTTTGCAAAGTCATACATTCGCTTCGCTCATTAAAAATATTGATCATTTTCGATCAAATTTCAACACAGAGCATTTTATTTAAAAAATGCTGACAATACGTTTCTTCA
Organism: Cecidostiba fungosa; assembly: GCA_900474305.1. Lineage (NCBI taxonomy): Eukaryota > Metazoa > Arthropoda > Insecta > Hymenoptera > Pteromalidae > Cecidostiba > Cecidostiba fungosa. Next base: position 285,529 of record UCOJ01000022.1, read on the forward strand.
ATAAAACCATCCTATACTTTATGCTATCAATAACGTGCATATTAAAGGACATACGAAACAAAAAATATAATTTTTTGTCAAAGAAAAATAATACTTTTGTAATTTTTTTTTTACTAGGTATAATTTGTCAGAGAATTCGAAAAAAATATAGTTATTCGAAAATAAAACTAAATAACGCGCATTAACATATGTATATCAATGTTTTTTCTATATAAGTTCAAATTATAAAATTTTACACTAGCGGTTTATCTATAATTTCGAAATAATGACAAACAACAATGAGGACAAATAACCAATAATTAATGAATAATAAACAAAACATGAAATTTCTACATCTACAATATTCAAACCAAAAAAAAAATCAAAACGTATTATTTTAATTTGACACAGCTATATACCTATAAATATTAATACGAATACACGTTCTCAATTCAGAACGTATTCTATCAAAAACGAAGTATAAAAATTCTCGGTTCCCCAACTGAAACTTAAACAACGCAAACTGCGATAGTTATACTTCTATCCCTTCGTTCCATAACATTATATGGAACATACACAATACGAACAATAAATTCGAACAACAATAACTCTGCAAAATTCAAAGACAAATCTCCAAATCTTCATCTTCGCTCAAGGTTCCTCAAGCCTCTTGACTAGCATGTCGATTTTCACCAGGTCTTCTTGACACTGGTTCCTACGATGTGGACACCCAGGAGGCGGTGGCGACTGCACCCGGTCATCACTGGGGTAGAGGGTATCGCAAGTGACGGTGACATCACGAGTTTCTCGGTCGTATTTACCGAACGGCACGAGACCTCGCAATCGACGACCAGCGTGAGCCCTTATGATCACTGAGACACCATAACGAGAAGGTCTACTGACCACAGGCTGAGCATCTGCGTGGCCCAGACGCGTAAAGGATAAACGGAGACGGTTTTGGTAGAGAACCACTCGGATTACGAAGAGCTGGTCGTAGCAGGAGAGACAGACCTTTAAAAAAAGAATCGTTTATTCTTATAGTTTATTATTATTATTTATTTTATTAAAAAAAATGGACATACCGTGTAAACGCGGCCATCGTTAGCTTTCGCCTTGTTTCGAAAACTGTGAATCTCGACGGAGATGCCGTGGTCCCGTAGAGGAAGCAAACTGTGCACGGCTTGCAGGTGCGATTGAACACTCGCAACGGTTCCGTGCCATTCGCAAATTCCACGTCCTACCGGACAGCATATCGGCGAGAAGTTGCAGATCGATTCGTGGATGAATCTGCTCTCGCCATCCAGAAGTATCTTGCATCCGGATCTGCAAATGAATTGTTTTTATGTACTAACGATTTTTAAATCGGTATAAATAAATCTACTCAGATAATTACTTGGAATTTTTGCACGGCAAAATCAAGCGATCGACGAGTCTCTCAAGAGCCCGATTTCTCTCAGGCGGTAGAGTAGACCTGCAGAAGGCACAGGTTCTAAGTCTCACGGCACAGCTAACGCAGACGACGTTGGCGCACACAGGGCAGGACTTGATCTGGTTGCTTTGTAGTGACTCGAAGCAGACGCCGCATTCGGTCAGGTTCAACAGGGCCCGACAGTTGCGACACTTGCAATCGGCTCTCGATTCGTGAGGTTTTTTACCGGTTTTTGATGAAGGTCGTTCTGTTGGACGTCAATAAATGCGTTTTTAAATTTATAGTTTAAAATCTTAACTTATGTTTAATCTATATGTAATGTAATGTAATAATCTTATGTAATCTTATATGTTTTAATGATTAACGATCTGTTACCGATTTTTTCCGGAATTCAGATAAAAACAAAAATTAAAGTTTACGAACCTTCGGTGCTCTCATCATCGTTGACATTAAGCGCAGAACGTTCCGTTGTTTCCTCGATAAGCGAGTTCGAAATATCGACAGTCATACCCTTAATAGATGCTGCGAGTCGATGCAAATCGTTATCCGATTCGTAGGCAAGATTGATCGCGGATATGGGCACACGTTCTTTTTTCTCGTTGCGCTGTCGATTCATCGCGAATTTCTTGCCCTGAACAACAGCAAATATATATTATACACACAATAGAAAAACACCAGTTATGTAATATATATCGTACCACCAGACGCTCGACACAGTATATTATATTAATATTCACGAAAGGCTGCTTACCCACTGTTTGAAAATAAACATAATTAACGCAACGACGTAAATCACGACGATCTTTAGACTTAAATACACGCGGCCGGTTTGCAACTCTCTTGGGTAATCTAACATATAAAAATCACCTTACACTTAGTATGATCGTTCGAATATTAGTGAATATTAGTTTTCATAAATTTTCCGAATTTCGCTTCGGAGTAATATAATTGTATAGGTATAATATACAATGTGTGAACCGCGCGAGCGTCTCGGCTAAACTGGCAGTCGCTAGAGATTATATCCCAGTGATTTTAGACTCTCTCGTGCACGAGAGATCCTTCGGAGTTTACTGACTCACGCATTTTTGTTGTTTGTGTACTTATTAACATGTCGGAGACCGATGTATACACGAGCACACGTAATGATTCACGTGTACTGTCTCTGAGAGAAGCGATAGTGTTGTGCTCTTGGGACGAGTCGCTCTGATAATAGTGGTGTGCTTTGGAATTTGCGAGATTATTCGTTTACGAAAATTTTCGGTGTAGCTGTGTGTATATACGTATTATAAGCTTTTCATTCATAATTTATGAAGGAATTGAGAATAGTGAATTTTCAATGATTTGTTTTGTAGGGATCAATTAATTGCGCGTATTTTATTGTTCATTCCTTATTTATAATAGTTTTTATTGTTATTATGATAGAATTTTTTTTTCCTTTTACGAATCATTAATTGAATGAGCTAAAGATAATATGCCAGTTCAAGCAAAACTACAAAATAATATTTATCCAAAACATTTCGGAATATAGCTATACTCATGGCTTTGGAGGGTTTCAACCGTTTAAATAAAGAGAATAAATAAAGAGAAGCGATAAGATCCTATTCGCCGATTATCATATCTTGCCATCAGTACAACGTAAGGATTGTGACGTGAAACATCTTTACTATCAGTCTGAACGTGTCCGATAGGACATTTCGACGTTCGGAGATAAGATAATATTTCCTTTACGAGTTGGTAACCCCGGGACTCGAAAGTAAACTCACTTCAAAATCGATATTTCCGATACATATATCTCCAACCTTCCTTCTTATCTCAATAACATCTCATATCCTAAAAATTATCCATCAAAGCATTTAAACGCTCGATTTCCTAAAAAAAATTTCGAATCTCAATTTGAATTTCCCGCGCAAAATCGATCTCACGAACGCCTCAAATTGTCGCGTCACCGCATTCAGCCAACTTCAGTCGCATCGCGAGGTCCAGCAGCGGATAATCCACTCCACCTCCGCACATACCTAGACAAGCGAAACGATAATAGTTTTAGCCCGAGGCGGTAATTATTCTCCTTAAAAGCCCGCCGTAAAAGAAAAGCCGTTTTTCAATACAAAATCTACCTACTTTCGAGCGACCGATTAAGTCCGGAACAACTTACAGCTGCTGCAGCTTTCGTCCATGGCGAGAATTTGCCGCGCGTGCGGTGCTGCTTCTTTCGTAGTGTGAAGAACCAGTTGAGAAATTCTATTTTTGGGACTCGGCGACGAGGATCCCGATCTATTCGTATAATTGTGGAAGGAAGAGTCGTCCGGATAAAAATGGATGCCCCAGCACTGTCAAGTGAGTTTTCTCAACTGTATAATTTCGATTATCTGCCTTTTTGATTCAATGAATAGGTGTATTTTTGGAGATTAATTTACCTGTTTGTTTCTTAGTTACCAAATTTTAACCTTCTATTTCATGGATTAACATATGTGATGTGTATTTTTGTTGCGGGATTGTATGCACGTTGTTAACCGTAATAATGGGTTTTGTTACAGGCTACTGGGTGAAATTCTTCAAAAATGCTGGTTTCCCAACTGAGCATGCAACGAGGCATGCACTCATATTCTCCAACAACCGGATAAAACCAGACATGTTGCCGGATCTGGATAAACCCAGTTTAAAGGAGATGGGCATTACATTGATGGGTGACATGATTGCTATTCTACGATACGCCAAGAAAGTTGTGGAAGAGACAACCTGTAAAAAGTTCCTGGTGGGCTCGGAAGACTCACCCACACCAGTTAGTAAAGTTGTAGCTAAGCCTACGGTTAAAAAGGTTGTTTCAAAGATGGTAGCAAAAACACCAGCCTCATCCAAAGCAAAGGTAGACGGCCCTGGGAAGATAGTTAAGACAGCTGCAAGTTCAGTTATCAAGCCTGCAGGCAGTGTTACTGTGAAAAAGAAAGTATCTCCAAGTACAATCATACACTCTAAATTGTATTCGGACTATATTGATACTAATCAGAAGTCAAAAGTTAGCCCACTGAAGAGGAAGTATGAGAGCGATGAGGATGATAGTGATGGCAAGTGGAAACGTAATGAAGAGTTACAAAAACGTCTCAGAGCTTTGAGTGATAATGATGATGATGACGATGAAGATGTTGAGCAATTAAAGTTCAAAGTTCTTGCATCAAAAAAAACAGCTGTGAAGAATCAGAAAATTCTGAAGAAAGCTCTAGAACAAAAGAAAACAGTTTTCCATAGACTAGGAGATAGCATGGTATCAAGTACTACAAGCAACACTGAGTCTTCTAATCCCACATTTAAAGTCACTGGCATTGGCAAAGAGAGGAATTCAACTTCTAGTGTATTTAATAGACTTGGAAACAAGGATAATGAAACTCCGTAAGCATAAGGAATTTACATTTACTGATGGTTCAAAAAAGCCAATTGGGATTTAATACTGATATTAAATCTAAATTTTTGTTTCTGTTTTTAGATACAGTAGGCATTTAAGGAATGGAAGTGGTGTTAATGCAGCAACCCAAGGTATTCTCAAATCACGTACACCACTGCTAGGAACAAAAGTAATCACCACAAAGAATATGGGAACAAAAATAATCACAAAATCTGCTGTGAAAAAACCTCTTGGCACTATGAGAGCTGATGAAGAAGCTAACAAAACAGCTGTCTCTGAAAGTGTAAGACAACTTGTAAGATCGACAAAAAGTATGAAATTCAATGAGAGTCCTGTAAGAAGTACAGTAAGAAATAATAGCTTGCCTACAAGAAAATTGTCCATTACTAGCAAATTAGGTAACAATTACTTTTGATTTGTAACTTTATCCGAAACAGTTAGTAGGAAATGCAATTAATTAAAAAATTTATCTTGCAGCATCTGAGAGAATAGCAGTACCAGCTAAATCTCGCCTTGGTGTATCAAAGCAAGTGACATTTAATAAGATGGCAACAGTGAACAAGAAACAAGGAGTTTTTAGTAGATTAGGCGTTTGATGTGATTCTTGAAGATTTCAAAGCTCTTATAATTTTATAACATTGTACATACATAATATGAACTTCATCAAGGCTCACGTCATCATTTTACGCCATTTGCGCATTAGAATGTTATTTTTAAATGATACAAAAAAATTACTAAAAATCTTGCTTGTTTATGAAAGAAAAAAAAACTAATCTATTTGAATCATAAATTTGAAAATCTATGAATATATTTACTTAGGACTATTTACATCACAAGAAAAACGTGAAAATTTAGGGATTAAATGATATTGAACATGTTTCAACAGAATGACTACATTTATCTTTGAAAAAAAAAAAGGACATAATAATCGACAATTCAAAATAATTGTTGTTTTAGGTGTATAAACGGAGTAGTTTGTACACATGGTTACAATCGCCTAGATTAATAAGAATTCAAAAACTCATTTTTCTCAAAAAATGTATATTATCGAAATTTGATGTATGGTTAAATATTTATATTAAAAACTTAATTTGCAATTTTTAAAAATATAAAATTATTAAAAGTCGAGCGTTATATACATGTAAATATATTTGAAAATTAATTTAATATCATTAATAAAGTAATTGTGTAAATCAAAATTGTTTTTTTTTTTTTTATATTTGTGGATTGGGTAACAAGTTGGGTTGATACAAAAAAAATAATTTATTTTGTTCTTGTCTGTTTATTTATCACAAATAGGTTTGGACTTTTTTTTTTGTAATTTTATGTCCATGAAATCCTTCAACTCAATTCAGACATAATAAAATTTTCATTCTGATCTGTTTCTCCAATTTTCCAATAAAATTACAAAAAAATGCACGTGGTCTTAAAACAGTACATTGCTGTTTTTAAACATATGTATCTTTGCATATGTCGAATCTTTAGTGTATAAAGAGCGTTTGCAACTTATTGTTGATGTCTAATTAACTCTTCCGAGACCTGTAAAAATACTAAAAAAACATAATCATAAATAAACTGGTGCCTTAATACCAGAAATGCTTTGGCTTGCAGTTTATGCTCAAACATGGACACTCCTCAATATCATACCTACTTACCATTAAATCACTTTTAATTTTTTTGCGTTTAAAAAAAAATAAAAAAATTCCAAGTCGTTTCATATTAAAATGTTAAGGAGTGCCTATGTTTGTTTTTGTTCAAGCATAAAAGGATATAGCTCTCTTCACCTTTTACAGATCTAATGTAAAAGTGTGAAAGATATGAATAATCTGCAGATAAAAATCCTCTTTTATCGATGCAAATTTCTAAATTTAATTCTGGTGTTAAGGTGGATCAGCGGCTATATCTAACGATGGCTCCATAAATCCAAAGGTGATCTATTATTCTGTCTGTCCGAGGCAGCTGAAACTTAAGTTAACTAGTGAATATAACGATAGAGCCATGTGAAGACCCATAAAATCGGATCATATAAAAAAAAGAGCTTGGTATGTAAAAAAAATTTATTTGTAAATATTGAAAAAATAGTATAAACATCTTCTTCATGGTTGCAGTTCAAAATAAACATCTTATTCAAATTTTCGAATCTGTAGATGATACTATTATACTCAACCTGATATATAACACAATACTGTTTATTAGGTAAAGCAGGCAATGGTTTCTCAATTTAAGTCCAGTTTTACATTGCAAACTGAAAAATTGTTTTAAAAGCATTATTATAGTGAATGCTTTGATCAGACTTCATTTACAAGTACTGCTAGATTCCAGTCATTAAATAATTACAAGTAAATGTACAAAATCGTGATTTAAAAAAAAGTGAAAGTATGTGTACAAAAAAAGAAGAAAAAAAATGAATCAATGAAAACTTATAAAAATGATCATGTTTTTGACTGGTCTAGCCATAAATAAGAAGCCGATGCCCACCTCTTAATTTAAAATAGCCTGCCACTCCTTATTATGTATACCAAGCTGCTATCCTGCAAAAGTAAAAGTATTTTTACAGACTCAGAAGAGTTTCACAAAAAGTGACTTAACCTATGCCTTAACTAACAAGCTTAAATATATTACATTCATTTTACAAGTAGCACAAACTTTAGTTGGAAATAACGAATATTTTAAATATTTTTTGTATAAAAAATTGAATAGGCAAAACAGTCGCGATCGCATCGTTTTTTTCTCAATTCAGAAAAAGTTCTATTTATATGTACAGTTTTTGGTTTAAAAATAAATAATTATTAATAGTAATTATGGCTATAGTAAAAAAATAGACTTTTTCGTCTATCCAATTTTTCATCTACATACTACTAACATTTGCTTATGAAACAACACCTCTATATATCCAAAAAGTTAATTTAGTTCAACGATTAACTGTAAAAAAAAATTTAACAAAAATCGCGATTTTCTTACAGTTATGCTACATAAACTCTGCTTTCAATTAAGGAACTGAGAAAAAAAAAGTTGTTCATAAGAGATCCACGAGTTACGTTTGTGATATACAGACCGTAAATACACTATTAAATAAATAATATAGGTTAATATATGTAAATATATATGTGTTTATGGTGTCAGCGCTGATCAATCTTCACGCCATTGATGCTCCTCATTGACTACATTCTGGCTCTGTAGATCAGACTTATAGAATATACAAAAAATCCTCTCCATTTCTAAGGGTATTCAGAGTTCAGACTATTCATATGGCAAACTGAACAATACTCTAATGAAACTCTGCTGGAATTTATGTGGAGGCATACACCGGTGTTTTCAAGACTATTAAATAATGTTTTTTCATTTAAGGCATCAGACATTTTACTAATCTCCAGTGGATCAATGATGTCATTGTTTAACATGCCTGCATCTTTTTCAAATGTGTGAAACAATGTATCCTCGTTAAATAAATCCGGTGCATCTTGCTCAAATTGCAAGGGATTAGCCACCTCATTTTCAAAAGTCTCAAACAAGTCAACGTTAAAAGATGACAGCTGGCTGAAATCCGTATCGGACAAGCTAGCCTCATTCTTTAAGGAGTTTGACAATGCACTCATTGGTGTTGTAGGAACCTGGTTATCAAGTCCCGCTGAGCTTCTGCCCGTTTGATACTCACAAACGCTACCGGAGTTTGTCGAGGATTTTTGTAATAGTCTCTTCTCATCTTCTTCTATGCTTTCAATGCTGGGTGGATTCTCTACCTTGGTCATCTGGCAACTGTTGAGAGGCATTGTTTTTCTGGCTACCTTTACTGTGTTGTTCATCTGTCCATAGACTGGTCTTCGGGCGTCATCACGATAAACTTCTGAGCAGTTATTTGTCGACCCTGAGAGAGGCATAGACACATTGTTTGTCTTTGAGGAAGTTTTTTGTCCACTAAAGGAAGAAAAGATAATATTGTCGTGTCTATTTTTCAAAATTAAAAGGATCATTAAGGGAGATGCAATGGATGTAACTGAAAATACACTCTGCTATATCGTTCTATATGCTCTACTTTTTTCAACCTTCATTTTTTATGCCTTATATTTTACGAAATAAATATTCTGATGCAATCTACAAATATATTTCAACATATTTCGATGCTCCATAAGATTCTGCTATAACTTTACAATTCCAATAAACATTACTTTGGCATAAAAGTGTTGGTTCTCTTCTATATAGGTATTCTACTGAGTGTAAAAAAGAAAAAACAGCAAAAAGGTAACACTGGAGAAAAAATATTAAGAATAACATGGCAGATTCGAATTTACTTCCACACAATCCATACACAGATCTCTTTCACATTTCTTCATCACAAAACATAAGCAACGCTACAAAAATACATTTTTTTTTTGCAAAATCTATATCGCAACAATGAATAATCCATGTCAAAACAAGCTACATCTATTTATCCACGCTTTATAACAGCTTTATCCTTATCAATATGCTGAGAAATGGGAGAAACATCCGTGTACTACTTTCACTCAACAGCCATTCAATCAAAATACACAGCTACTTGGACGGTGCAGAGATGAATAATCTCCAGAAATTGGCAGGTCTATATAATAAAAACAAATTGAACCTTCTAGAAATTTCCCTTTCTAGAAAGTTCCTTTTCAGAACGTACCACTGTGCACCACCAGAACAAACAAACAAGGTCATTCACTATAAGCACTATAATACGCTCATCCCTTTGCATCAGCCTCAAGAGCTTTACAAAAACATAAATATTTATATATCACAGAAGAATTACCTTGAAATCCAGTTGAGGACGTCTACAGAGGGTTTGCAGGCAAGACCAGTTCCATTCGGCGAAACAACGACATTCTTGTTCGCAGCGGCGCCTAGGAGATTGGTGGCCGCGTCAGTCTTGTTACCATGCATCCTTTGGAGACTCTCGTTCATCGACTCTAGCAGGTCGGTGATTTGTGACTTGTTTTTCAGCACCGTCCTGAGGTACGAGACCTCACCGGTCAGTCTCTTGATCTCGATATCCTGCTGTTTGATCGTTGTGCTGAGCTCCATGTTTTCCTTTTGGCAAGCTTGTAGCCTACTCTCGATCCTTTCTATGTACTCCTTTTTGCGTTGGCGATTCTCGCGCGCCATCAGGGCGTTCCTGTTGAGACACGGTCTTTTGGACGGACCTCTGCCTCGTCGGCGCACCGTAGGCGCACCGCCTCCAGGAGACATGTTATCGGCGTTGCCGTGATTGGTGACAGTATCCATCGAGGAATTAGTCGTGATACTTAATTTTCGCGGCCTACCGACTCTCGGTCGGTTTTCCTGCAGATCATCCTGATGTTCGAGGTCCATCTCGTCGTCCTCGTCTGTGTAGCTCTCCTCCTCGGTGTAGTCGATCTGCTGCCTTTTCGACGCCATCTCATTGACATCTGCGCTTATACGGCCACCGCTGCGCTTACGTGAGATACCCGTCGTGGTTGCGGCGATAATCTTTGTTTTCGTCGTTGTGAAGTCCCTTATATACCCTTCTCGCTCGAGATTCGAGAATCTTCTCAAACTGCCTCGAATTTGATAAGACTTTGGTACTTGTAAGGTGGGTATTCTGCCTTAGTGTGAGCACTTTTGTATAAAACGACTGTTTAAAGAGTCACTTGTCTTCTTGTTCTTTGTTTTGATACTTTCTCTTCTACGACTCACGGAGTTAAATTTTCAAGGTGCTCACTGTTCGACGGCCATAGTGGTACTGAGCCGCGAGGAGAGCTGAGCCGCGACATGAACACCGCCGGTGATAACCGGGTCAGACGCAAGGTGGCACGAGTGGACCAGTTGAGGTCTGTTCTCCAGGTCTCTAGTGACGTCCGCCGGTTCGCACAATTACTTTTATCAAGGAGTATGTGTAACTTGTTTAGTTAGACTTTTTGGATTGCCGAGATTAGTTGAATAACGAAAATAAAATATGTTGACAACGGAAATGTTAGATTTTTTTTTTTTTTGCTGAAAATTTTTGTAGACCGATATTGTTTATTATGCGCGGTATTCAGCCCTTATGATTCAATTCAAAATTGTAGTTGTATTTTGTAATACCAAAGAGTTTTAAAGAATGATTCTAATCCGAGTATGGAATAATCAATAACTGAAAGACGAGAAATCAATCAGTTATTTGTATAACTAAGAATAAAAGTACCCTGTAAGTAATATATGCACTTCATACAGGCATCGCGGCGAAAATGGAAATTTCCATGGAATATTCCATGACACACTTTTTGCTATCATTTATCTGGAATGTTTTAAGGACCAATTTGGTCAATAAAGTTTAATTAAAAAAGCGAGGCAATCCTATTTTTGTAACAAACAAAGTTATGTAGATGAGTAACATTTTGTGTATTGTATGTAAATATTAACTTTGGTACAAAGTCGCCAAAACTTGTACAGCTGTCTGGTGCATGAATTACACAATATAACTTGTATAGCTAGAGATATTTTTAAACAATGTGTATGTAAAATTTGAAGCTGCCAGCAGAGTTTGCGTAATTAATGATAAAAATACAAAAGCAATGTCAGAAATAGCGCAAGCACATGCGCGTATATTACCTAATTTAATTTTGTCTTATACCTAATTTACATGCTTGGGAATACCTATATACCCATTATATTTATTGTGTATTATAAAAAAATTATAACGCACTGCATTTACCTAAAATTAAATTACATACATAATTGTAATGTGTAGAGTAGAAATCTATAAATTATTTATAAATTTATTGCGTTTGTCACTATTCAAAAAGAATAACAATTTTTTTAAAGGATGAACATTATTATACAAAATTGTCACGTGCTTGAGTCACGCATAATACTAATACATGTTATATGTATGTACTGGAGATTAAAATATCTAATTATAGTAGTAAATTACCTTCGTTAGATCACAGCTTTCATATCTCATGTATAAATAAGCAGAGGCACATTTTACATACCCACATTTTCCTCATTTCTAGAAAATCGAAGAAGATTCTTAAACAAAAAAATAACCATTTTCCAAATTCTCCAGCTACAGCGTAATCCGACGTAAAAACACCTCTATTATACGAATAGTAAACGGAGCAGTTGAACTTACATTCAGCATGCATGTAAAACACCCCCGTATAATTTTTCATCGACGCATAAACTAAAGATAACATCTCACCTCGATCATACATAACACACCAATTCAACTTTCAAATCGTGTCTATCTAAATCAGAATACCAAAAATGCAGGTCACATAAAAATCTGAATTTGCAAAATTCATCAAACTATCTATCTAATGTATACACCTCATTTCAAATCGACAAAAATACGTCACAACTAGCCATACGAACAGACCACACGATCCCCCTCTACTAGTGACGTAATCAGTGCTCTCGCGAGTCTCGCGACAGGTATAGGTAGAGAGAATTCGACGTAGTAGTCCACTAGTGGCTAAACCGCCACGGCACACAGACGTGTGTATGTGCGTGCGTAGCACGTCACGTCATCAGCAGCGAATCGCATTGGACCACACCTGAATATACTCGAACTTTCGTTTCTCGAACGTTCGAGAAACTTCTGTTCTCTTCGCGTATATCTACCAGATGCTTCTCTCGCTCTATACTCTCTGCATTGCTGTATATATACTTTATATACATATAGGTATACAGCGCATGGCATATGACTGTAGATTTCGGGGATGTTTTGATGTTACGTCGTGTTATGTAATTATGGGAAGAGGCAAAAACACGTGTGCGGATTATTTATTCGCGCATGCGGCTGTGCAAAAATATTATCGATTGATAGAGGAAAACAATACCCAACGACGTAGTAGGCCTACAGGGCTCTCGCGTATGACTGTGTGTATAGAGAAAGAGAAATTGCGAATATATACCTATAAGTACTGGGATGGAAATTTCCAGAGTCTTCTCGATCGCGAAGAAAGCAGTCACGTGCAGCCACTGCGTAATTTTATGCGTATTATGGACTAATACACTTTAATTGTGTGGATCTTAAACGAAGTTTACTATTTGTCATGCCCGATTCTCGGCTAGTTTTAAAATAGAATATTTATCTAACGCTGGATTGTTGAGTGTCGCAATGCGATTTAATCGCGTTTTTATGGCTTTTCGAAATTTCATGCGGGTCTTAATCACGCGACTGATTTGAAAATTTACTGTATATAGGTGATAGGTGCAGGATTCTACTGTTGGAAGGATACCTAGCTTATACATACATATTATATAGTAGAATGCACCTGTTGTATTTCACTTTGCGCAGTGAATGTCAAGTCAGTCGAGCGTGTCAAAAATGTCGTTTTATCATTTCGCGGCAAGCGCAGATTATACTTATTGTGTTTACATTATCTTATTTCTACTGTATTTATGAATCATCACTTATATTTTTTTACTTTTTTTTATCTTTATGTAATATAATTGCTTAAATCAAAAGCGATAAGAATAGAATACAGCGGGCCACTTTGATATATATATTTTTTTAATTAAAAAGAGAATTTGTAAAATGCTGATGATGAAAATTGCGCCCTAATATAATTTTAAACAAGGAATTCCCCAGTTGCATATTTACAGTTCCTCCAATTAATCTATATAGAAAAACGTTAAAAACACCCCATGTTTATTTCAACGACCCTATTTATCCATGGGTAAAACCCAGAAAGAAACCCATGAGTCATCGATGACTCATTTAATTCGCGAAATGCTAAAAATAAACAAAAATATTTAATTCCCCTAAATTACGTAATAACCTGATGAGCTGGCAAGGGGTAGTAGCAACAACGTCAAGCCTGCGGTATTACATAACAAAACGTGACACGGGGGTAGTATTATAGACAATATAATTGTCACATAACGCACATTTTAAATAGCCCTTTAATTAATGTATTCTTGGGTGATGATTGACAATTTACTTAGGTAACAGACAAGTTGATTGATTATTCAACCATATTAATATACATATGTTTTAGCTTAAAATTATTTGAACATATAAAACTCGAAGGTTCTACGACATTCTCGAAAATTTCATAGCTATTAATATATACAAGAAGGTAGAAATTGGAACTTAGCTACATATATATACGATATACATATATACATAATTACATCAGCCAGACTCTCAAAACATCTTTATTTTAATATTTTGCTTTTTACTACTAGTAAGTAAACGAGTCATTATCACACTTTCGCGTTTAATAATTGAGTCTTTGAGAACATTTTATTACTGCATGTTTATATTTGTTTTACAAACTGAACGTTTTGAATAATGCAAAGATTAATAGTATGTACATCACAAGGTTTGATTTATAGCTCAAAAAAAAAAAAAAAAAAAAAAAAAACGTTGGATGCGTTGATAATAATTGTTTTTTAATTTTTATCATAAATCAGTTTTACTACTAATGGTGAATGCAAACTAAATCTAAACTTCTCAACCAAACTTACGCGCATCACTTTAAAAGGTATAGTTTCGAATTCACGAGATTTTCGCGTTCCATTTAAATAACGCGCCAGTACAGTTCACGGTCGTTGCGCATGCGCAATAGAAGTCTTAAAACCAGCGCCATCTGGCGTCAACCGGACCAACTAAAATTTTTAGGTTAGCAATTAATCAAAACCGTTCGAAACACAAATCAGTCGCGCGCGAAATGCCGGTATTGTTGTGTAGTTACGAGGTTATAGTTGCACGCGGCATGCAATTTTTCAACTTGTTTAGTTCCAGTGAAGACAGAACTTAGCGGGCGTTAATTATTTATGTTAAGTATTTAATTCTGCACAAGTAAAAATGGGCGACTCCGATCTGAACGAGCTGCTTCGAAGAGCAGAGCAGATGGCTGCTGATGTTGAGGGTAATGGTGAGCTTCCACAAGTGGAGAGAAATCTCAGGCAAATATTGGATGGTTCCAACGAAATATGGTCACAAATGACACAAACTGGCACCCAGGATAATCAAGTGCAGGCGTAAGTTAATCTTTTTTTTGAAAATTCAGTTTCAAGTGAAGATTTGTTCTATGTACTTAAATGTTTTTTGCTTATAGTCATCTTCTTCTTGGTTCGAAAGGCATCGATTTGTCACAAATTGCTCAGAAATTAAATTCTCTGAGCACTCGCAGAACGTTCGAACCTCTGGATCCCATAGCTGACACCGATCTTGTCAGTTACCTCAGGAACGAAAAGGAAAATGCTATTCTGTCTATTATAGAACAAGTTCATAGAGATGTATGTAGATTTTAAATTTAGATAATTATTTAAAGGGAATATGAATTTAATGAGAACTTGAATATCTTTTAGACTTTTGAACTGAACCGGGTACAGCAATTGGAGCATACTCTTGGTGAATGGAAACAGATGAGATTTGAAATTATGAATGCAATGACAGCTCCATCAGGAGAACTGGTTGATCTTAGGGGAACGCCTCAGCGTACCAAAATTCCTGGATCAATGATGAGTAGCTTGTCCCAGATTGAATCTGCATATGCAGAAAAATTGAAAAATTACAACGAACATGTTCTGAAAGGTGTGACTAGGCCTAGTTTGTTTACTTCCTTTGCCAAGGGAGCAGAATCTTTTAATGACAAGAAGGTGGTGGACATGTGGCAAATGGTCAAATGCATGGTTGATATACCACCAACACCAGCAGGAGATCAAATTCAATCTAGGAACAGTAACATTGTAGAAATGAAGATTGTGTCTCAAGCAAGAAAGTATCTTGAAAGCAGATACAAAGAATTTATGAATTCCATTGTGAGTGAAAATTTAGCACAAGCAAGAAGAGGAGGTATACCAGGTACACTACCTTTGGTCAAAAGTTTTGTTGGTATCAAAATACAAAACACAAGGGATTTGGAAGATGTGATGGTTGAAGACAGGCCTTTGTGGCCTTTGGTTTACTATTGTATGAGATCTGGAGATCTGAAAGCTGCACTGCAGTGTCTGGATCAGTGCGGTGCTGGTTTTCAAGAGTTCAGATCTGCTCTTGAAGAAGCCATTGAGTATCCACTACACCATCCTAGTTCCAGAGCAGAATCAACATTGAAACTTCACTATAGAAAGCATGTGAGATCTGCTACTGATCCCTACAAGAAAGCAGCGTACTGTGCATTGGTACCATGTGAGCCTGATGATCTCCATACAGAAGTCATGTCAGCTGCTGATGATTACTTATGGCTCAAGTTGTGTCAAGTTAGAGAACAGCCAGATCCAGAAAACAAACTGACACTGGACCATTTACAGACAACTATTTTAGAAGTTTATGGAGAATCATATTATAGAGCTCATGAGCAACCATTTTTGTACTTCTCAATGCTGTTTTTGACTGGACAGTTTGAAGCTGCAATAGAATTTCTGGCTAGAGGTGCAGGAGGCAGACATTTGGCTCATGCAGTTCACTTGGCTGCTGCAATGCATGAGCATAGCTTATTAGCTGTGAGTCAAAGTGTTTTAGCTCCACTCATAAGCGTGGATCCTGCAGATAAACCTCCAGCAAAGAGACTAAATTTCGCGCGTTTAATATTACTCTATGTAAAGAGATTCGAATCATCTGATCCTAAGGAAACACTCCAGTACTTATTCTTACTGAGGTAATATATTGAATAATCAATCATTTTAAATTTATGTTTACTTTACTAAATACTTCAATTTATTTGTAGGTGCATGAAAGATCCATATGACAGGAATATGTTTGCTGCATCTGTAGCAGAGTTGGTTGTTGAGGCCACTCCAGCTAATCGCACATTGCTTGTAGGAAGAATTGATAAGGACAGGCGGTTGCCTGGAATATTAGACCAGTTCCAAATAAATACAGAAGACGTCATCAATATAAGTGCAGAAACTCTTTATAGAAAAGGAGTGTTGGAAGATGCAGTCATGATGTATGATTTAGCTGGGAACCATGAGAAAGTGTTAAGTTTGATGTGTGTACTTTTGGCACAAATTGTAAGTCAGAAGAGCAGTCCAGGGTCTCTTAGATCACGTTTGCAAGCTACAGCAAGTGAAATAAGCGCGAGGTAAATAAAACAAAAAATAAATATTATATTTATGATATTTATTACACATAAGAGAACCATTTACTTATTCGTATTGCGTCCGTTTGTAGATACCAAGGCTTGCCCATTCAAGCACCAGCAGAGTCAGTTGCTGCTTTTTATACTTTGAGAGATCTTATGGTATTCTTTGATCAGTTCCACAATGACCAATATCAAAATGCTCTTAGAGTAAGTTTTTTATTTGTTTTACAATGGTAATGATAAATTACAAAATATCCATGCATTGTGTGTAATTATTTTTTTTCTTATTCAGACTATAGCCGATTCTAAACTACTGCCTCTACACGTGAAAGAAGTTGACGAGAGAGTTACCGCCTTGAGGCGCGTCTCGCCAGAAGTAACTGGAACTTTAGCGGACGTTCTTTTGGCTACAATGACTATTTTGTATAAACAGTATCAAAAATTGAGATCTACAGAACCAGGTGATGAAATTGCAAGAGAGCAACAACTTAAAGACCTTAGGGAACAAGCTCGTGCCTTGACCAGTTTTGCAGGTACCCTTCCATATCGTATGCCAAATGAAACAAACAGTCGACTAGTTCAAATGGAAATCCTTATGCACTAAATGAAATATTTCGAGAACTGTATGTAATTCAGCTACAAATCATTATTTTATTTTGTTTTTTTACTGATTTGTGATATTTTTGTAAAGTATGTTTTAAATACTACTAAAATAAATCTAATGTTACAATATAGTGACCTCTATTTAAAATTATTCAGTGTTTTGATTTGATGACTTACGTTATCAATGGATTATTGTAATAAGTTTGTGAACATGTAATGAACAGTTTAATTCAATGAGTTTAACCATAATGACCTATCTAAGCTAATCTATGCATTAATTATTTACAAGATTTTATTGTTATGCCACTGCTTAAATCTACAACTTTTCCTTCTTGTACCTGGAAATTGAAATTGGTTTTATTCATTTTCAAATTAAATAAATTATTGATATTTCTAAAGTACTTACAGCTCTGTAATCCAGTATCAATTCTTTAAATGCCAAGAAATCAGTAAATGTGAGAAGAACTTCAAAAACTTCTCCTTCTAGTTCAGACCGCCTTTCACTGGATTAATAAACAAAATGTTATTTTTTTACTGTTATTTAATTGTTTATAACATAACACTCACTTTAATTCACTTATGAAATCCTCCATAGAAAAATTTGATATTACTTTTTTCAAGCTTCTGTCTATATAGCTTTCAATAGCTTTGTTCTAAAATTAAAGTAATTATTTTAGTATATAGATCTCCTAAAGGTAATTTATTTAAAAATTATTTTATCAATTTTACTTACATAATCATTGAAAACTTCCATGTACTCTAATTTATTTTCTTCAATTGGCTCAAATATACTCCAGTACTTATCCAGGAAATGTCGTTGTATGGATTGAAATTCATCCTCTAAGATTACAAAAATTTCATAATTCGTAATTATATGCATAAAAAAATACGTTTTTATCAAAATTTTCAATCATATTCTTCACCATACCCATAAGAAGGTCTTCAATGTGTCCAATGACTTCATCAAATGTATGGTGTTTATGATCCTCC
Source organism: Cecidostiba fungosa (assembly GCA_900474305.1). Lineage (NCBI taxonomy): Eukaryota > Metazoa > Arthropoda > Insecta > Hymenoptera > Pteromalidae > Cecidostiba > Cecidostiba fungosa. Next base: position 303,926 of record UCOJ01000022.1, read on the forward strand.
TTGTCTTTGATGTCATAACATTCTGTGTTCAACGAATCTAACGAGTCTGCAAAAAAAATTAACATCAACTTCACTGAAAAACCACTACATAAACTTTTTTGTAAAAAAATACCAAAAAATACTCACCAATGATTTCTTGATTCATTTCATAAAATAAAATGTGTGAGATGAATTCAGAAAACCAAGTATATGCGTCTAATATAGCTTTCAGACTACACAAATCTATTTTTGCGATAAGTAAATGTCAACAGATCTGTAATATACATTAATAAAACCGTCTGACATTATTTTATACACACCACGTTACTTAGCGGCCGAACCAAATCTCTGTGTTGTGCCACCGTTGTGATGGTTGTTGACTTTTAACGTCGTACAGTTGGTAAGAAGATAAGATGATGGCGAGACGAAATGCGCAGTAACTACGGTCGCAGTAGCTAAAAAACATTTGTTTTGATAAAATTATCAAGCAAGTAGATTTCGAAAAAAGCGCGACACGAATCGTTCGAGAAATTCCTGTACTTGCACTCGTAAAAACTGGAAAATCAGAAATGTCGGAGCATGCGATTCCCATTGATATTCTCGATGACTTGAGCAGGTAAGGTTATGATTTACTTTATATTATTCTGTTATTTATTTGTTTAAACGTTATCTATTGAGTGATAAGTGTATTTTGAGCGTATTGGTTGCTAATTTTTTTTATTTTGCAGCCGATTCATCATCAATATTCCAGAAGAAGAAAGGAAGGATCACATTAGAATATGCTTCCAAATTGAGCTGGCTCATTGGTTTTATTTAGATTTTTACTGTACGGAGGAGAACCCCAAGTTGAAATCATGCAACATGAAGGAGTTTACGAATCACATATTCAAGCACATTCCCTTCTTGAAGCCACATGTATTGCGAGTCGATGCCATTCTTGAGCAGTGGCGAGAATACAAACAGAATGTGCCTACGTTTGGTGCCATTGTTTTGAACGAAGACTTGACAAAAGTGCTGCTTGTGCAGAGTTACTTCGCTAAGAGTAGTTGGGGTTTTCCCAAAGGAAAGATCAACGAGGACGAAGAACCTTCCAATTGTGCTGTTAGAGAAGTTTTAGAAGAGACTGGTTTTGATATTTCGAATTTAATTGACAAGAACGAGTATATCGAATCTGTTATCAATGATCAACTTGTTAGATTGTATATAATATCCGGCGTACAGAAGGATACTAAGTTTCAACCAAAGACTAGGAAAGAGATAAAGAATGTTGAATGGTTTGATCTGGAAAATCTACCTAATAACAAAAAGGACATGACACCAAAGGTGAAAATTGGTGTTGGACCAAATGCATTTTCCATGGTTGTTCCATTCGTAAAGTAAGTTTTTTTTTTTCATACTTTTGAATTAGTTATGGGATCTGATTCACAAAGTAAGATTTTTAATGTTTTGCACAGACGAATGAAAAGATGGGTTCAAGAAAGACAACAGAAAGAGAAAAGTGCATTTACATCTCAAGCTAGGAGACATCGTCACAAATCTGTTGGTGATGATACCAATTCTAAAAATAAAAAGCAAGCAGTTAGAGTGGGTAGAATTTGTTTAATTATTTGCAAGTCTAATTGAGGGCAGTTAAAGTAATATGGTTTTGAAATATTTGGTTTTAGAATGAAATAACAGATCTAAAGTATCAACGTCAAGCCAATACATCTCCAATACCCAATAAGCCAAGAGCACATGAATATAATAATAAAAATACGTCTGCCAAGGGGGCATTCAAACGTAATTTATTTGGGGAACCAAGTGGAGATCAATCCCCAGCTCTGGCCAAACAATTGACAGAAAGCCCACTAAAAATAAATAAATCCAACCCATCAAAGGAATCCACAAATCAAACAGTTAAGCGATCTGATAATGGAAATAACAAAACATCGACAGGTGGCAGAGAAAAGAAAGGTAAATTGTTAAAAATCATATTTTAATCCATAATTGTAAATACAATTTATTCATTTTTTATATTTTTATTTGTAGAGAATAATGGCAAATCTGGCAATGGAAAAGCTGCAAGAAAAAATGATAAATCAATCCCTCAATCTGTAATACAAACGTCCAATGATAGGTTTTCAGCATTTGATTTCAAAACACAAGTTTGGATGAACTTCAAATTTGACAAAAAGTCCATACTCAATTGCCTTTAAATTTTTAAAAAGTAGTTGAGAAATGAAAGCAATGCTGTGATCTCATTAAACTATCATTTGATAATAAGTTAATTTTATCACTGCCAAAATAGTTTTACAAAATATTTAAGGTCGCTTTAACTTAACTAACTATTTAAAGTATAGTAGTGGAGCAGTGTTTTTGATAATTGAAGAAGTGACTATGAGGGAGAATACAACAGACGAATTCATGGATGATTAATTTTAATCATCGAATCAATTGGATTAAGCAATAAATATTTGGCATTTCTTGTAGTTTCAAATGTAAGAAGTAGTAGTTATTTACAATTTCTTTCAGTATTAAAGCAACATGATCTATGTAGTCGCAAACAAATTCACTTAATATAAAAATTTTATTTTAAGTTTTCCAAATTTGTAGTTGTACTTAATTAGTGATTGCAAAATATTTATGATTGTAAATTGATGATACAAAATATTGTAATTACAAGTCAGACTTGTTTTTTATTTATTATATTTTTTTCTCAACATTGTGGCAAAAATGCCCGATTCGATTGTTTGCACAGATCGCTGTATTTCTTAATACTAAGGTACTCTTTATATTACATTTTTGATCATAAAATGTGCTTTGGAATAAGTTACTTTCCTTCTTGTTTTTTTTTTTATACAATGTTTACCTATCGACTAGAACTGCATAGTGACTATAATAAATTACGACATTCCTGCACATATTGCTGACAAAATAGTAATAATTCATTCGCAGGACTCGTGCAATTAAAAAAATATATGTACAGTTCTCGTATAAGTTTTGGAAGGTATCATTTTCGTAATTTACTGCCTAAACAAATGGAGGAAGACGATGACGACGAAGAAAAGAGCGGTAAAAAAATATACAAGTTTCCTAAAAATCACACTGCCCGCTCCCTGGACACTTCTAATAATCTCATTATTCAGCGTATAAACAGTTTTACTTTCTTCCAGGAGTTTGTTCTTTGTATCTTCATCCAATGTCTCCGCGATCCTGTTCATAGTGTTACGCAACTCACATTTCAACTCGTAAATATTGTATTCACCAAAGTCTGTGAGGTTGTTGCCATCATGGACAGCCGAGTCTTGGAAGGGATTTATTTTATTTATCTTTTGCACAAGTTGTCTCTTTTTTCGCAGTATTATACCACCACTCAACAGTCCCATGTAGAGATGGTATACGTACGCCATCAGGAGTAAAGAGTCTGTGTCTTCTATTTCTCTGAGTCTCATTAAATACTTTGTCACGCTGTCCCTAAAATACGGATAATCAAGCATCTTAGCAAGCAAATTCATTCAAGATCTCTTCGATAATATTTAACTACCTACCTGGGAGTATAATTCTTCATCCAGCCTTTCCCCAGGTAAAACTCAAGGTCCCGTTCAAAAGCTTCTGTACGTTGGAGGCCCTCGATTCTGAGCTGTCCAACCTTGGTGTTATTTAATCTCAACATGGCACCTTCCAGGTATCTGAAGACCTCGTAGAACACCAGCAGACCATCCGCCCACACAGCGTCGTCCATAAAACCTGCCAAACAAGAAAATCATCATCAGTCAGTTATTAGCAGAAAAAAAAACACGAGCGTAGCAGAAGAAAAACAAAGCTTGCAGTGACTTGAGAAAAAAAATTATCGTAAAAGTATACCAAAGGCGAGTTTGGCGTTGACCAAGGCATCACTGATCGCGTGTATTTTCCTGGTGGACCGCCTCATCTTCTTGCAGAAGTTCTCTTCCTCCGCGTCGGGCATCTTGGCCGCCTCCAGTCGTTGTGAGCCTCGCTCCGAAATATCCTATCCACTGCAACTATATAGCTAACCTTTTGTATCTTTTATAGTGTAAGTTTCACTTAGTCGTGACTCTCATGTTTGCGCTTCGCCGGTTCACAGACTCCTGCAAATTGGTTTTGGCCGAGTCGAGAGAAACTGTGTGTATATATATATATATATATAGCTATGTGGATGCGATATGTGGATATGTCCGTATCTGCACGTCGATGACGTTCTTCGCGCCGTGTCTCTCGCTTTCATCCCCTATTATATACTTGCGGGAGCGTATGTTGCTCTCGCGCTCGCACATTGACGCAATCACGTGCATGTCCGCAACGTTGCTTCAGTGTGGGACAGATAGATGGCAGCGGTAGGTGAATTCGAGGGTGGAAGGATCAGCTGCGCGATGGACTTGAGGGATGATAAATATATAGGATTCGGCGAATGAGATGATGGATGTAACTATGGATGTTTAGGATTATTATGGTTTAGTGGATTTCTTCATTGTGGGAAAAAGAAGATTGATGATTCGAGGTATGTTATATTCTTATGTTTTTCTTAAACTTTTTCGATAGATTTTATATGCGTATCGTAATTGAAATTATTTTTATATATACAGGGTCTTTTTATAAATATAATGCATAAAAGAAGAACATAAATTCTCTAAAAAATTCTGCAGATAACTTATTATATACATCGACGAGAAAAGTTTTCTGAAAATACATAAATCGACCCGCATTAGAAATACACACATTCAAGTATAGATATCGCCCGGATCCTGTAAACCGTCATCTTATACCGATTCCATCAGCCTACATAGTACTCTATCTACTCAAAACACAGTTAGCTGTAAGTATATACACTTCTCTCAACTTTTTTGCATGACGCAAATTTCTCTCTTATTCACAAGCTAAACTAGCCGGCTTTATTTTTATCCCCCTTCAAAAGTCCTTTTTATATATTCCCAAATGTTGTTTCAAGCTGTTACACAGTTCCTACTTCGTCTATACTCCGCCGTGGATAAACCCACACCACCCACTCGACGAGCGAATAATAATCCAGAAAAAAAAGGAAGCGGCGGCACACACGTGTGCATATCATCATTATTTCAACATCTGCGCACAATTGAAACTCGCGGTATAACCTCTCGTCGTCGTCCATTGAAAAAACGAGTGTAAAATATAGATATAGGTATACAAAGCTGTCTCTCTCTCGGGGTTTACGCGGAATGGATGCGGGCGAGGAATCCGCGCGGACCGCAAGATGTCTGGCACTCGCGCAATGTATCAGGAGAACAGGAGTGTCGAGCTGGTATGGTTGCGCTCGTTCCCCCTCTTCTTTCTCTTGTTCGTATATATATAGGTATACATGGAGGTGGTATCCGAGCGTCTCGTTATCGGGTCAGAAAATTATTATACTATATACTTTTTATATGAGTACGAGAAACACTTTATTTATAACTCACGCGTTTATTTATGTCAATTTTCAGTCAGATTTTGACACATATAAATACATTTAACGAGAGAGTAGTAGTGTCGAGAGAAATAGCGACGAATTGTGGCCGTTATTAGCGCAATTTTAATGATATGAGGGGCAGATGATTAAATTCAACGAGGGAATCGAGAGGTCAATTCGATAAAAAAAATGAATACCATGCACGTATGCGTTCTATAGAACAAAAAGGGCGAAACTCGCATCAGCAGCGCGATATAGTATTATAACTGTCGTTGAACTTGAACTATACCGCAGTACAGAATTTCCTTCAAAATTCGGCCTTGGTTGTATACACGCTACACAAAAAAGCCGCACGTCATTAATCAAACCGTCCAAAACGTGACGTATACCTCCTACCAGCACCGCAACCGAAAATACATAGAAGAAAAATACACTTTGCATCTACACACGTATACTATACACATGGAGGATACAGCTGTGTATATATAAGGCTATACACGTACATATACGCACACATTGAAACAATCGAGTTTAGGTGTGGAACGCGCGTGTGATGTGGCGGCCTGGGCCGTTGACCTTCCTTAAGGACACAGCCATGTCCCCAGACCGGGTCAGACTCGACTCTTGCGTTCGTAGGGGAACATAAGCGGCACAAGAGTCGCGACTCGTGCAGTATACATATATATAGCGAGTGGAATGCAAGTGACTTGTTGAAACATCATGTTTGCCTAATTCCAAGTATTTGTTAAAGGCGGTACAATGCTACGGAAGACTCCACCCACCACCTTGACGGAACGTCTTTTTCGTCGGCTGATGATGGTATGTGTGTATGGACTGTTTTTTCTCTATTATATATGCGCTTTGTATTATATACTTATACTGTGGGGAGAGGATGGCTGTTGGTGTTGTAGACCAGTGCAGCAGGCGGTACGAGAGCATGTGGCGAGTGTCGACGTGACAGTAGAGGGCCGCCTACTTTATTGTGTGTGGACGTTTTGTTGTTCTTTTGTTGATGATTCTTATATAGGTGTGGAGCGTTTTGGGGGTGATATGAACTGTGTGGGTGGGTATTTGGAGTAAGAGAGGTGTACGCGGTTTTGTTTGTTTGAGATAAAATTTTTATTGGATTTTTAATTACTAATCGAATTTCTCGCTGAAAAAAAGAAATGTATGTATGACGATATGACCCTTTTTTGGTGGGCATGTGAATCGATGAAATTCTGTGAATATAAGAGTAAGGGAGATGGGTATACATAATTGCTCCGATATCGTATAAAAATAAAACTTGGTAGCATTAGCATTGGAATCATATAATGATTCTTGGGAATTAAAAAGAGCTGTGTTTAAGAATTTTTTTTGCTTTTTTACGGTATTAAATTTTGTATTTTCTTTAAACTCCAGTCTACGCCTTATGAAAGCGTAAATATCAGTAGCTTGCTTATAATGGCCAACGATATTAACGCCAACGAACAAAGTTTTGCTCTAAATTCGCGACTCTATATTCTGCACACTTCTTTTTATAGTATTTAATCGTGCCCTATACTTAGCTAATTACGACGGGTATAATTACGTTACGACACTATATAAAAGTTTTAAATTGATGGCGATAATTCATTCAAGATTCCACTTAATTGATAACGCTCGACGAGCGTAATAATTTTGCATTTGTATACTTAGCATGTATAATCATGTCTGTATTAGTTGATATTTTAATTTTATTTATCAAAGTACAACAAGTTTAGGGACCTTTCGTAAATTCATTCTACACTGAATAAGTCATTTTTCCGAATATCTATCATTTTAGAAGTTACATAATACATTTAACTTTAAACCATACAAACTTACACGCTAAGATGCCCTACCTCTCACTGACACTTATACCACTTAAAAAAAGGAAAAAATCTCGCTCACGCCTCCAAACCAATCCCCTCAATCACGATAATCGCATCGAGCCATCCTCGAAACCACCTTCTCTCCTCCTCAAGAAAGTCCCCCCCAATAACCTCATGTTGCCCTGTGACGAACTAACCTAACGCTGCAGCAATTCCGAACTTGCCGGTCGCTTATATATACATATAGGTTCGTGTATATACAAAAGAAAAGGAAAGGCGCGAGCGCTTATATAGTATATATAATATAATACACCTCCACCGGACTCCTGCTCGCTTGATAATCCACAAAATGTATTGTCACTTGATTGTCAATCTGCTTTTTACTCGCAGCTGCTGCGCATAGCTATATATATATATACTCTCGTTTATATTATATGTATATATGTATATCCATCTCGGCACCGAACTTGCCGTACTTACTCGGACTCTTACTACTTGTGTTATGCTATAATGTACGCTTTTCTTGGATTTGCCTTATTTTGATACGCCGTTTTGTTCGTCTTGAGGGGATTTCTGTGTGTTGCCATATGTTTTGCCAAGAGAGTATTATCCTCCACTATACACTGGCATTTTTCATTTTCACCTGTAAAGTTTCCCGAATAAATTCCTCGTTATCATTTGTTCCACAATCAAGCATCACCTGTAAAATTCAAATATTCCCAAAAAAAAAGTTTTGCATCATCAGAAGTAGATACCAAAACAATAGAAACAATCTAAAATCGAGTACACGACGTAGAGCTCAGTTAAAAAATCCATCCCAGCATCCGCGAATCCCCCGACTTTTCTCACTCGCGAATTCGTCGGCACGGGGTCTCATCATATCCGCAGGTTCCACGCGACGTCACGCGCAGTCGCGCACACGCGCTGCTATATACACTCTATACGTGCAGCGGCAGCACACGCATATATATATATATATCGGGGAGGGAAGGAAAGCCGTGGAAATTTCTGCAAAATAGACGAGTCGCCGGTAGGCGGCTTCGGCGCGCTGCTGCTCTCCTGCTTCGATATATAACATTTTTCAGGGAAAAACTTGAAATTTCCGCGGTTTAGGGAAACGACCGAAGGCCCCCGAGCGTCTCTCTCTACTCTTTCTGGGACTTTTTCTATTGTTTCTTATTTGTTTCTATTCGTCGTTAGTGTATATATTGTTGTTCTTATTAAAAGGACGGGTTTTCAAAGGTGAGGTCGGTTATAATGTCATCGCATTTTCCGGGGAAAACTCGAAGGAGTACGTACGAGTATAGCGAGCTGTTGTTGTGATAAGAATAGTGCATATATAGGATGGATGTATATGATGTTATACGGAGTATAGTGCGGTGTTCGATCCTGAGGAATAGAGGAGGCATGTGAGAGCGAGTAGAGCTTCCGCATAATGGTCACACTTGACTAAAGTTACTCGCTCGAAGCCTCCAGGAGAGCATGATCTTTCGGAGTTCTTTAGACTGAGATATATGTATATATAGGCTGTACTGCAGTTGTGGGGAGAGGGGGAGTATCGACTACTGATTCCTTATCGGGTATTTATTGTCTCGGCAGAGTCGACAATTTTATTCGTGTATACTTGAACGCTGAAATTTTGGAACGTTTTTTTTCTTATTCGCGAAGAATTGATTCGAATAACTACTTTTTTTTTTGAGATGCTGTGTGAGATACCATCATGTCGAACCAAACTCCGACGTTATCTACTTGACTACGTTTCACGCCTTGATAACCGTGATTTTTTCATCCGTTATAACTTTGATAGCTCCAAAAAACTTATGTCTGCAATAGTTTCGTAATCTCAGTTCTCTTCGATAAAAGTTTTTACAATACTCATATACTTACCACACTATTTTAGTTTATTGCATTGAAATACTTAACAACTTGAAACGAAGTTTATAAAAAAAAACCATCGCCTATTCGAACACACTGAGTAGATTCATCATTAGTCCTAATCAAACTTTCCCCAAAAAGAAACTCCACAATAATTTTCAACCGAAAACAAAAAAATCGCCAACTCCACTCGCAAAATCCCCTCCACCAGTATATCAGGTATCGCGAAATTTCAAGCGACTCCAGCAACGACCTGTTCTCCTGATAAGCGAACTTAGTGCGCTCCTCGCGTGACATTGCAGCCGTCGCTGCGACTCTGGCCTTGAGGCCTCGTCCGTTCGGCAAAGCTGCAACTGCAGCATGCAACTCTCTTTCGTCACGCGCTCCTCGTGATTCGATTGATTCCACGTCTTTTCGATATATATGTAGTTATATATAGGTGTGTATAGGTATCACACATCACCTATACAGCCGCGTTCGCCTTGGAAGAGAGAGATTATAATATACACGAGTGTGTATATGTGTGTATAAATATATGCGTCCGACTTTTTCCCGAGGAGACTACTGTATATATACCGATCCGATTTTCCTTGGCTTTTGCAAGGGCGGAAAAATTTTCCGATACAATAACGCGTATATACAGCTACATATATACTTAATAAACGGTCGAAGCAGAAAAAGTCACGTGTACCTGTATATAAAAGAGCGAAGAGAGGGCCATCGACATTTGCACAGGCGAAGAGAGTAAGAAAGAGAGAGAGGAAAGGGTTCGAAACGTCGTCGTCAGGCCTTCAAATTGGCGAACTCGCTACCAAGACAACAGCCGAGCCGAGAAGGTATTTCGCGAATTCGCGAGTATATAATGTATATACATATATAGCGGACGAGAGAAAGAGGTCACGGAGAAAGAGCTGCCGAGTGAGAGTTGATGTATATACACATATAAGCGAGTGTTAGATATGTGTGCGTTGGTGCGGGTATATGGAAAGGAGTGGGAATTGCGCGATAGCCGATTCTTTCTTTTTGTGGATGAATCGTGTGTAGGTTTTAGAAATTTGAGTAGAGTATATTATGCAGTTTCTCGATCGGCGAATGAAGATTGAACTGATGTTCGTGATGTGCAGTTTAGTGAAATGATGAGGTATTGATTCGCTCTAACGCGATTTTCTGTGTATATTTATAGATTGAAAGGAGATTTCGGTTTTTCGACAATTTTTGTTATACTTTCCTTGATTCTTATTCCGAATGAGCGATGTATATTGAAATCTGTTGTATGTATAATATTCCGCTTGAAGGACGATTCGAAAAGCATTCAAGATTCGAACAATGGCCATGCCGTTCCTGATTTAGAAATTTCATATAAATGTCGGCGTATACATTGTTTAGACCATCTGTCAACCGCACACTTTATATAACGGCTATAGAATACAGTTACAATGTGTTTCTTACGCGTTGGTTATTGGAATTGACGTCACTATAACGTTGTATACATGTGGAATAATAATTGTTCTCTCGATCATTGAAAGCAACGAATTTTGAATTAAATTAATACGATTGTATTTCAAAAATTGAAATGTTTTTTAGTTTAATCGCGATTACGCAAGACGCTCTGATAATATAACTATACTTTTCTTTTATACGATTTTAATATAGCCGGAGATAAGTAATATACCTTATCAATGTTACTGTAGACGAACAATATAATGCATCATTCAAAAAATCGTTCAAGTTTAAATCTCATATCAGAGCTCGACGCAATCAATAACCTTATCAACACAATTCGATTTAAATTAATCAACAATAAAGATCATCGAGAAACGGTTCAAAATTTTCAGCGCTAACGAAATAACCTTACTTCTCGGTATAGGTGTCTATATAATCGTCACGCTATACAGCTATATATTATCCGCATAAGCCGCACGAGTCGAACGAATAAGTATACACTACGCATGTGTCGCGCGCAGTTTAGGACAGACTCAATGCGCAATGGTCTCAAAAGTGCTTCGTTCGTCTCAGGAGATCATGAGGTCGTAGAAGGTGACTGTTGCCTCTACCTGTAATTTGCCGGTGTCTCCGCGCATGTGTGCAGAAATATACGCGTTTGTTTAAATTATCGATATATGCTGCGCTTGTATATTACAGTATCTGTACTGAATTTTCTAAATTGCTTGACACACAGTTAACGACAAAATTACAGTAGCAGTCTATGTATGAAAATTCGCGATAAGAATAATCGGCGAGTTATTTATAACGAAGGCTTTATTGTAAAAATAGAAAAGTTATTCCTTTATATAACCCTCCTACAAGTATTTCCAAGGATAAAAAATAAAAATAGGTAAAATAAAAAAAAAAAAAATTATCCAGACGACCCAGTAGGTACACAAGAGCTCGCCTTACACTCGACTCGAACGCGCTCAGCAGGCAGAATAACCTGTTGAGCAATTTCAGCCTGTTCGGTATCAGGAGCGCAGCCGATGGTAACAAGTCCATATATATCCCGTCCAACTTTTTCTCCCCACCACCGGCGCTCGACGGCTATACATATTTATCATTGTACTCGGCTTTTTTCTACCCTCGGTATGCGCTTTATTACTCGTATTATTCGCGGTTTCCGCGGACTTTCGCTCACTTTTCAACCCGAACCTTTTGGGACCTGTTTCCACCAGTTTTCTCCAGATAATTCTCTCGATTTTTTTCGAGGTTATCAACCCGTCAATTATACACCTCGTATTACCGCAATTAATCAACTAATAAATCTCAGCCTGTATCTATTATATACACAAGCTTCATCGTCGTACATCCTTCCACAAAATCCCTGTAAAATCAGCTCACTTCGTTTCCCAAAAGTGAGGTTAAACAATAAAATATAAAACCTCTCTCTCTCGTACAGTATAGCGTTGGCTGTAGTAGTGGGGATCGTGGAAAAAGGGATTCTCAACGTGGTCCGGGAAAATCCGGCGGCTCGTCGCAAGCAGGGGCCCCTTGGAACCCGCTCGGTTGAGCGCAATTAAATATGTCGGCAGCTCCTGACCGGCTGCTTTCGGCAGCTATTTAATAAAAAGTATCCGGCGAACAGGAGACGCGAAGAACTTGCTTGCGCTGCTACTGCAGGGCTGTATATATATATGTGTGTGCTGCCGCGCAAGGAGGACTGGGTGAGGTGTATATATATAGTATATCAGAGAGCGAGTGGGTGGAGGAAGAAGCCTGTGGAAGTGGGAGTTGTGAGAGAAGAATCCTTATATATGTGGAGTGTAGAGAGAGATTTTCTTTACGCGGAGCTGGTTTTTCGAGAGGATCAGGGTCGCGCGCGGGGAAATGAAATTTTCTCTGAGTATTTTCGTGTGAATATTTATGATGAAGGAGTAGCTTCTTTTGCGTCCTCGTGTGATATATTTCTTGATATATATGGTATTGCGTGTATTTTTATTTTTGAGGATTATAATGGAGTTTAATTTAAATGTGATACTTTTTTATATAGATTGGTCGTTAAAGTATTAAAGAGCATTCGGAGAAAACTTTATAAAAATAAACTCCATATTTAGACTGAAAAATTGGAGAGAACGATTATAAACGGATTAAAAATGAATGGCGTCTATTATCATAAATAATTATATAGGAGATTCAATCGATCGCGTCGCGATGACGATTGGCCACAAAATTATCCGAAAACGCGTTCGCCCATTTGTCCGCATCAATTGCTATATATGTACCCCTCGTTAGCCGGGTATTATATTCGTGACTCGGTGCTTCCATTATAGTTCGTCTTTTGTTGTACTTGACTGAATTGATTATAGAATCGTTTTTATCTAAGCTTGGACGAATTATAATCATAGTCGGAAAGAAAGATCCATAGTTTCAAGCTATTGATTTTCCCGTAAAATCTTGTACATTTCGAGTACAAACTCTACATGTATAGTAGGATTTATATACTTTGGTATAAATCCAAAATCGTGTTTTAAGGGCGAGCGTTCGAAACCTACATCATCATTAGTCCGAAAAGAGGACACGTGAAATACAACCGCAGGAATCTCACCAATTCAAACCGGACACCAGTCCGTCCTTATATATACCTCAAAAAAAGAAAAAAAGAATTAACCCCATATGAGCTATACACACACATCCTTCCAAGAATCGGTCGTCGGTATGCTACTGTACATTAGATATAAAAGAATGATAATTCTAGAGCGCAGAGCGAGCTGCTGAGGTCATAGCAATGTTCCGATTTCGTCGTGTCGTCGCACTGATGGTCCGCGCGGATGAAACGGCCGGTACACACACATATATACATATTTTCCGCTCACACTATATATATATGTGTGATGTGTGTCTCTGTGTATATATATATCGTATAAGTGGCTGCGGTATTCGGCCGCGCGCTGCAGATCGATGAGGCGCCGCCGTCGTCGCGGCGCCTCGTAAACGCCCCGTCGGCTCCAAACTCGCGCCCCCTTTTATTACTACGTCACGTCGGTTTCTTTCGATTTTTCTCTTGATTATAATACGTAATAATATAATAATACATCGTTTCATAACGATTTGCCTAATTTTCACGTTCGCAAAACTGTGCTGTGGAAAGCTTTACGAGCCGCGACGACTCACCCCCTCTGAATTTTGATAGTGTGAAAATCGCTGCCGCATTAGCTTCCGTTGCGCGCTACTCCGACTACTAATTGTTATCACTTTGTCGCCCCCAAGAGAGATTCTAGTTAGTATACGGGCTGCGATCCTAAATACGCGGCGTTTCACAAATCACCTCGTTTATATGTACGTGTGTGTGGAAGGATTTCAAAGTACACACGGGGAGTTGGCTCGTGCGATTATGAGACGTGGAGGCGTTATTCGTAATATGTTTAGTTAATTAGTTTCTTTGAAGATAACTTTCGACGGTATAATGGTCTAACTTTTGGAGAACGGAGAGTATTCAATTGTAGGTATATAACAGGGATAAAAGTTGGTCAAACTACTTGAACGAATTTCGTCATGAATAACCACTTCTGCACCGATCACTGGGTATATTAGACGCACGACAAAACCCCTTAAACTTTCACAAAGGTCATACCGATATCCCTTTCTCAATGTCGAAAAAGACGTATCGCAATATTAGGCTCCCCAAAATAGCATCTCTTTTATACACGAAACGACTCAATTCCAAACGATCGCCGTCAATCTAAATTCTCCTCCGGTCAAATCTTCATCATATAATATACCTATACGACGTCTCTCTCAAAGGCCTCGCCCAAGAAATCGCGAAGCGTAATTCGATCACACATCAGTATATATAAAAGAGCCTTAGCGCGTGACAATACTTCTTTCGTCCTCGTGACCTTTGACAATAAATAGCGTTGTCTTATATAGAAGAGACAAAAAAAAAAATTGACCCGCACGTGTAGGACATTCCAGACAGATGTATTAGTATTAGGTTTTTCTTTGGAGGAACACGATGACGGTATATGCGTGTGCGAGGATATATAATATAGCGACGCAAAAGGGGAAGTCAGACTCGCAGACGCCGCGGGGGACGAAATCGACGAACTGTTCCAGGAAAATGTGGCAGACTTGTTTTGAAGTTGAAGCGGTGTGGAGGCTAAAGGCGAGAATTCCGAGCGTTTAACTAAGTTTCGGGGGAAGTTTCTTTTTTTTTTTGGTGATTGATTTTTGGCCTGAATTGGATGATGATTTAGGAGTTCCTTTTTCTTAGTTCTTGTAACGAAGAATACCACCTTTTTTTAAATAGAAGTCTGTTAAACATTTCTTTTCAACAAAGTTTTATACTTTTGAGATAAATTTAAGGACTATTAGGAAGTATGAAACGTTTTATACTCTTTAGCGAGCTTCTTGGAAATAATGCAAAATCTGAATTTTACTATATAGTCTTCGTGATGGGAGACGAGAATGTGCTTTTACTGTGCAGCTTTTAAGAGGAGGGTAAAATTTATTATAAAATTGAGTGTACTAATTACATTGTTCCTATAATGCCTCAGTATAATTATAATAAAATGAAATAGAAACTGTTGCACAAGCGTTTCCTTTTAATATTACCGTTTTTCTTATTATAAAAAATTTAATACCAATTTTATGTTATTAAATATTCTTGTGAATTTATAAATTTCAGTCAAGGTAACGAGACCCATTACATTTTTTCCAAGGTTCACACTTGAATCTTCAACCTTTTCAAGACTCCACAATGGTAACAATCAAGAAAAGAAGTGACGAATCATATGCAAAAATCCATCATCCAAAAACCCGATAAAATTTTGTCCACCCCTTCGAAAAAAAGTCATCCCGAAAAGGCACACGAACACGACGTTTTCGGCTCAGCTAGTAAGAATAAGTCGGCGGCGCTCAATACGCGCGCGGACATCGTGCTATAATACTCCGTCCAGTCGCCGCGCACTTATTCTCCTCCTCGTCGTCCTCGTGGTGGTGGGGATCACGTCAACGTTTGTTATATCCTTCCCGAAAATTCCACACATACTGTATGCGGTGGTCTGGTCCCGCGAGTTCTGACCTCCTATTGTCATTTCATAATATAGGCTGCAGGTGTCCGTTTGAGGAGGACTTTATGATTATCGACTGATGTTATTGGCGTGAGAATAATGTAATGATTTTTATTCGCTGACGAGGGACGATTGGATTTGAAAGATTTAATCCTCTTGGTAATAATGAATTTTTAAACCTCGTGTCTGATTAAACTCGGCCTTTATCCACTGACGTTTATTCAATGTTCAGCGTGATTTCGTGGAGCTCTATTATTATGATGCGATTTTTTGTCCTGTCCTTCGTCAGCTGGAAGAAAATTAATCGTATTCGTTGGTTATATTTAGTATTACTGAAAAATAGTAATAAAATCGTAATAAGAGGACGACACACGAACAAAAAGCGTAATATCGACAAATCACTGATGTATCCCCCCAAGAAAAGTTTCAACTGCACACGATGTCAATCCGATAAGTCGCCGTCGCATCAGAGAGATTTTACGAGGCGAATTCAAAGTCGCTTATACTTACCTCTGGAAGTCAATTTGGCCGTGGACGAGAGACAGTAGGTGCTATAAGATCGACCTACTCTCCTTATCCATCACCCAGAGAGCGACACGAAGTATATTGGCATCGGAGAAGAGTCGAGGATAAAACCGCATCTCTTATATTTTTCCTCGATAATACAAAAGAGACGATTAGTCGATCATTAGTAAGAGAAGACCTTGGGGCTTGTCATTCGAAAAAAAAAATCCCGCTCCAATTTCCAAGTGTCTTTCAGTAGTCACACGTCCTTCCGCTGCAGTGTGTCTAGATAGCATATCGAATATTTCAGGTCGCCGGTGCGCTGACAGCCTCTCTCTCTCTCTCTCGTCACTTTTCGGAAAGGAGAAGCTTATGCGCAAGCGCGACGCATCGTGTGATGCGATTACATACCCCTTTCTTCGGTGTCTCTTCTAATTATCCTCGTCAGATCATCGTTATATTCGTCATTTCGTATTTTACCTAAAAATTGTGTCTTACAATATACTTATTCCAATCGCCAATATTTCTCTATCTATACCATCAGTCACCAATATTTCTCGCTTATCAGACACACACACACAGCACATCTCATAATTCATACCCATCACACACTACCCCATAAACATATTGTTCAAAAGCTCTCAGCCCCATTACAACCGGCTCACACAGACACATAAGGACAGTATAGCTCGACTCTATATAATAAAAGAGTCGGTGCGCATACGCGAGCTTAGTTCCAGTAGAGAGTCAAGGTGGAGGGGATAGACCGCTCGAGCGGCTGCACTGCAGGAGGGTTTGCTCAGAGAGCCGGCAGCCCGCACATCGCGAGCTGCTCCGTGAGCAGCAGCAGCTTTTTAACGCGACACACACACACAGACACAGTTGTACTATACGAACACTATATAATAGACGTGCAGTGCAGCTATCTCTCTCTCTCTCTCTCTTTTCAAGTGCGGGTGAATTATATCGTTGTTCCAGAATAATAAGAAGAAGTTTTTTTTTTCTTTGAAGAGAGAGTATATAGTGTATAAAACAAGGGCTTGCCCTCCCCGAGGAGCTACGCTGGACAGCCGGGCCGACTGAGGTGAGTATCGTTGTATATAGGTGTACAGTGTGGGATTATAGAGAAAGAACGAGAGCGGCTTTCTCTATCTGGATAATATATATCCTTAACGCCGCGCCATATTGCGGCAGCAGCGCACTGCACGCATCGATCTCACCCCCCTACTATATATATATATGTACACACATAGACACACGAGTCCTGCGTGAATAAGTATATTACTTATAGGAACTCGTGTATAAATTAAACTATTTTTGAATTTCCCGCCGGATAAGAGCTTTAAGTAGTCACGCTCGGGACGTGTCAGACGGAAGAGAGATATAGAGAGGTTAGGGTTGCTGCTGTTGCCAAGGGGGTAGTATGTGTATCAGTGTGACTAACCCTCTGTATAGCGTCGGCCACTTCGAAATTCAAAATGTGTACTATATACACCAGCACAAAGTTCAGCGCATGACCGAGATCGATCACACCCGGATTGGTATTATTATATATATTCCAAATCCTTATACACATCGAGGTTGCGCAATCACGTCAGTCGGTAATTGTCCCCTTAACCTTTCTATCTCTCTCTCTCACTGACTCTATTTCGTCAGCCGTGTCGTATATAGATACATATATCCGCATCTATACCGTGGCCTGGAGTCGTGCTCTTTCTCTCGGAGAGGGTTGCGCTCTCTCTCTGTCCTCTGGTCCGCATGCGCGACGCGGAAAGCCGGCTCCCACATTGACCGACCACCGCCGTGTGCCGACCGACCGTCGTCGTTCTTCGAGACGGTTCTCTTTTCTCCGCTGACACTTCTTTTCTATTTTTTTAAAATCTCCTCGATCTCATATCGCTCTTCTCACTCTTATCTCTATACATACTGATAAAGACACTCGAGGGTGTATCGGACCCTTAGACACACTACAAAGGGGGGTGAGTATATCGTATCTTGGCATAGATTTGCAAATCTCTGCCAAGAGAGTAGAGTCGAATCGATAGCAGACCACCTCCTGAAGAAGAGACATAGCTGTAGTATAGTCCTTTGCAATTTTACATCCACACCCACGCACGCATTGCGTCATATATATATATCTATATATGCTTGATATATACAGTTATGACGACCATGGCTCCTGCTGGCGAGGGAGGAGGCGGCGGGAGTGGAACAACGACGACGACGAGTACGGAGCAGGCTCCGGCTACCACCACCACGACGACGAGTACCAGTGCACCAACTCAGCATCCACCACCATCGCCGTTGAGTGGATGCTATCTTCTGGTCGTGCTTCCCGAACCACATACCGCACAACACAAGGATCTCATCCTCAATCGACTCGCTAAAGGTTCGTTGTGTGTCTCTTTTGTCATATATATAGAGACTCTCTGACATTTTGAACAGGATCGAAGCCTCTCAAGATATCGCGCCGATTCGCCGATATAAGCGTATTAATTTTAGGCTGCAGCTAATTCAATTTTTCCTTGCACACACACACACATACATAACGCAGTCTTCGATCGCGAAAATATTATTACGTTCCCGTCGTTACGTGACCTAAATATCGGATTAATTAAAAAGCGACCAAGTAAAAAAAAAAAAGAAAACGCGTATAATTTCGACTATAATGTATATATACACGTTATACAAGTCCTCCTGGAAATAGCTCTCTCTCTCTCTCGTATACCTAGTGCTCGGAATATAAGTTGGCCGATATCCGGAAAGCCGTCGCGTGACTTCCGCGCCGTCCAGTATATATATATACACCTATACATAAAACTGCGCCGGCTAACGGTCGCTATACTAGCAAGGAAGGACTTTACTTTTATCAGAGACCTGCGTATATATACAGTACACACACTTCTCTCTTTCTGTTGCTAGGTGCTTGTTCGACGCCCTTTTTTTCCTCTCTTATCCCTATTCTTTCCTCCTATATATATACACATTCTTCTTTTCTGTACGCGGAGAGGGTCGAATGTGCAGAGTTAAGGATTCACAGGGTTGAGAGTCGAATTTTAAGCGGAGATAGATTTTCTCTACTCGAAGGCTGAGTCTCAAATAAAAGTACAATCGACTAACGCACGAACTCTAATGAAAGACCACTTGGCGTATCATATAATAATAATCGTCAGCATCAGAATTCGCGCGCGTGTTTAGACTATATTATATAGGTATAGGTATAAGGTCAAGGTCCCCCAAAAAAGCCGACAGGTCCGAATAGACAGACGGACTCTCTCTCTCTCTCTCTCCCTATATTTAAATGAAGCTTACATGCCCAGCAGTATATATAGAAATAGAGCGTATAGTAAATCGGAGTCGCGTGCGAAGGCCCGCAATGCGCCATTGGCGTTTTTACTTGCGCACTGCGATTGTCGAGGGGCGAGAGTGAGACGCTAACGAAAATTAGCGACTCACCAAGTGTGTTTAACAATCTGTATATCTATATATAAAATATTAGCGCGGCAGTTTGTCTCGGAGCTTTTTTTTTACGGCCGTGTGTGTGTCTCCAAAGCCTGATGTGGAAGTAGTCGTAAATTTCCTGAAGCGTCTTTGTATGGCAGAGGAAATCAATCGGATGGGATTAATAAAAATTCGAGAGACACACGTTGATTAAATTAAGGGCGTTTTTATATTTATAACTGCTAAGCATGAACTTTGGAATATACAAGCCGTTATAACTGCAGTATTAGTGATAGATCGATATGAGCAGTGTGTGTGTGTTATAGGACGATTAAGATACACCTGCGAAACTCGGAGGAATTTAATAGAATTTACCGCTCGATTAGCTTGTGTGATAATCTGCTCTCGACTTTGTTAAAACCGCGCGCGATCATAATATTATCGATGACTTTATAAAAATAAACCGTTTCCAATATATACTACATTAAACAAGCTGTATACTCTAGCTGTCTTTGGTCTATGACTTTTATCAGAGTTGAAAAAAGAACCAATTAAAAAACAAAAAACGACTCATTCGTACGAAATATTAAAAACAACAACCAAAGAGAGAGAGAGAGAGAGAAAAAAAAGCTCCTCTCATGCAGTGCGCAAGCATCCCGAGGCTCTGTGCACGCACGAAGTGGTTTTAAAGGGGCAGCCTCAAGGGGTAGTTTTAAACGCCTCTTTTGTATAGCTTATTTATAGAGAGTCCCTCTCTTTCTCTTACAGTCCGCCGATTCGTCAATACGCCTCGAGCTTCCGTGTCAAGATCATCATCATCATCAATGAAGCTACAAATTTTTCCTTTTCGTTCTAGTCTACTTATATATGTATATACGTCACACACACACAGACACACGCGTATACAGTATGCAGTGGCATAAATACTGCACGTATAGTGTCAGTAGGAGATAAAAGCTCGAAGGACAAGACTACTATGCCCCGCCGCCGGCGCCGATTCTATTTCGGTCCCTCACGTGTCTAGAGGTCATCGCCTCACTCGCACATACTCCAGTACATATATATATATATAAGACCACCTCTTTGTACAGGCCTAACCGCGACGAGCTTTCGCTCTGATACATGACTCGATGACATACACGGTTTTATCCGAAAAAGCTGCGCTGATTAAAGCTGAGAGAGGCTAGAGTGACGAAACGTTTGCCTTGTGTTATATAGAATCATGTGTTGAAATTTTCCAAGTCAGATCGATTACAAGCTCTCCGTAGGGATAGCAGCTGATGTACAAACGCGTGTATAGCAGTAGAGGGAGGTATAAATGAGTGTATATATAGTAGAGAGAAGAGGAAAAGAAGAGAAAGCTAAGCGAGTGGGAGGAAAGAGGGTGGCTCTCTCGCTCTTTCTCTCTGTAGCTAGATGCGGCATGCGCACGTTAGTACCTGCCTACGGCCACATCCCCGCAGTCCCCGGAACTTGGATCAATAACCCATCCAGTCCTGAGTCCCCGAGACTATAACCGATGGATCAGCTCGACTTCACTGCTTTTCTTGTTATATTTATTTTCTCCAAATCCTCTATAGCGATCGTTATCTCTCTCGTGTATATAATATGTACCAAAGACTCGCCTCGTTATATGCTAATGAGAAGCTTCTGTATATAGTATATATAATATATATGTATAGGGCGGCTGCGCGCGAGAGAAGTCTCTGGAGCTTCTCTCTGTACTTCGCGAAGTGAGGACAGAGGTCGCGCTCTTCACCGAGAACGATATCGACCCAGACACACACACACACGCACACGTATATCACACTGTCAATTTCATCTCGTTCGAAGCTCTTCTTCTTTTTTTTTCTCGTATAATATAGTACGAGCTATTGTGCGAATAATAATAATTCGTTTATAATATACGCGTGGATTTTGGTGGTCCACTATATTTTTAGAGATATATACATACTGAATTATTCAAAGTAGACACAGACGGGCTTTGGACAGACACGAGCTTTTGAAACACATTCGCGGATTAATTAACACATCGCCCACAGCCTGTATGTGTCAGCTCGATCGAGATATTCTATTTTCTAATGACACATCGGGATATAATAATCGCGTGTGTGTGTGTCGTGTTATATGTACCTGTAGGAAATCACTCGATTTTCGCGTGTGTGTATATATTATATATATATCGAACTCTCTCGCCGCACACCTGTCGTGAAAACGAGGGCCATAAATATGAGGATATAACAATTGAATTAACGGCGGGTCTAAAAAAAGACTATGGCGTGCCGCGAATCGCTTAACGTTCCCGTCTCTCTAATATACTGTATATTCGATTTATACAAGGCGCGACGAATTCCGAGACGTGTCCATCCGCACTTTTGCTACTCTGCTGTTCTCTTATATATACTATACACTATATATACGTATAGGAGAGAGAAAGCTTTGCGGCAACGCGCGCGTAACCTCATTGGCCTACATTTCTCAAATCTGATTGTATTGCACGCATGCTCTGAATAAAAGCAAAGTCTCTCCTGATGCTCTGGATGTATATACATATATAATAAACGAAGTATATCGACGAGCGATTTTCGGCAAAATGCGCAGACGCGTATTTTCGCCAAAGTTTGATGAAGAATTCATTGTATGTATTTTGTAGCGGCTGATTAGGGGAATGAAGGGTTGGTTACACGTATATATACTCGGTCTATGGGGAGGTTTGTAATGGACTCGTGTGGCTGTTTATCCGGCGACCCCTTGTCTTTCGACCCTCTTTTTCTTGTTACTCGTAATGGGGAGGTATGATTTCCGAGAAATCCTCAACCACTATAGGTATATACACACACATACTCGTTTGTTGTATATATAGGTACTGTATACTTGGAAATATGTGGACGCGATCGACTGCGGTTCGTTATTATATTGTTGTGTATATATGTTAGATGCAAATTTTTCCTTCGCGTGCGTATTTTCGTGCGTTTTTATACACGTGTATTTACGTATAGAGAAACATTCAATGTCACGAACTATGCTGCGAGAAATGGTGTGACATATACATAAAAGGCTCTTTTATATATACACTTTTTTCTTGCCGCAAGCGATACGTCTATGTATACCGACATCCATAAAATTCCGTTATTTAACCGGGGAATTTATGTCTCGGAAAAGAGAGGTAAGAAAACTTTTTACGACTAGCTTTATATACGCTAATATTTGCATCTCAGTATTTCTCGCTGCTCTTGACGTGGAAATATTCACAAAAACTGATCGCCAATATCGCGGAACTCCACAACCTTTCAATTGCGGTATACACGATAAACACAGCCATTAATTCGACAGAAGCTAGCGACATCGTCGTAAACAAAGTATACACATATCACATAAGCTATATACGCATATAAGGTATACGACGCTCTTGAGCTTACTCACTCGAAGCATGATCGTGTACGTGAGCCAGCTTTATAAAATAACTCCTTCCGATATGCAACGTGAGGTGAAACTCAAGTGTCCCCGCGCGACATTCGAAAATAATGATAATAATAAAGGTATTCTTCGATTATAATGCGTTATATATTCGAGAGTTATATATAGGCATAAGCAAGCAGTTTGAGGGAACAATTGCGAGACACGAGAGACGCACTGGAATAGGGTTTATAAATAGGCGCATGCAGAGACTCGCGAAACTCGGGTATATAGATCGCGAAGAGGGAGGCCGGGTGTGAAGACGACGACGGGTTCTAATTTTGAACGGACGTCAGTGTGTGTGTGTCTTTCTTGGTGTAGTCAGGCCAGACGTTTACTGTACTTGAACCTGACCCTAACGTCGATTGCGCGCGCGGTTGGGCTTTTCTGACCTGTATATTACGTGGAAATTCACTTCATATAGTATGTGACATTCTTTTTTTTGTTCTCGAATAAGAAACTTTTTAATTCCATAAAAGGAAAGTAGCTCAGCCTGTAGTTTTTTTAAAATTCTGCACTATAAATCACGCACCGCAAGCATCTCTCATGTAATTTCCTGGAATTATAAAAATGCAAATGAAGCCGGAAAATTCTAGCCTCCGCAGCTCGTCTCACCGCAGCACAATTTCGCGAAATGAAAAAAGAAGAAAAATCCTTCGTCGTTCAAAACCAAAAAATTCCCACTGCGACCGTATATAAGAAAAAAAACAACCTCGTAATGATCCGAGTGCATGCGTGCAACTGCAGTAGTCTAGACTCCAACTATATACACAGAGCAGGCGGGTATAGCAGGATTGTGAAAAAAACTCCCTCGACAGCACGTCCGCCGCGCTTTTTTTCCGGACTGCACTTTTCAGTCGCGCGGCGCGGGCTTTTTATCGCGGAAAAAAGGCCATTTCTTAGCACTCGTCGCGCTCTTATTCATCAACTCTCGCTTCGGCAAACTCTATATACACCGAGAGAGCGTCGCCTGAAAAGGCTGTATTGCGTCGGCCCTCATCCTTTTTTTCGACACTTTAATTATTAATAATTTCCGCAAGTAGCTGGCTTTTTATTCACGGCGATATGAAAGAGGAGAGGTGTATCGCTGCTGCGAGAGAAATATATTTATTACCGTATGTATATATATGTCCTATATTTAATTTGTAAGCGATACACCGGCTACCGTCCTTGTATACTATAGGAGTTAGACGATATTGTCGTTCGATCGTAGGTGTTGTCGTCTGGTTCTCTTGTTACTAAAGTCTCGCAAAAACTATACGTTTTTTTTACATTTCTCGGTGTAATATATAGATGGAATTAAATTATTAAATAAGACTATCCCCGAAAAGCGTAAAAGAAGTAATTTACCATTTCCCGGCCGACATTTCTCCTTAACTCGAAAAGAGAGTGGTGTAGTAAATCATTTAAGATGCAGCAAGCAGACCGAGATACCAGAGCGAGATTACGCCTTTGGCTTGCAACTTCACTCATGAAAAATATATAAATAGCTCCGCACACCGAGGTGATCGCCGCTTTGACTTTTGCACATGAAAGGGCAGTTTTTTTCTTGAAAATCTTGAAATAGCTAATTTATCAAGTTTATTCTTGGAATATATATAAGAGAAATTTTTTAACAGCTGACACTAAAAAAGCCTCATTTTTTAGTTGATTTATATACCAGGAAATAAAAATTTTTAAATTTCCTATAGATTATAAAATTGTGATGCAATTAAAAAATGTTTTCTGCACATCGAGAGCGAGTTCTTTTGATCAATCTTTGCAAATTCGACATCCTTTGTCAATTTTTTTTTAAAGCAAGGAAGGAGGAGTAAGCGCGGCTCAGCATTTTTCTTCTCAAGAACTTTTTGACCCTGTTTTAAGAGACAAAAGGCTTCTCTCGCGCGCGGCAGCATCTCTTTCACACTTCGGCACATATTGCTATTTAAAGTGATAAAAAAACGTGGCGTCAGTCGCCTTATTCGACTGTATATTATTTCACGCTTTTATGTGCAGGAACAAAAAAAAAAATTTTTCGTCAGTATATCTCCGACCACCATAATTGGATTATTTTTTTCACTGTGGCGATGTAACAGAATTTTCATTATTTTATCCAAGGACACGTGTCTGCATTGCGCAGGTTCCCGTTAATTATTATTTTCAACAATTGAAGTACAGAACTTTGCAATTAATTTTAACACGGCTGTTACGATGTAATAATTGCGTCTCCAAAATTACGCGTCGACTGTACATATTATTTCCACTTCAGATTAAATCGCAAAACTGCACAGTGTTCCAAAAGTCCCATTTTAGCCCATAAAAGAAAAATGTGCTCCTATACAAGGTCTATACATAGCCGGGACAAACCCAGAATTTTCTGCATTTATCTCTCTCACTACTACGCGTCCCTTCTTTTTTTTTTGTCGCACACGTATACTGGTATAAAAGAAGCTCGCGAAAGTGTCGAGCATGAAAGCTACACTCCCTCGTGTAGGATCACTGCACTTCGCACTTACTTAGATACCAAAGCCATATTTCGAGAGTTAAACTTAGCTCCTCGAAAACTTATTGTACTCAATTTATAAGAAAAACTTTATTTCGAAGAATATACCTTGATTTCATATCCCCTGTTTTTCCACGTCGACGCGCAAATAAAACTTTTATACGATCCTACATACACATAAGCTTCGAGTTTTGTTTATGGAAAACAGAGCGCATGCATATACCTATACAAGTAAATAAGGCTGATGTATATCGGAAACGCGAGTCGAGAGTCAGCGAGCATCGAAGACATGAAACTCGGCTGCAGCACGGCTTCGCTGTATCACCTTCAGGGCTTCCGATCAATTTGACAGAGCAGCAGTAGCAGCAGCAGAGGCAGCAACGACGAGTGCCTTCAGCGATATAGCAATTTAGAGGCTTTAAGAGCTCGTGCACTGGCCGCGTCTTTGTCACCGCTGCTGCTGTTCCTGCTGATGCTACTCACTCACTCAAAGTCAACACCTGACCTTACATTTTAGTGTCTATGCAAATATTGATTCTGCGCCGCTTCTCTCTACAAGATGGATCAAAATATAGAATTATGTAACGTTGTTGCTTGCTAATTACGAGTCTTCTTGCCGTATTCGTTGTCCTTAAGGATACCGCTCGTATAAGAATCCAAGTTTTTATAGGTTCTCATAACATTTTATCGTCGCGTTCATATAACGTATACTCGAGAAAGAAGTGCATACATATCTCTCAAGTGCAGATTCTCCTCTATACGGCCAGATTTACATCGAGCAATATTCGTCCTATCAATTTTCCGAATATTTCAATATATTCCCAAGAAAAAGCTCGCCTCGAGTGTGTATCTCTTCAAAGGCGACGTGCAACAATAAAGCTTCGAAGGTCAATCACAAGAGCGGAGGCTCTCTCTCTCTCTCACCGCAAGCCTTACAAATGCGCTTACATACTGTATATAATACACCTGAGAATTTTTTTTCTCTCGACTTTTTTTTTTTTGGCTTGTAACCCAAGGTTTGCGCAAAAGAAAGAAAACTTCTCGAGGATGATGATGATGATGGTGTTGAGTCGATGTCGGTCGTCGTCGTCGTGACTAGGAGTTGCGTGTATAACGTGCGGATCGATTCCTGGCTGGTATAAAGGACCACGTGACGGGGGTGCGGTGTTGGTGACGTCACCACTCGCTGGCTTTTTGCTTCCTTTATATATCCTCGGAGGAATATATAAGGCTGCGGGAAGAAAAAGTTTTTGAACGAACTTTGCGGCGAGTCCACTGATCACTTTTTAATAATAAAGAGGACTTTTATTGTTATGCTTTGCATATTGTGTGTTTTGAATTTCCCGGAGATTTGTGTACGTAACGCGGGGATTTCCTTGCTTTTGTATACTGTACGTGATTTTATTACGGATAGGAGGAAGCACTTTCTTGAAATGAAACTTTGAAAAATTGCGTGCGGGATTGCGAGGAACGAGGATAAAGTAATTGAAATGGAAATATGATTCAGCGCATATTTTCTCTTATTAATTAACATGGGAAAACTCTCTCTCTCTCTCTCTCTCTCTGTGGCTTATTAAGCAAACTTGTAAAGGAAATGCACACTGCGGTGCTCCAAACTTTGCACTTTAGACCTTGACCTTATATATCATCCGCATTTGACCGTTACTTTATGAAGCCTATCAAGCGCTAGGCTAAGTTACCTGATAGTCTTCAATTATGACTTAATAAACGTTTTGTCATAATACCTTTAATACGCTAGTCATTATACCTCTTCGGAATCACAAAATAATTTGTTACTCTACACCAAATCTTTATATATACGAGATGATATTTCACATACGGAAGTTAATTTAAACCGCTTTTCACGAAATATGACCACTTTACTCAGCAGCTATATACTCCCTTCCAAGAGCTGCACACTACACATCAACACTTTATTTTAAGCCTCGTGGCATTACCTGTATTTACGTTAACGCCAAGTTTGATGGAAATCCTGGCTTTGCACAGAGGGTATGTTCTGTAGAACTTGACCTAAATTCTATTCAAAATGTCAGAGTAAACATTACGTAACGCTAGAGCAATAGTGTTCTCACCCTCTCTCGAACTGTTTCGAAAAAGCTCTTGATACGCCCACGTTTCGCAAGTGGAGAGAAAAAAAATCGTTTAAAAATGTTTAAAATATCATTTCAGGTTTTCTCTCATGGGATAAAGATAGTTGTCACGTGGATTTGGAGAAGGAATTGCAGGCACTCGTAGCACAGTCCCCCGAAGGCGAAGAGGCAAGGAATGGTAAGATGTAATGAATTTATAAACAGTTCAGTTCATACTCTGTATATACTACTTAATTCGCTGCTCATTACGTAGTAATTTACTACCGACGAAATTCGTCAAGCTTCCCAAATTCTTATGAATATAACATTATCGCAGGCGAACGTTTAATTCAATATGCGACGGAGAATCTCGTAACGGAAGTCCTTATTTACCCGCAAAGCAATACCCTGCTGCAATGTATCCGAAATCTTCTTGCAAGTTTCACGAAGCACAGGCACATCATTCACGCTGGATACACATTCGGTGGAAATGGTTCCTGGATACTGCAGGTGTGTGTTACACATAAGTGTCTCGTCGATCAAGTTAACGGTCGGCTGCTCTATTGTACGTCGAGGATTTTAAACTGTATTTCTTATTCGATAGGATGGAACCTTCAGCCTGGCTGACTTTTTGGATGCGTTTAGCGAACACGAGGTGCAGCGTGTGCTTCGAGCTTACGAGAATAGCGTTACTGTAGATATTCATTGCGCAGGTGTCGGTGACTGGACGACGGCTCGTCTTTCCAAAGAAGCTTGTACGAGGTAAGAAGCTCGACGTGACGGAAGATTACAAAATTTCCATTGGAGACAATTATGCTGAGTTTTTTTTGCTTTTTGTTCAGGGCATGCCGCGTAAGAGTCAATCCGGATGACGTTCTTACAGCCGGTGTACCGGCGATCACGAGCTTCACGAGCTACATTGGACAGTATCTGATAGCCCAAACTCTGGACCAGCTGATGGAGCCGTCCGATGTGGTCGGCAACATACGCTTCAGTCATCCTACGCTGTACGTCTTCCCTGGTGGTCAAGGTGATGCCGCATTGTTTGGCATCAACGGTTTTAATATGCTCGTCGATGGTGGCTTTGCACGTAAGGCCTGCTTTTGGGACTTCACACGACATCTCGATCGTCTTGACGCTGTACTTGTTACGCGAATTAACAATAGCAACGTCGGCGGTATGTCAAGTGTACTGAAGAAGAAGAAGGAGATGCACGTCTACCCGCAAATAGGACATTTCTTCTGCAACCTTGTTGTGAGTATAACGTGGTTTTGCATATATCAATATAATATCTTGAAATTAATCTTTTCGCGTCGATTGATAACTTTAAAAGACAGCGGTGTAGTAATCTTAATTTTCACATACAGGAAAGAAGACACTCGAACTCTCCGGATGGTGATAAGGATATAGACCCCCTCATACTGAACCTCATTGATATGGGACAGGAAATGATGGTGAATTTGCGTCACATAAATCTTCGTCCACATCCTTGTTACAGGGATCCAGAACCAATTAATCTGTATCACAAAGTTGGCCATGGTACCCTGGATATGTACGTCCTAAGCCCAAGTAAAGATAGTCGCGAAGTTAGGGAGTTTCTAGCCAAGTGGAATGCCTCGGACGCGAAACTTTTTGCCGGATCACATAGGAAAGACTCGACCGGCATGGTATTTCCAGCGCAAAATCTAGTGTCGATATGCGCACTGCTGGTCTGGCAGCCGGCTAATCCGGAAGACACCATTACCAGAATTCTATTCCCAGGCAGCACGCCGCAGCACAAAATTTTCGAGGGTTTCGAGCGTCTAAAACACTTGGAATTTTTGAAGCATCCGACTTGTACCGCGAAGAGCCTTTCGCCTTCGACGTCACTCATGGCGCTCAAAGACAAGGCGGCAATACTGAAACCAAAGCTTAGTTCCATTGAGCGCGAAACCAAACGACTTGCCGAGACTCGAAGGGAAAAGCGAGACACTTCGGAAATTAAGGCTGTGAAAAAGGATGCCGTCGACGATGCTTCGACGAGAATTTCAACTGGAAAGCCGTCGGCGCCTCCTCAAATTAAGACGGAAACGAAAGCGAGAAAAGTCGTGGAGAATAAGAAGATCGAGTCCGAAGCCAAGGAAAGCAAGAAGATCGAGAAGGAATTAAAGGAGACGAAGAAGGAAGTGAAGAAGGTAGAGAAGTCTGAGCAACCGGATTCAGACGCGAAAAAGACTGACGCTGTTAAAGTGGAAACTGAAAAGACTGCACATCCTGCAAAGGAACCTAAAACGCAAAAAATTGATGTTAAGAAGAGAGAAACTAAGGAAATCACCAAGACAACCGTCAAACCGAGTAAACCCGAAAGTATGACAAAGCCTTCAATGAAACCCGTAGAAAAGAAACCCAAGCCATCCGGAGAGAAGAAAGATATCATGAAGCCATCTCCAACAACACCAAAGAAGTCCATGAACGGTGCAGCAACCAAAACGGAAATGTCCAAAACTGTGGCGAAATCTGCGGTAAAAGCGTCTTCGAAAACCTCAACCGCAGCCCCAGCCAAGAGCGCCAAAGATGCCAACAATCGTATGGTGGTCGAGCAGAAAAATATAGAATCAGCAGCTGCAAGCGCTGCGACGAAAGCACCAGCCAAGCCCAAAGCCATCGAGCGAAAACCCATAAGTCGTCGCACGAAACCCGTGAGTCCAAGTAAGGCTCGACTACCCATAAGTCCTGCTAAATCTACGAGGAGTACACCAACAGCTTCTGTGAAATCTGAAAAGGATGCTGTCATTCGAAAGGTCAAGGGAGGAACCACTGATTCATCCGCCGTGTCCACTCCTTCCGGAATCGAGCCGGAATCCGCAATAAAGTTAATCGATAAGAACTTAACGGAGAAATCCGAAGACATATCGCTTGATTCCATTGAAAGCAAAGTTTTGGCTGATCTGAAGGAAGAGCGCGAGGTCGTCGAGGAAATCGAAGCCGTCTTGCAGAAAGCAGAACGAATCGAAGAGGCGCGCAAAGAAGAAAGATTCGAAGGTGACGACGAAATAACTGCAGAAGCGACCGATAAGAAGGAAGAGGATATGACAGAGGAGGATGTAACGGCAGAGATGGACGATGCGCCGAAAAAGCTGTCCAGAAAAGAAAGCCAAGAGCTGACGGAAGAAGACGAATATTTGATCGTCGAAAAAGAAGAAATCTATACAGAGGATTCTGTACAAA
This sequence comes from Cecidostiba fungosa, assembly GCA_900474305.1. Taxonomy (NCBI): domain Eukaryota; kingdom Metazoa; phylum Arthropoda; class Insecta; order Hymenoptera; family Pteromalidae; genus Cecidostiba; species Cecidostiba fungosa. The sequence goes on from UCOJ01000022.1 coordinate 334,711, forward strand.
GTGGCGATGCTGAACAGAAGCATCATCTAGATGAGGCTGAATCCGAAAAGAGTAGAATAAAGATTGGCAAAGAGCCCGAAGAGGAAGAAGAAGAAGAGGCAGAAGAAGAGGATCAAGAGGATGAAAAAGAAGATGCCGAAGAGAAAAAAGACGAAGTGCCAGAGAAAAGTCTAGTTGCCACAGCGACCGAAGGCGACAAGAGAAAATCGATGGACTTGTCTCCTGAACACAAAGAACTTCTAAAAGAAGAAATGAAACAGATAATTGCTTCCGCTACGGAAGCTGTACAAAAAACCGAAGAGAAGGACGACTCTGGCAAAAAAGATAGCGAAGACATAACAAAGGATCCTTCTAGCTTGAGTCCCGATAAGTTAGATTCTTCCGTCAAGCCGGATATCGATCAAAAGGAAGTTGTGCCTGAAAAGTTAGAGGAGTCTCAAGAAAGAATTTCAACCCTAGAATCCGGTGCAACTACGACTGCACCGACGTTGCCGGAAGACGAGCGAATTCCGCTTGATGAAATCAAGGAAGATGTAGATGAAAAACACGTTTTGGAAGAAGTAAAAGAGAAAGAAATCCCTGTCAAAGAAAAAGAAGTTATTCCAGAAGCATTACCTGCTGTCTCCAAACCAGAAGTGAAGGTGTTGGACGTAAAGCCGCCTGTGCATCACGGTATTGCAAGAGATGTCGTGAAAACTCCAGATGAAGTAGCTGATTTACCAGTCCACGAAGAAGTTGATCCAAAATTGTACAGAATGGAAGAACTTGAAAAAGACAAAGAAACGAAAGCACCAGCACCAGCACCAGCTCCAGTCCAAGAACCAAAAGAACCCGCCCCTACGGTGGCTCCAGTGAAAGAACAAAAAGATAAGGGAATGTTTAGCTTTTTCGGAAAAGTAGCTGATAAGTTTGAAAAAGGTATCGATAAGTTGACAAAGAAAGCGAGACGCGACTCTGCTGACAAAGACGCTGAAGACAAATCTTCAAAATCTAGTTCACCAAAGGAACCCAAGCCTCACGAAAAAGTTATTTTTGAAGCTGTAGATATTGATAAAGTTTTCCCAAAAGTTGGAAAGCACGAAGAAAAAGTAGAAGCTTTCGAACAAGTACAACCGCAAGTGAGCGACATAAAAGTCGCAGCTATCAAAGAAACCGCAGCATTTTTGCAAGAAGAAGTAAAGGACTCCACCGTGGCTATTGCCGAGCCACCAAACGATTTAACCGATAAAACGAAGGCTGAAAAATTGGAGGTTCAGTCGGAGGAAAAGGTAGTCGAAGATACCGAAGAAGTTGAAGCATTAGTGGAGGAAGCATCTAAGAAATTCAAGAACGTAAAAGATAGTTTGCAGGATTCCTTGGAATCTCTGGAAGACAAAGCTGATGAGGCTAAAAAATCGGCGGCAGCATCTGCAGATATGATAAAGGATACGCTAATCGAAGCAGCCGAGAAACTAGTTGATGTAAAATCAGATGTCAGCGATTTAATTGAATCCAAAGAACCTGAAAAAGTCAAATTCATTATTCCGTCAAGCGACGATACTGAAAAAGATGAAGATGATTCGGATGGTATTGTGAGAGACTTCAAGGAAGCTGTACGGGATGTTGCTGAAGTGCTCATGGGTACAACAGGAATCGAAATAGAAAAAGAAGAAAAACCAAAAGACGTCGAGCAAATTGTGAAGAAGGTTGCGGAAGTTCTCAAGGAAGACGATTTCCTAGTGAAAAAGACTCTCTTTACCGACGAAGGTAAGGAAAAAGATGAAAGTCCTAAATCTCCTGCTGATGAAGCATTGATACCTAAAAAAGTTGGCGTAACGCAAGAGTTCGCTTCTCATGAGGAAGTTGAAGAGATACCTGAAGTAGGAGTAACCAAAAGATTATCCACGGATTATCAAAAAGCCGATGGATTTGAGGTACACGAAGAACCTTGTACCAAAGTGCATAAAGATAAAGACGTATCATTGACTTCTCCAGCTAGAGAAGCAGCTACCGATAAAGAAGATGCAATGAGAATTTGTGAAGATTTGCTTAAAGATGATGTTCTTGTTAAGCCCATTGTTGAAGTAGAGACGGCATCGCGAGCTGATGTAATGGACTTAGGTTTGGAAGAAGTTTGTGTGAAAAAAGTCGCTAAGCGAGAAATTCACGAAGAACAAAGTGCAGACGAAAAAGTAATTATCGAATCAGAAATCGGTTTTGAACAAAAGTTATCGCCTGGTAAGGCAGAGCTTGTAACCGTGACACCGGGTTCTACACCAACTTCACCAAAATTACATACAGAATTGGAGCTTCCCGAGATTCCAACTGAATATAAAAATATATTTGATAAAGAGACAAGTTTGGAGGACTTGATCGAAGAATTTATTGTGGTCAAGAAGCATAAAGTTACGATACAAATCATAGAATATATTGTAATCGTAAAGCGAGTGCCTAAAGAAAAAGTAATTAATATTATTCAAGAGACTATTATAAAACACAAAATTCCTCGTGATAGCGTGGCAGAGTCTGTTCATGTTTTACGATCACACGATATCCCTTCGGAAAAGAGACTAGGAATTGAGAATTACATAACAAATGAATATTTAAATAAGAATAAAAGAATAACGTTTAGTGTGATTGAAGAGATATCTATGAAAGAAACCATTCCCAAATGTGTTGTGATAGAGATCGTTGAAGAGATAGTAGATAAACAAATTTCTAGAGAATCTGTTTTTGATATTCCAGAAGAGACATATTTTGCGATACTCAGGGAAATAGATGATACGACACAAGTATCTAAGGATGCTGCAGAGGCGTTTATACAAGAAAAAAGAAAACAATCACACGACGAAGAAAAGGTCGTGGATGATTTCGCACCCGTAGAAGAGGAACATAAGATTCGCGATGTTCTTTCGACTACCACGACAGACAAACTTGATGCGCAAAAGACTAAAGATGTAGATGTAGAAGTAACTGAGCACGTTAGTGATCTGGCTGAAGCAGATGAAAAATTCGTAAAGGACACTCCAGAAAAAAGTATGAAGGAGGTTAGCGAGAGTGATTCCAAAGATATAAGCACTGCTAAAGTTGAACAAATACAAGATCGAGAAATTTCTGAAGTATCGGAAGTAGATACAAACGAAAAATATCTCGATGAGGCAAAAGAAAAAACGACAGAGAAGAAAGATTCTGAAACGCCTACAGAAACACTGAAAGAAACTCATGTCGATACCCTTGAAAAATCTCATGCAGATGCCACTGGGCGACCTGGTGGTTTCGTTGATGTAACGGAGATTGAACAAACTAAGGACGACGATCAATCGCAGGAAGCAGACAAAGAAAGTCACGAAGGAATAGTCAAAAGAATGGTAGTTACAGCAAGTAGCGAAGACGGTGGACATGAAACCGAAATATGCCCTAGTGGTACGATCACGTTCACTAAATCTCCAACTTCAGAAGATTCCTTGAAAGAAGTTGATGCAAAATCGACTCCTGAAAAAGATTCACTGATGCTTGATAAAGATTCATTACGATCAGCTGGCAGCACCCCAGAAAAAGATAGTATAGTCTCTGATAAACCAGATCAAGAAGACGATAAAATTACACCGGAAGATAGTTTAGAGAAATCAGGAACCGTAGTTGATATTCTACAAAGTAAGGACATTAAAGCAGATGAAAAAACTCTGAAAGAATTAGAAACAGTATTAGATGCACAGAAATCAGTAGGAGTAGTAGATCAATTGTCATCCACAATCTCATGTATCGAAATGGCTGAAACGCCTGATTCACTTCATTCTGGAGATGCTTCACCAGCAGAAAGTGTGTTCTCAAAATCGCCTACTGAAAAGGCGTTCACTCAAGCAACGGAATTGTTTTCTCATGAAAATCTAATTACAGAAAAAGTAATAGATGATTTGTCAGCAATTATAAGCAAATCGAAATCTCCCAGTGTAGAGAAAGAAGCTGCAATTGATGTATCACATTCGAAAGCTGATGCAAAGTCTAAATCACCGAGTCTTGAAAAAGAAATCGAGAAAGAAGATATATCAGTAGAAGAAAGTAAGGGAGTTAAAATGGATGATACATCCAAATCACTAAGTGCAGAGAAAGAAGTGACTCAAAAGGAAATGTCACCTGATGCTTCGAAAGATGCTAAAGCCGATGATAGAAGCAAATCACCGAGTAGCGAAAAGGAACTAGAGAAAAAGGATATAGCACCCGAAGTATTCGCAGAAGCTAAGATCGATGATCGATCTAAATCGCCCAGCACTGAAAAAGAAATTGCAGAGAAAGAGATGTCACCAGAATTAAAAACAGATGCTAAGGCTGATGATAGATCTAAATCCCCTAGCGTTGAAAAGGAAGCATCCAAAAAAGATACTTCTCCAGAGCCAGAAGATATCAAAACAGATGATCGACCGAAATCGCCCAGCGTCGAAAAAGAAGCCGCCGAGAAAGAGATGACACCAGAATCGAAGACAGACGTTGAGGCTAAAGATAAGTCTAAATCCCCTAGTGTCGAAAAGGAAGCATCTAAAAAGGAGACTTCTCAAGAGCCAGAAGATGTTAAAATCGACGAAAAATCTAAATCGCCGAGCGCTGAAAAAGAGCTGTCACCAGAATTAAAAGCAGACGTTACGGTCGATGATAGATCTAAATCCCCTAGTCTCGAAAAAGAAGTTTCTAAAAAAGAGACTTCTCAAGAGCCAGATGATATTAAAAGCGCCGATAGATCTAAAGCACCTAGTGTCGAGAAAGAGTCGGTCATAAAAGATATTTCACCCGAGACAGCTGCTGATGAAAAAACTATTGATAGATCTAAATCACCAAGTCTTGAAAAAGAAGTCGCCAAGACCCAAATAGCAACTGACGTTAAAATTGATGACAAATCAAAATCACCAAGTCTTGAAAAAGATATCATTCAAGAAAAAACGCCAGAAATTGTCGACCGATCCAAGTCCACTAGCCCCGAAAAAGAAACTGAAGTTAAAATAGCTTCTGAACTGGCAGATGACGCTAAGATCCACGATAAATCGAAATCGCCCAGCGCTGAGAAAGAAGTTGTTCACAAAGAAATGTCACCGGAATTAAAAGCAGACATTAAGGATGATGATAGATCGAAGTCGCCTAGCGTTGAAAAAGACGCCAAAAAAGAGACGTCGCCAGAGGTACAAGCAGAACCCGCGGTTGACGACCGATCCAAGTCTTCTAGCATGGAAAAAGAGTTAGCTCAGAAAGAGGCCTCGCCTGAACATGATGCTAAGACTGATGACCGATCAAAATCCCCTAGTGTTGAAAAAGAAAGTTCCCTTGCACTAGATGAAAAAGCTGATAAATCTAAATCGCCTAGTGTTGAAAAAGAATCAGATGAAAAAGAAGCGTCACCGGAACTAGCTTCAGATTCTAAGGCAGATGACAGATCCAAATCACCAAGTGTTGAAAAGGAAAGTGATAAGAAAGAAACGTTACTGGATATGGCGTCCAGTACTAAGGTTGAAGCTGATGTGACAAAGTCACCTAGCACTGAAAAGGAGGACATTGGAAAAGAAAAATCACCTGAAATTGTTGCGCAAGATAAGACAATAGAAAAGTCAAAATCGCCAAGTCCTGAAAAGGAAGCGGTAACCAAAGAGACTTCGCCGAGCGTGGAAAAAGAGGTCGATAAAAAAGAGCCATCACCAGAAGCAACAACTGAAAGAGAAATTAAGGATCGATCAAAATCTCCTAGTGTTGAGAAAGAAGAAGCAAAGAAAGAAACGTCACACGAGGTGCCAACGGATGTTAAGGTTGATGATAGATCGAAATCGCCAAGCGTTGAAACAGACGCTCATAAAAAAGAAATGGCGCCAGAGGCAATTGGTGAAACTGTCGCCAAGGATCAATCAAAATCACCTAGTGTTGAAAAAGAGGAAACGAAGAAAGAAGCATCACCAGAGGTAACCACAGGAGATACGGCTGTTGATAGATCTAAATCTCCAAGTGTCGAAAAAGATGTTGCTAAAAAGGATGTATCACCGGACCTAACTGGAGATGTTAAAGCTGATGTTCGATCAAAATCGCCTAGCGTTGAGAAAGAAGCTGAAAAGAAAGAAATTTCACCGGAGTTACCCGTGGATACAAAAGTGGACGATCGATCTAAATCTCCTAGTGCTGAAAAAGATGCTCTTACAAAGGAGATGTCCCCGGAACTGGTAGAAGACAGTAAGATTCACGATAAATCCAAATCTCCTAGTATAGATAAAGATACTGCAACAAAAGAGATATCACCAGAAGTGACAGTGGTGGATAAGGCTCAGGACAAATCTAAATCACCAAGTCCGGAAAAAGACGTCGCTAAGAAAGAAATGTCGCCAGAATTATCCGTAGACGATAAGGGTATAGTAGAAGCATCGCCAGAGCCAATGGTAGATACTAAAGCTAAAGACCGATCAAAATCACCAAGCGTTGAAAAAGAAGCCGACAAAAAGGAAGCATCACCAATTATAACTTCTGACGTGAAGGCTGATGATAGGTCGAAGTCACCAAGCGTTGAACCCGAATCTGACAAAAAGGATATATCTTCTGACATAACTGCGAAAGCTGATGACCGATCTAAATCTCCCAGCGTAGAAAAAGATTACGTGAAGAAAGAGATGTCGCCAGAAGTAACAGTAGAAGTTAAATATGGCGATAAATTAAAATCTCCAAGTCCTGAAAAAGACGTTGCACAAAAGGAGGCAGATTCTAGAGACGATCAATCAAAATCCTCTAGTGTTGAAAAAGTTGATATCGTAAAGGAAATGTCCCCAGAGTTAGTAGATGACATCAAAGCAGAAGAAAAATCTACATCACCAATTGCTGAAAAAGAGATCGATAAAAGGGAAATGTTCCCGGTGTCAGCCACAGATTTAAAAACTGATGAACGATCCAAATCACCTAGTCTTGAAAAAGACACCGATAAGAAAGATGAACTATCAGAAGTAACTGCAGATACAAAAGCTGGCGACAAATCTAAATCACCTAGCGTTGAAAAAGATGAAACTAAGAAAGAAAAGTCACCAGACTTACTTACAGATGCAAAGGCTGAGGATAAATCGAAGTCACCTAGCGTTGAAAAAGACACCGATAAGAAAGATGAACTACCGGAAGTAACTGCAGATACTAAAGCTGATGATAGATCTAAATCACCTAGCATTGAAAAAGATGATGCGAAGGCTGACGATAAATCGAAGTCACCCAGCGTTGAAAAAGACGCCGATAAGAAAGATGAACTGTCGAAAGTAGCTGGAGATACGAAAGCTGATGATAGATCTAAATCACCTAGCATTGAAAAAGATGAAACAAAAAAAGAAATTTCACCAGAGTTACTTACAGATGAGAAGGATGACGATAAATTGAAGCCACTTAGCGCTGATAAAGATGTTGAGAAGAAAGATGTCTTATCAGAGGTAACTCCAGATACGAAAGCTAATGATAGACCTAAATCACCAAGCGTTGAAAACGATGCTGAGAAGAAAGATGCCTTAACTGAGGTAACTGCAGATTCAAAGGCTGACGATAGATCTAAATCACCAAGCGTTGAAAAGGATGGTACAAAGAAAGAAAAGTCACCAGAGTTGATCGCAGACTCACAGGCTGAAGATAGATCGAAGTCACCCAGTGTTGAAAAAGATGCGGATAAAACGGATGTGCTGTCGGGAGTAACTGTACAGACAAAGGGTGATGGCGATAGATCTAAATCACCAAGTGTTGAAAAGGATGTTATCAAGAAAGAAATGTCACCAGAGTTAACTGCAGACACAAAGGCTGATGATAGATCGAAGTCACCTAGCATTGAAAAAGACGCGAATAAAAAAGATATTTCGGTAGTAACTGCGGATGCCAAGGTTGAGGATAGATCTAAGTCACCAAGCGTTGAAAAAGAAGGCTCAAAGAAAGAAAAGTCACCAGAGTTGATGGCGGATACAAAGGCCGATGATAGATCTAAATCACCAAGCGTTGAAAAGGATGTTACCAAGAAAGAATCATCACCAGACTTAACTGCAGACACAAAGGCTGACGATAGATCGAAGTCACCT